>BLSH010118351.1:319170-330113 GCA_018402905.1 Glandirana rugosa
GCAGTTAGGAGGGTGACCAGAAGGTACTGTGGGGGGAGGGCACAGTATATAGGAGGCAGGAAGGTACAGTACAGTGGTTAGGATGGTACAGTACAGGGGGAGGGTGAGTGGACATAGTAGAGGGGGCAGGAGCACAGTACAGCAGTTAGGAGGGTACAATACATGGGGGGCAGAGTAGTAGGGTGACAGGAAGGTAGAGTAGGGGGGATGGGGCAAGAGGGCACAATATATAGGGGGCGGGAGGAGGGCACAGTATAGTGGTTAGGAGAGTACAGTATGGGGGAGGGTAAGTTGACACAGTACAGGGGGCAGGAGGTACAGATATGGCCTCCTCAAGCAGAGCTGGGCAGGGAAGCTGATGTCAAAGATCCTACCTATTCTGGCAGGCTGTCACTGGGCTAAATTGACAACTGAAATGATTTTTGCTCCTACGAACAGCAGAACTGTAATTATGAGTGGTTATTTTGTCACCTGTCTCCCCTTTCATGCACTTCAGGTGTACTGATTGATCTATTTCTATACCATAGACACTTTCTACGCATGGCTCCTGATGAGTGGTATTGACCACGAAATTCGCCAAGCCACTGATATCTCTTATGCGTTTATGAGAAATTGACTTTTCAGATCACTGGACATCCAGGTTTTACTGCTTTTCATGTGTGCCGATTACCTTGTTATTATATGGTGCTGTTTACCCTACTTATCTGCGCCTGATTTACAATATGTATATACGCAAATGTTTTCTGTACCAATGTACTCATGCCTTTATGTTACAATTATTGGCATTACTTAATATGCATAATAAAATCTTTTATACATACAATTCAGCGTTTTGTGCTTCCAGGTTGCATGCTTCATATAAAGTCCCACAAACCCCTTTCCTGGTTGCAAATAGGGATGGAGGTTACCCGTGACCTTAGTGTCACGGCCCTCATTTAAAGTCCCACGAGCCTTGGATTGGCCACCTCTCTCTTTATTATACAGATATGGTCTCCTCAAGCAGACCTGGGCAGGGAAGCTGATATCACAGATCTTACCGATTCTGGCAGGCTGTCACTGGGCTAAATCGACAACTGGAATGACATCTCCCCATCTACTTTCCCCTCCAGAGTTTGACTCTCTTTGTAGGGGTTAAGGAAGAACCCAGAGGTGAAGCATCTTATTGCTGCTTGTGTGGGTGGTATATGTACTGCGCCAATCACATGGGATGAATAAGAGGATTGGCACAGTACACATCCCACCCACACAAGCAGCAGCAGTAAAAATAAGCTCCGCCCTGGGGTTATTTCTTAGCCCCTGAAAACAATGGGGGGGGGGCTCTCCTAAAGCTTTAAACTTTTTGGCCTGAATGGCAAGCGTGATATCTGGAGGAAACCAGGCAAGGCTCATCACCTGGCCAATACCATCCCTACAGTGAAGCATGGTGGTGGCAGCATCAAGCTGTGGGGACCTTTTTCAGTGGCGGAAACTGGGAGAATAGTCAGGATCAAGGGAAAGATGAATGCAGCAATGTACAGAGACATCCTTGATGAAAACCTACTCCAGAGCGCTCTGGACCTCTGTCACGTACCTGGTGGTGGAGTCTGGCTTATGCAGAAGGCAACCTCTCTTACGGCCCTGGTTCCAGAACCCCTGATAGAGCAGACAGGGAGCGCTGGAGCACAGTGGAGCACGAGGGCTGGATAGGACACTTGTGATGGTAAGAGGTCGTCCAGAAGGTCGTGCAAGATGGAAGAGTAGTGAGACAGGCCGGGTCGATAACATGCGGGCAGAGCAGTACAGGAGGAGCAGGCAGTCGGATGGTCAAGTGCAGGTAGGGTCGTTAACAGGCAGGCAGATTGAAGTACACAGGGATCAGACAGAAGAGTGGTCGTAGGCAAGCTGGGGTTGGTGCAGGCAGAGTTCAAGCAGATGCGGGTTCAGGCCGGGTCACGGGTAACAGGTAGCTCAGGACGGGTCGCTCAGGAACACGGATACGCTGTAGAAAGGACAGCATTTGCTTACAGGAAACAGGAAGTTTAAATAGGGCTGCTCATCCAGGAATTAGAGGAATCCACAACCAACTGCAATTAACTCTTAGCACAGTCTTCTCCTAACAGTATCTTTGTCTGCTTACTGATGAAGAGAAGTCAGATTCAGGAGCCAGGAAACACTGTTACTGCTCTCACACATGTATTAAGCTGTCCTCTGACCATCAGCATAAATTTATATAAATAAATCACTCTTATAGGACCTACTGCTGTTTCAGTATACCTGTCCTCCCATTTTGCGTTTTTTTTTTTTTTTGCATCCCTAAATCCTCTCTCTGGTTTGAATATTGCTATATACTGTATGTTAAAAGTACCCTAGTGATTGGAGTCTGACTATTGTCAGAGGTTTATGAGTGAGTAGGGATGAGCTCCAAGTTCAGTTCGAACACAATTAAACTTGAAAGCTTCCAACTGCTGGAGGGTGCAGGCACCCCTGAGATATTAGAAACCGGTGACGACATTGGCCCTATTCACTTACATCACCAGAAATCCCCAGCCATGTAAACAAAGGAACCAAGAATAGTTAAAAAATTGCAGGGGGATCTCCCATCCAGTTTATACTAGGTTCTTCATGTCTGAAATACATTTTAAGGTGGGACTACATGCAAAATAAGCTGTAAGCTTCCTGAGCCATAGCAGGCTAGATGCCCTCAACATGGAGAAAACTTTCTCGGGGACCTCCAGGCAAAGCATGGCATGGCCTCAGGTTGATGAGAGCCTCTTCTCTACAACTGGACCAGTGATTGTGAGGGTTTGTGGGTGGAAGGCATATCGTAATCTAGAAGCCCCCTGCCTGAGTGAATGAGTAAGAGATACATAGTACCTGTACTGATGCACAGAATAAAATAGAAATATAAAGTGTAACTAAGGAAGACATATCAAAGGACTTGTCAAAAATGAATAATAAAAAATGCCCCATGATGTATATCCACCCTCAATCACATCATCCAGTGTAGATCCATGTCAATCAGACTGTCCGGAGCCCGCTTACTGGCCAAAAATATAAAAAACCCTGACTGCCGAAAAGCATCTGGTCCCGTTCCTTCACTCCCACCAAATGACAGTTCTGACAGATGACAGTTGATATATAAAAAAAAGGCGGGGGTCTCCCATCTGACTTCATTGACCATACATGGACATGAGCCAGGGGCGTATCATGAAATTGGTGGGCCCGTGTGCAAGCCCACACCCACCACACCGATCATCCCTGGCTGTCATGGAGAGATCATCCATGAGTGCAGTGTCGGTTAGAGCACAGTGGGCCCCCCCACCCCGTGGGCCCCCCCACCCCTCAGGGCCCGTGTTCAGTGAACACTCTGTACCCATGGATGCTACACCACTGACACGAGCATATATGGTCAATCTGATCATGGGGATTGACCTCAATGGAATTTGGGTTTAGCACCCGAACTTTAGCAATGTTCGTCGAACCTGCCTGAACCAAATTCAGGTTCTTCTAATCACTGTCCGTGAGCTGTTGGATCCAGATACAAGATAATTGACCATGGAACAGGTTGGAACTGTCCACACCAATTGAGCTTGTATACAAGTCATTTTTATCCTGGGAACTACCATTTTAACCGCTGACTTTTCACTGGATTGCTGTAAGTGATTAGCAACCTTTTCCCAAAATAAGTGTTTTACAGTTTTACACTATTAGGACCCCCTTTTTTCTTCCTTATTGGTCACATCTGAGGACCACCAGGAGTTTGTTTGGCCAGCCCGGTAACTTCCTTTCCAGTCTAACCACTGAGAGATTTGCTTTGAGTGCTGGATCATTGTTTAAACGCTTGTCTAGAGTCCTATACGGTAGAGTCTAGAGCTCTGGTAAGGTAATATCCTGTTTATTATCACAATGGAGGTGCACCAGGTGGATATTCATCTAAACAATCAAATTTCTTTGGATATTACTTCAATTAACTTTTTTTTTCATCTGTCCCTATGCACTTTAGTGTTCTAGCACTACATGGACTGTTTGTTAATGATTTACTTTGAACTTTATTTATTTAGTGCTGCAATTTTTATTATGACAGGTAGGAGAACCCAATTATTTTCTGCTGCTCCCTAGGGAGTTATAGCTACACTCCCAATAGAGACAACTATTTTGGTGTCAAAGGTCAGATTTCCTAATATATATCGTTGGGGGGGGGGGTTTCTCTCACCTACTGTTGTGATTTTGGGACAGGAAGCGGGCAAAATCTCCCCAACTAGGACACAGACAGGAACAAAGATAGACGTGAATTAAAGAGGAACTTCACCCCCCCGTTTAATTTTTTTTTTCCCGTGCTCATCTGATGCCGGGTTCCTCACAGTTCAGATACTCACCCACCCAGCAGATCCAGCGCTGTCCTGCTGAGATCCTCTTCTCTGCAGCCACTGATTTAGTCCCATGCCGCCATGTTCTCCTGTGACATCATCGGAAGACTGCTGACTTTTCCGAGCTCAAGTGACGCCTCCTGATGACGCGCGGCTAGAACGGCCCCCCTGCTTTAAAGAATGGAATGACTGTAGTGCTCCTGGTGCCTCATTAGATATGTACATCACATATTCCAGAAGGCACTGGGAGATGGCACGTTAGCCTAGGTGAGGAGGGAGGATGGGTGTGGGGGGCAGGCCGAACCTCTACTATTAAAAAAAATAAGTAATTAAACAAAACAAAATAGATGGATATTTGTGTAGTGGAGGGGGGGAGGATGAAGAGAAGGAAAGTTATTTTTAACGGTGAAGATCCACTTTAACATTAGCAATTAAAAATGTTGCATTGATAGCTCAAGATGCATGCATACTGAAAATAAATTGTGGTTTCCCAGTAATGATTTGTTTCTTTTACATGATGAAAGCAAACATCAGCCGCAGCTCCTCCATACCATTTGAGTATTGATTATTTCATAGAAGGAACATCCATCTGAGCAGGTGTATACATATGAAGACATACAGCTTGTATATATAAGTTTTAGTGCCCCACAGTTCACACCTGGGAAATATTTCACTTCCTCTCATTACAGCGCACATAAAGTGCAACAAAGTGCTATACCATTGGACAGCCAACAATTTGTCTGTATCGATCCAGTCATTTGATCCTGTTTCCAGACATAGCCCGGCCTTGCTGTATTGATCACAGGTAAGAGAGCATTTGTTTGCTGTGACATGCTTCTCCTCAGAGAGCTTGGCTGAGCACAAAACGCTAACACTTCCTCGATTCACTGGACATTGCCTGTCCAAAGCTGTTTCCTAAATATCTAGGTGACGACTACAGAGACAAAGACATTGACCATGATTTGTTAAAGCCTATGAGTGTACCCCAGTGCATTAGTCTTAGTTTTGTGGGTACCTTTGGGCAAGCTTGTATGGAGAAAAAGAAGCAGCTCTGATGCAAACAAAGCCCTGTGTACACTCACCCTTACTTGCAGTGGTTTTCTACAAATTGTAGTGGTGGCCTCAGCCTAAGCTAAAGCTTACATTTGCCTCCAGACCTCAGGGCAAACACAATACATTTATGTTTGACACTGCAAGTTATAATTTGGGTTCCTGCAGGCAGGCTTGTGTAGGGAGAGAAGCAGTTGTAAAGCAAACAAAGCCCTGTGTACACACGCCATTACTTGAAGTGGTTTTCTACAAATTGCACTGCTGGTGCCAGCCTAAGCTAAAGCTTGCATAGGGTAAACACAACATATTTATATAGAGAAGGTGAGTGTGGGTGAGTCTGCAATTAATAATTGCCCCACATCCCATATAATTAGGCAAATAGGAAGGAGTATTTGGGACTTTTCTGGTGCTTTCAAAAACCAATACTTATTGTATCTTAAAAATCATGATTTATTTAAACATCATTAAAATTTGATTACATATAAAAGTTATATATATACACTTTGGATTTTATTTCATACACTTCCTGCTTAGCATGATTATAATTTGATGGCCAAATCCCAACATGTTTTACCCTCTGAGCTTCTTCAGGGTAATTTGTGTCCATTGCAGGTCAAGTACTTCTGTTAAATAAACATATAGTGTAAGTATACATATTTGCAAACAAAATATCATATCAAGGATGCTTCCCTTACAGGTTTACCCCAAAAAGTCAAATGTACTACTTGGTAAAAATAGCTTGAGGTTTTTTCTACTGTCATCCAACCAATAGATGGGGTTATGAAGTACTGCAGGAGATGTATATAGACCAGGCTAAAAAGAAAGTAAGGCAGAAATACACTTATGTACACTTACACTGTTTATTTGATAGAAGTAATTTACCTGCAATGGACACAATATCCCCCGAAGAAGCCCAGAGGGCAAAACATGTCAAGATTTTGACTTAAAAATATAATCACGCTAAGCAGGAAAAAAAATAAAATTCAAAGTGTATATGTATTATTTTTATATGTAATCAAATTTTAATGATGTTTAAATAAGTGATAGTGTCATAACTCCTGAGGTCTGGTGACAAGTGTGCACCACTGGAGTGCAGATCACACCAAGGGTTGTGTAGCGCACCACAAAGGTTGTGGACCTATGGCTGACTGCTACTAATGAGTTCCGGCAGATACAGGAAAAGGGCCCCCTGGTGCACGAACAATGAAACACAGGGAGCTAGTGCATCGGTCTCCCCAGGGAACGGAGTCTAAGAGCCAGTGGGTGTTCACCAGTGCCTCTAGTGGTGAGGATGGATTTGGCTGCAACTGGATCCAGGTTGCGACCCCCCGGGGTCCCCTAGCTCACGCGCGGCTGGCTACAGGTGGAAGAGAGGAAGCAGCAGCACAGGAACAGCAAAGAATAGTCAGAGGAATAGCAAAGGGTCAAGGCTACAAGCAGACAGGAGAAACGGAGAACAAGCTGAAGATCGAGGTATCAGGCGGGCAGGGATAGTCAGACAAGCCAAAGATTGGTACATGGAATAAGACTCAGAGCAAGCGAAAGGAACAACCACACACAAGCCAAACACAGACAAACGTTTATCAGCAATGCAGGCCTGCACTGCCAGGTGTTATTTCCTGTTCCCAATTAAGGCCTCGGGTGGAGACCAGCTGAGGAGGGCCTACTAAAGCACACAGGTGAGGGAGGCTCGGCCTTTAACTGGACACATGCAGCAAAGGTAGGCAACAGACAAGACATGAATGTTTGCTGTGGTTTCATGAGAGATAGTTTTTGAAGATACAATAAGTATTGGTCTTTGCAAGCACCTGTCCAAAATACTTCTTCCTATTTGCACAACATATTTATGTTTGTTACATGAAATCATTATTTGGGTTCCTGTAGGCAGACTTGAATGGGGAGAGAAGCAGTTGTGAAGCAAACAAAGCCCTGTGTACATTGGCTCTTACTTGAAGTGGTTTTCTACAAATTGCACTGTTGGTGCCAGCCTAATGCAAAGCTTGAATCTGCCTCCAGACCCTAGAACAAACACAACCCATTCATGTTTGGCAATACAAATTATAATTATGGAACCCGCAGGCAGGCTTGCTTTGTGTGGAGTTATGATGCAAACAAAGCCCCATGTACACACACCCATACTTAAAGCGGATTTTTGGAAGCTGCACTGCTGGTGCCAGCCTAAGCCAAAGCTTGTGTTTCCCTTCAGACCCCAGGACAAATACAACGTATTTATGTATCACCCTTTAGTGTGCTACTAGTGTGAATGTAAACAAATTTATGTCTGACTCATACTTAAAGTGATACTAAACCATCACGCTTTTTTGCCAATATCTTTTATTAACCACTTCAGCCCAGGAAGAATTTCCCACTTTAGGACCAGAGCACTTCTTGCGATTCGGCGCTGCGTCGCTTTAACTGAAAATTGCGCGGTCATGCGACGTTGTACCCAAACAAAATTTGCGTCCTTTTTTTCCCACAAATAGAGCTTTCTTTTGGTGGTATTTGATCGCCTCTGCGTCATTTCTTATCGCCGCTATAAACAAAAGAAGAGCGACCATATTGCAAAAAAACCCAAATTTCTTACTTTTTGCTAAAATTCAAATCCAAAAAAAAAATATAAAAAAACATTTTTTTTTCACCGTTTTTGGCCGATTTATATAATTCCTCATATTTGCAATAAAAAAAATTGCAATCGGCGTTTATTGATTGGTTTGCGCAAAAGTTGCCGCGTTTACGGATGGTGAGAATTCATTTCTGGGGTTTTTATTTTTTTTAAACTTTTTACTAGTAATGGCGGCGATCTGCGATTTTTAGCGGTAATGCGATATTGGGGGGGACATGTCGGAACATTTTGACACTTTTTTGGGACCAATGACATTTATTCAGCGATCAGAAATTTAAATGTCCACTGATTACTGTATAAATGTCATTGGCAGTGAAGGGGTTAACCTGCAGGGGGAGAGCTAGGGGTTAATAGTGTTCCCGGGGTGTGTTCTTACTGTGGGGGGTTGGGCTAACATGGGCATGAGAGATCTAACTGATCCCAGTGACAGGGATCAGTAGATCTCTCATGCCCCACTGACAGGGCGGGGAACCCCCGTTCTTTCTCTGTATCCGCTCATCGCGGCTCGCCGGCGGACATCGGGTCCGCCCGAGCCGCGGGCACACTCCCCAGGAGTGCGGCGGGTGCGCGCGCGCGCCGCCGGTGCGCGCCCCCTGGTGGCCAAATGCGAATCGCCGCTTATTTACGGTGATTCGCGCAGGGCTCCCCCACTGCCGCCGTGAAAAGACGGCGCGCGGTGGGGAACCGGTTAAATAATAGCATTACATGAGAAGTCTAACCTTTTGTGCCATTTTCGCTTCTAAGTTGTTTTATTCAGGCTCCATTTTTCAGGACCCATTTATTGCCGATCTCATAATGTCACCCGTGCGTGCGCGCTCACGCCTATGTGACTACAGCCCTGCGTAGGAACACTGACTGCGCCCGCACTCACTGTGTCCCCGGGCACGGAAGACGCTGTAGCTCTGCCTCCCATGTGCTTTGACACTATGAGATTGGCAATACGCGGGTCACCCTGCAAAGAGGACAACAGGGAATGGGAAAAGCGGAGCCTGAATAAAACAACTTAGAAGAGAAAATGGTGGAAAGATGGAGATGCAGTGCTGAGGAGACTGTCGGTGGCCACTGAGGGACCCAGCCGGGGAGGGGCCCTACTTTGGGCTCAGGTGGCTGGCTTGGAAGGATCCTACCACAGAAGAAGTTGGAAGGAGGTCTTCCTGAGAGGCAGAGGGAGCAATGAGTACTACAGCACAGTGCAGGGACTTACAAGGGTAGAGACTGCCACATGTAGCAGGTCTCTCTGGAAGATAGTGGTGTGGTTAAATCTTCCCTACCTTACCCTGGGAAATCTCCAGAGAGTCCGTTGGACTAGACTGGTGAAGAAGCAGCCAGGTGGGCTGGTGGAAGATCAGCCTGGTGGGCTAGCATTTTCTGCAGAGGTAGAGCTGGGACCAGTGTCTACAAGGGAGTTGGAGGTACTCCAAGATGCAGCTCACAACAAATTGTGCTATTCTCTAAGGCATTAGTCTCCAAACTGTGGCCCTTGAGGCACTATTTCTTTTACTGACACCAGTGTTGAGGCACTTCTCCTACCACAGACACCAACACTGGGCATTATTCCTCTCCTGAATACCAACATAGGGGCACCATTCCTCCCAGTAATACTAACAATGGGGCACAATTTCTCTCACTAAAGCCAATGATGGGGCATTGTTTGATCCCACTGATCTCAGGACATTTTCTAATCCCACTGGCCACAGTCCAACCCCCCTAAAAGCCTGAAGGACAGGTAACTGGCCCATTGCTTAGAAAGTTTGGAGAGCCCTGCTCTAAGGGACTGGGAGTTCCTGGCCTGTAAGGCGCTGTTGCTGATCTAACAGAGACTGTTAGTTATCCAAAAATAGTATCAATCAGAGCTGTACAGACCAAGTAGGGGAAGCAATTATAGTTGCTTATAGATGAGGAAGAAGAATTTATTAGAGCAGTAAATAGGGAGGAAGTTGTCCCTAGTTTTGTCAATGTCAAGTTGGGCATCTCCTAATTCTCATGCCCATCTAAGTTATTACCCCCTAATAAAACATAAAAACAAAGCTAAAGGACTGGTCAATGTGTTTGGATGCAAGCTGAAGTTGCCTGGCTGTGCAGCAGTGGGGAACCCTGTAACCCTAGGGGGGTAGTACTACTTTATGTTTGGCAAAACAAGTTATCATTCAGGTACCCACAGGCAGGCTTAGTGAGAACAGCAGTTTTGATGCAAACAAAGCCCTTTGTACACACACCTTTACTTTAAGTGGTTTTGTCAAAATTGCACTGGTGGTGCCAGCCTAAGTCAACGCATTCATTTCCCTCTATGTCCCAGGGTGAACACAACATATTTATGTTTGACACCACAAATTATTATTTGGGTTCCCGCTGCCAGGCTTGGATGGGGAGAGAAACAATTTTGATGCAAACAAAGCCCAGTGTACACAAGCCCTTATTGACAATACAAATTATAATTTAGTCATTTGTTTTGTATGTTTGCATTAGTGGTGAGCCAAGTGGCCTGGGTTTGATTTGTTGGCTGTTCGCCGAACTTAGCCTGATATCTGCGAACCCCAAACATAGCACCTGAACCCCACTGAAGTCTACATGAGCTAAATCTTCTTATTTTGTAGAAAAGGCGGGAAAAAGCGCATGGGAGTTGAGCACTGTCATGGGCAGCTATTCTCAACCAGGATTTTCCGTAACCCTAGGGATTGTCCATAGGTTGCTAGGGGTTCATTGAACTGTGGCTCATTGATCTTCCATCTGATGGATAGCATAGTTCAGGGGCCAACACCACTTGGCAAGGCTAGCAGCATGACACCAATGATCGTTTTAGTTGTCTGTAAGGGTGGTACTCTCTTCACCACTGTAAGGGTTGCTTTATTCCTACTGACCACAATGTTGGCAGAACCTTCCTTATTGAACCCCAATAAATTGGTTTTATATACCAATACCAATAA
>BLSH010118351.1:330123-394464 GCA_018402905.1 Glandirana rugosa
GCTGCACACAGAAATATTTTTACCTTTATGCATAGAATGCATGAAGGTAAAGAAAACTTTGAACCTTTACAACCACTGTAAAGTTTTCGTTTCTTTGAGCTCATTTTTTCTATTACAATGTCTGCCCCTTTGTGTGCTCCCTGCACGCACTCACAGCCTGTGGCGGTGCACTCTGGTGCCTGGGCGTGCCCTCGGGTTGGGCAGACTCAATGTCCGCTGGAGACCCGCCATCACCTAATAGAGAGGCAGAACGGGGAACCGCCAATGTAAACACGGCAGTTTCCAGTTCTGTGAGGGGGGACATGATAGACCTACTGATCCCTGTCACTGAGATCAGTGAGATCTGTTATACCCCTGCCAGCCCAGCCCCTACACAGTTAGAACACAGTGAGGGAACACATTTAACCCCTTGATCGCCCCCTTAGTGTTAACCCCTTCCCTGCCAATGTCATTTATACAGTAATCAGTGGCTATTTAAAGTGTTAGTAAACCCTCCTATCATTTTCAGCCAAGGAAGCTGCCATCTTGGCCTCTGTTTAATCTCCAACTGCCATAATGCTTTACATGTGATCAGCTATGACACCAACCATTGGATGGTTTGACAGTTTGGTTTAGAGCACAACCAATGGCAGTGTTACATTTCCGGCACATGTGACTGGTTTTTAACCTGTTAAATGCATGGGTTTACTACCACTTTAAATTTCTGATCGCTGTATAAATGTCATTGGTCCCAAAAAGGTGTCAAAAATGTCCGACATGTCCGCTGCAATATCGCAGTCCTGATAAAAATCGCAGATCGCCCCCATTACTAGTAAAAAAAAAATAATAATAAAAATGCCATAAATACCTTCCCATATTTAGTAGACGCCATAACTTTTGCGCAAGCCAATCAATATATGCCGATTGCGATATTTTTTACCAAAAATATGTAGAAGAATATATATTGGCCTAAACTGATGAATATTTTTTTTTTTGGGATATTTATTATAGCAAAAAGTAAAAAATATTGTTCTTTTTTCAAAATTGACGCTCTTTTTTTGTTTATATAGCGATCAGACGTGAGGCAGAGGTGATCAAATATCACCAAAAGAAATCTCTATTTGTGGGAAAAAAGGACGTTGATTTTGTTTGGGTACAACATCGCACGACCGCGCAATTATCAGTTAAAGCGACACAGTGCCGAATCGCAAAAAGTGCTCTGGTCAGGAAGGGGGTAAATCCTCCCGGGGCTGAAGTGGTTAAGCAAGCCTTATTGCAATTTTCTTTCAAGATAAAACCATTATTATTTTGATTTGTTGTTGCAGGGACCTTAATCGGCAAGGGGCCCATAGGTCGATGCCTACTCTACCTACTTGGTAATCCGGCACTGACCACTTGCCCTTCCTTTTAGATTGTAAGCTCCCATGAGCAGAGTTCCTCTAATCCTCTTGTATCAAATTGTATTGTAACTGTTCTGTTTTTCATCGACATGCATGAGTCATAGGACTCCATGACAGAGCTGGGTGTCTCTGGTGTCCATGTCACGCCGTGACGTCATTACGTCTGGCATGGTGGGAGGAGCATATATAAGGGCCTAACCCCAGCAATGTTCCAGGCATGGTGTGGAGCCGCGGTCCATACAGGTTTGATGCTTCTATGGTATAACATCAGGGTGAGTCCTATCTCTAGGGGGAACTTTACTATTCCTTATATTTCACATCTTTTGAAAATGACGCAAATAAGATCTATTATTATACCTTCTTACTTTTAGTAACCCAGCAAGGAGTGTTCACTCTGAATTGCTCTCTAGATGAATGGAGAATTTGACCTGTCACTTGTTTTTACATGCATTATGAGAGGTACTAACTGATTACTTATAAGTCTACATAATTCTTGTTATTGTACATGTTTTTATACCTCTCCCTTATCTGCATGCAGCCCCTTGCACTCAATATATTGTTTATAAAATTAACATTTACTAATATTGCACCTTCTACTTGTCGTTAGTGTTAAAATAAAATCCCCCTTTCTTTGATTTTTAGTTGTTTTTGTTCCAATTTACTCCTCCTGCGGCCACCATATCTCTACCTCGCCTTGGTTTTTGGGTGGGTCCTCTCCCCCTATTGAACTTTTTATGCAGAATTGTGAATATTGAAGCTACTCATTTTAGATTGAGACACCTGATATTTAAAGTGGTTGTAAAGCCAGAAGATGTTTTTATTGTAATGTCTTCTGTGTGCAGTAGCCCCCCCCCTAATACTTACCTAAACCCCACCTCTATCCAGCGATGTTACAGGAGTGTCACGGCTGCCCGAGATGCACCCTCCTCATTGGCACAATGCCATTGGCTCCCATTGCTGTCAATCAAATTCAGTGAGCCAATGAGGAGAGAGAGAGGGCGGGGCCGGGCTGCGGCTCTGTTTCTGAATGGACAGAGGGAGCTGCTTCTCAGCTCTGGTGCCCCCATAGCAAGCTTCTTGTTGTGGGAGCAGTCAACAGGAGGGAGGGGCTAGGAGCAAAAAATGCACAGAGCATGTATGTATAACATGCTTATTATTTAAACAAAACAATACCTTACTATCACTAATATTGGTACGATGTGCTTCACCTGTCCTCATTTCATACATGAATATGTTATGTTATTTGTAGTTATTTTGTGGATTTTGAACATTAAAATATTTAAAGTGATTGCAAAGTCTCATTTTTTTCTATTAAAATAACAAACATGTTATACATACCTGCTCTGTGCAGTGGTTTTTCACAGAAAAGCCCAGGTCCTCCTCTTCTCTGGCCCCTGGCTGCAGTTCCTGGCCCCTCCCTCTTGTTGAGTGCCCCCACAGCAAGCAGCTTGCTATGGGGGCACCCCAGCTGACCTGCAGCTCTGTGTATCCATTCAGACACAGAGTTGTGGTTTGACCCCACCCCTCTATCTCCTGATTGGCTGAGTTTGGTTTTGCCATTGGGTCCCGCTGCTGTGTCTCAGTCAATCAGGAGAGAGAATCCCGGAAGGCTGATGCACTCGTGGATATCACTGGAACTAGAGGGGGCTCAGGTAAGTATTAGGGGGGCTGAGGGCGGCTGCTGCACACAGAAGGCTTTTTATATTAATGTAGAGAATGCATCTTCTGTCTTTACAATCACTTTAACATTATTATTTTTCTATCTTGCTTTATCTGTTTCCCCTGAATAAGCCTAATACTTGGCAAGACATGCCAGGATTATTGGGCTTATCATTCCACAATTACCTCCTACTATAGATCATGTCTGTATCTGATATCTATGATGAAATGAACCATTGCGTTTCTAACACATTTTAGATGTTTTTTTTTTCATTTATTTCCATTCATTTCCACTGTCTTGCTACAGAAGCTGAGGGTAAAGGAGATGGATTGGTCATGCATGTCTTCAGACCTAAACCCTATTGAGCATCTGTAGGGAATCCTCAAATGGAAGGTAGAGGAGTGCAAGGTCTCTAACATTCACCAGCTCTGTGATGTCATCATGGAGGAGGGGAAGAGGACTCCAGTGGCAACCTGTGAAGCTCTGGTGAACTCCATGCCCAAGAGGGTTAAGGCAGTGCTGGAAAATAATGGTGGCCACACAAAATATTGACACTTTGGGACATTTTCACTTAGGGGTGTACTCACTTTTGTTGCCAGCGGTTTAGACATTAATGGCTGTGTGTTGAGTTATTTTGAGGGGACAGCAAATGTACACTGTTATACAAGCTGTACACTCACTACTTTACATTGTAGCAAAGTGTCATTTCTTCAGTGTTGTCACATGAAAAGATAGAATAAAATATTTACAAAAATGTGAGGGGTGTACTCACTTTTTTGAGATACTGTGTGTATATATATATATATATATATATATATATATATATATATATATATATATATATTATATATATGTAGCACCCTGGTCTTAGGCAGGGCTGCTAACAAATTTAGTTTGCTAAGGTGCTAACTAGCCTGGCTAATTCACTGATCCACTGATTTTTGCCTAATTCTGGATTTGATGCATCTCTCTCTCCTGTCACTAGGTGGCATTGTTGCCTGTGGCATTAGAATAACAAGGTCATAGTGAATTCAGACTAGGGGTGGATAGGTTGTCTCAGCCAATGGGCAGAGGTTTTCTTTAGACCCTTGGCCTGCTGGGAGAGCCTATTTATTTGGGAGGAGTCAGGTCATCGGGGTAATGTGCCACCTGAACTGCTGTCTGGGTGGACGTATGTTACAAGGCTCCAGGTTGCTAGGCCAGAAGCCTGAGGCCTATCCCGGGAGCACCTGGCTGCTAGGCTGTCTGAGGCATATCCAGGTTTGAGAGAAGCAGCTTGGGGTTGGGTCTTCAGACCGGATGCCCAACCAAGTTGCAGAGGTTCCGCTGGAAGGGGAACCGAATTGTTGCCAGATGGAGAAACAGTTGCCATAAGGGACAACTACTCCTGTCACCAGGGGCAAGTGAGGATCAAGGCCAGAGGTAAAGGGGAAGCAGTTGCAACCAAGGGAAAACCACTACTGATATCAGAGGACAGTGTACGGAAGTCTGAAGAAGTACCAGAGCAGCCTTTTCACCAGCCAGGGATGGTGAAGTAGTGGGAAAGCTTCAGCAGAGTGCCAACCCAGAGACCCAGAGGGTTAGCAAGGATGAAGCTTGAGGATTTTACAGCGAGTTAGCTGTGGGAGAGCTCAGGGGATCCAGTAATGGCTGGGATATTGGAAGTCTAGTGAGGGACTGGGAGCTCTGTGAGTGAAGATGTACAGTAGGATACTGTGAGATGTGTAAGAAGATCTATAACGAGTTACTGTGACTTACGTGTACAGATCTCTATTGACTGTTGAAAGTTCAGTTGCCATAGGAGACAGCACTTCTACAAAATACAGTTGCTGCATCCAGCTTAAAAGCCCTCCATCTCTATAGCTGTCTGCCTATTATTTTTGTCTCGGAGTCTGCCAATTGCTATTGCATCTGCCTAAGGGTGTCCTGGCCCTAACCCTCCCTCCACCAGTTCTGTTGAGACAATAAATCTCTTTTTCTTGCATGCATTCAAAAAGTGACTGGCGCCCATGTTTCCAACTTGCATTACACCCACCATGCCTAGTAACCCATACTTCGAGGAAGGATGTCTCTCCCTGACTCTGGAGGTCACCACTAGGCCTTCAGGGGCCAGGGACACCGCTACATATATATAAATATACATTTTCGTGCTTAAAGTGTAAGGTTATTTTCACTGTAAAAGAGGAACTGGGTACATTTTTTTTTCTTCTAGCAACGAAATCACTTGTAATGTTGTATTATGGTATTAAACTGTTAACATGCCACAGGTGTCCCATCATATGTAGACAGACTCCACAACACAGCAGAGAAAAATGGCCAGAGAGGTGCATTGCAGCCTGAGTTATTGTAATATTGTTTTTTATGAACTTGTCTCTGGGAAACGCGGTAAAGGCTGTCAGGAGTTATCCATCAAAGACAGTGAAATCTTACTGAACCTTAGACAATCACAGCCTCTTCACAGTGCTGTCATGGCTGGAAGTACAATAATTCAGGATGCATCTATAAAGGGTAGCTGACGAGTCCCTGAATGTCCTATCCTATCCATGAGGAAGAAGGATTCTTATGATCCTTCATATAAGCCCATTGCAGAATGTTCAATCTCATAATCTCTACACTGTTGTTTTTTAGATATCTATTGAATGTCACCGGTAAAAGGGTATAAAACACCAAAATCTGTTTCTCACTATGTTTGGCAATACGGATACACATTTCTTAAAGTGATACTAAACCCTCAGTTGTCAAGCACTTTTAGCAGCTGGTTTAATCGCTTACAGAGTAGGCAGCCTCTTGACTGTGCCATGATCGTTGCCCCAGGTTTCCTGTCTCAGGGTGGCTCCTTTCTCTTGCAGCGTCCTATGGAGTCACCATTGCCTGCAAGGACTAGAGTTGTGTCCCCCTACACCATGGGTGCTCACCTTGCAGTACTCCAGCTGTTACAAAACTACAAGTCCCATCATGCCTCTGCCTGTGGAAGTCATGCTTGTAGCTGTCAGAATTGCAATGCATCATGGAACTTGTAGTTACACAACAGCTGGAGGGCCATAGGCTGAGCACTGATGTCCTACACTGTGTGCATCAATAGAAACACACAGCCACATAGCCTATGATGGCAAGGCACCCCTCTGCTCCTCCCTCCCCTCTTCCTTTTCCAAGCTAACGGACTGACTGAAGACTGCACTGTTTATTGTAAACTCTTTCCATGAAGACTGGAAGTTCGGGGAAGCAGAACTAAGAAAGAAGGATGCAGCATATAGGCGGGTAGAGTTTTATGCTGCCCTAGTCGGGAAGATTAGTGTTAAATATATTTCCCAGTTCTTTCTTGGTGGGCTTTCCTGGATCCGACCCCCTGGTTCTGTGTGTTATAAAAGGGACAGGGGTCCAGACCTGAGGGGACTGTGGAGCTGCTGAAAGTCTAAGGTTGCTTCTGTTACCGGACTCCATCTTGTTAACCTGCTGGATATGCCAAGACTGGTATCCCATCTAATGCACCTTCATCCTCAAGATCCTCCTGCAGCATAGGGGGATTACTGGGACCTGCAGTCCGCCTGAAGGTGCCAAGCCTGGATACTGCCATCATGAACTTAGCCAGATATGGACTCTTTTCTGTGCAGGTATGCTGGTGCAGCCACAAGCCTGAGTTAGGGAGTAGTTTAGGCAGGGGCGGCTGGTGGTATATTTTGGGGGGCAAACAATGCACCCACAGCTACCCCCTGGTCAGTCAGTGAGTCGCCCGCAAGCCCAACCCCCCAGTCAGTCGGTGGGTCACCCCGAGCCCACCCTATTTTGAAGCCTATTAGAGCCGCAGGCTGTAATCACATGATTAATAAAAAAATCCATTGGAATGCATGTGTACGGTGCCGTGCATGTAGATTAGAGGGCCGCATTCATGGATGGGGGGGCACCCCCACACCCTGATGGCGGGGCTACCGCTGAGTTTAGAGAAAAACTGTGGTCCTTTTTTGCCTATCATGCCACGTTATTCAAGTAAAGCTGTTGAAACTTTGACTTTGCCTAGCCTGAAGTTACTTAAGGGGTGTGATGTAAGTAACCTGCACATATAGTCCACAGCTCGGGTTACTAAGCACATTGGGGTATAAAGATAACGGTATAAGAGTTTACACGGTGTGAAGATATAAGTGGCTACCAAGGATAACGAAGGTCTCTATAGTAGCCTGACGTAAGCGTTCACATATGATGGGTGGGATAGCTTGCAGCTGAAGGAGTTGTTGGCACTCTCTCCATGAGCAGGTCCATATCCCATAGTAATGGGAGAAGATCAGCACCACAGAGGTCTCTAGCAAGTACACAGGAATGGAAGAGGAAGAGTTAAATAAGTGAATGCATGGAGTCCATGCTAGGTGTATGGCGGGGATCCATACGTTACTGAGAGTGAGGTAGCGGTGATATGCTGGGCAGGAAGAGAAGGCATTGGCTCTGTGCGTCCATCCTAAATGCATCAGTGACCGCGGTGGTGTATACCTACATTGAGAGAGTTTATTAAGAGTTCAGTTGTTTGTTCAAGGAAAGGTAACTCATGTGTACGGCAGGGACCCTATCCAAAGTGCCTAGCATGGCCCAGAAGAACCCACCTTGGGGTAGGCTTCTTATGTGACCCTTGCTTGGCGCCCAACAAGGAGGGAAACATGGAGGACATGATGGCCACCCATCTACCCTACCCCACTACAAGCAACATTGAAAGTTGTAAGAAATGTAACAAATAATTTACTGGGGAATGTTCATTTCATTGTGCTCAATGGACCTTCACTCTCAAAAGACCAATTATGTCTTCTATCTGGCTCCAACCACCTCTCCCACAACTGGATTTTTATCATTTTTCTCGCCTCTTTTCTTGTCAAGGCAAGAATGACGTTCTGCCAGATTGCAGATGTGCTGAAGGGCTCTGCCTAGCCTTCAGTAACTGGCAGAGACCTTTGGCACACCTGTGCAGGCACCGGACCATCAAAGATGGCATCGCCAGTAAGAGGACTGAAGTTCCTCTTTAAGCTGAAAAATTCTGAGGGTTTAATACTACAGTGACAGCTGTCTAAGGGGACATCTCCCTCACTTCGGAGAGATTCCATCCAACTTCTACAGGACAACAAGTAAACAGAAATCGCATGAATGGTTTGCTTGCTTGTCATGGTTGTTTATATTGTCTATCCAAAATGCAAAAAAAAAAAAAACTTAAGATATAGTGTAAAGCTGAACTCAAAGCAGATTTAAACACAAATTAATTTCGATCTATAATCATTACACCACCAATGAATTGTGTTTATTGAAAGCAGTGTAAGTACCTGAATGTGCCCTGGTATCAGCCTCTTGCCATCCCCTGTACGTTAGGGCTGGAGTGTGAGAGGAAGAAACAGTACAAGGGGCCAATGAGTCAATGTGCTGACAGGAAGCATACCGATAGGAGGAGAGAGCAGAGTGACAGAGAGATGAGATCATCACTGTGCTGCTTTTTCATTCACTGTCCAGTCACAGGTTGAGGCAGGTCCAGGACAACCTAGGCTCAAAGGAAGTGGGTTGGACGATGCTGGCCACCAGACTGAGAACATCTAACAGCAGAAAAAACAGTACTGCAGGGAACATCTTTTGGACTGAAGGTAACTATTACAGCAAAGCCGCCGATTACACATTACACAGACAGAATGGCTATCTGCCCATGTAAACAAGGCAGATTGCTGTTCTGTCGGAAGGGAAGGCATTGATCCTGTGTTCCTGCAGAGGAACACTGATTTTTGCCTTCCCCTAGTAAAAGCCTCTCCCCCACAGTGAGTAAGCACAGGCTAGGCACACAGTTATCCCTTTGATCGCCCCTGATGTTAACCCCTTCCCAGCCAGTGTCATTAGTACAGTGATTAGCACTGATATTAGAGTCACTGGTCCCAAAAAAAGTGTCAAAAGTGTCAGTTAGGCATGTGATTTGTCCGCCGCAATATTGCAGTCCTGCTATAAGTTGCTGATTGCCGCCATTACTAGAAAAAAAAATACAAAAAAATACATAAAAATATCTCATAGTTTGTAGACGCTATAATTTTTCAAACCAATCAATATACGCTTATTGGGATTTTTTTTTTTTGCCAAAAACATGTAGCAGAATACATGTTGGCCTAAATTGATGAAGAAATTAAATTTTTTTACATTTTTTTATTGGATGTGTTTTATAACAGAAAGTAAAAAATAATGTTGTTTTTTTTTAAATTGTCTGTCTTTTTTTGTTTATAGCGCAACAAATAAAAACCACAGAGGTGATCAAATACCACCAAAAGAAAGTTCTATTTTTGGGGAAAAAAGGACATCAATTTTATTTGGGTACAACGTCGCACGACCGCGCAATTGTCAGTTAAAGCAACGCAGTGCCGAATTGCAAAAATGGCCTGGTCATGAAGACAACCCACCTAGCTTTCTTTGCTACTCATAATAGACTTTACAAAAAAAAATAATGGTACATGTGTTAAAAATGTACAATTCACTTACAATTTGGGTATATCAACGCAGGCGCATTATGCTGTGTGTTAACGCTGATTGACGTAAGACAGGCTATTGAAATGAATTAGTTGCGAACAAAACTTAACCACTTGCCGACCGCCCGCCGCAGCGTGACGGTGGCAAGGTGGCTCGTTATCGCGAACCGCCGTCACAGGACAGCGGCCGCGATAACTAGCATTGTGAGTGCGCGTGCGCCGCCGAAGGCGCGCTCACTGTGTTCGGAGGGGGCCAGGGAGCGGGTAGGGCGGACTCGATCGCCGCCGTCTACCCGCGATGGCCCCCCCCGCACTGAAAGAACGGAGGTCCGTGTAAGTAAACACGGATCTCCGTTCTGTTGAAGGGGGAAGGGCGATGATCACAGCCTTCCTGTATATGGGAGCCGTGATCATCCCCTTTCCCCAGCCAGGGCAGTCCCCATACAGTAAGAACACACCCAGGGAACACAGTTAACCCTTAGAGCGCCCCCTGCAGGTTAACCCCTTCACTGCCAATGGCATTTACACAGTAATCAGTGCATTTTTATAGCACTGATCGCTGTATAAATGCCAATGGTCCCAAAAAAGTGTCAAAATGGTCCAACATGACTGCTGCAATATCGCAGTACCGCTAAAAATCGCAGATCGCCGCCATTACTAGTAAAAAATAAAAAAAAAAATAAAAACCCCAGAAATTAATTCTCATCATCCGTAAATGCGGCAACTTTTGCGCAAACCAATCAATAAACGCCGATTGCGATTTTTTTTACCAAAAATATGAGGAAGAATATAAATCGGCCAAAACCGATGAAAAAAAATGTTTTTTTTATATTTTTTTTTTGGATTTGTATTTTATCAAAAAGTAATACATTTGGGTCTTTTTGCAAAATTGTCGCTCTTCTTTTGTTTATAGCGGCGATCAGAAATGACGCAGAGGGGATCAAATACCACCAAAAGAAAGCTCTATTTGTGGGAAAAAAGGACACAAATTATGTTTGGGTACAGCGCCGCATGACCGCGCAATTGTCAGTTAAAGCAACGCAGCACCGAATCGCAAAAAGTGCTCTGGTCCTAAAGTGTGAAATCCTTCCGGGGCTGAAGTGGTTAAAGTGGTTGTAAAGGCTGAAGGATTCTTTTTTATCTTCATGCATTCTATGCATGAAGGTAAATGCATTCTATGCATGAAAGTAAAAAAACCTTCAGTGTGCAGCAGCCCTCCTCAGCCCCCCTAATACTGACCTGAGCCCAATCCCAATCCAGCAATGTGCATGGGAGCCTAGGCTCTCCCAGGTCTTTACCTCCTGATTGGCTGAGATGCAGCAGCAGGAGCCAATAATCACAGCCAGTGAGCCTAGCATGGAGGCAGGGCTGACCTGTCTTATGGACAGAGAGAGTTGTCTAGGGAACGAGCACGCACAAGTGCCCCCTTGGTAAGCGGTTTGCTATGGGGGCACTTGACAAGGGGGAGGAGCCAAGAGCTCTGACAGAGGAGGATCGGGGCTGCTCTGTGCAAAACCACTGCACAGAGCAGGTAAGTATGACGTTTGCTATTTTTTTTTTTTATTTCTCTTTACAATCACTTTCATGTCGTTTGCCAACAGTCAGTAAATTTACAGGCAGTTTGTAAAGTCAGTGATTTTTTCCAACTGTCGTTAAATATCAGGGGCTGACTGTTGACTTTTTAAGTGTAAAGAAGGAATTACTTATCATACTGTTTAAATATCGGTTGTCTTAGTTTTTAATAGGAGTTCTGTAATTTGTCAGGTTGTCAGTAAAACATGTGTTCTGTCAGTAAATTGTCCATGTTTTCTCAGTAAAAAATGCTGCCGGAGGTTGGCAATGCTGCTTTAAAGAGGAGCTCCAGTCTGGGGGGGCGGGGGGATTAAAGTGAGGAGCTACAAACACTGTAGCTGCTGACTATCAATATAAGGACACTTACCTGTCCAAGGGTCCCTCAATGTCCGCCCCCAGAACCGATTCGTCGTTCGGCTTTGGGGGCAGGCACTGCATTGTAAGTAAGGGAAAGCCTTCAGGCTTTCCTACTGTGCATGCGCGAGTTTCTGAAAGTTCCCGCCATCTTCTGGGACCTCTGTGTGTCTCAGAAGGCAGCGGGGGGAAGGAGGAGGGGCTGAAAATGCGTGTAGATCGACATTCGTTGATCTTACCCGGAAGTGGGAGCGGGCACCTGTCAAAACCAGGTACCCCCCCTTCAAAAGTGGCAAATGTGGTAGTGGAAGGGGGGGTGCAAACAAGTGGAGGTTCCCTTTTGAGTGGAGCTTTGCTTTACTGCTCTAAAAATCTGACCCTGGTTTTTTGTAGCACAATTGTGCAACGCCATGCTTTGTGGCACACTGCACACATTTTGTCATGTCACAACCAAGAACGTAAATGTATTTTATGTGATAATCCGACACAAAGTGGCACATAATTGTGAAATGGAAGGAAAATTATCAATGTTTTTCAACATTTTTTACAAATAAATATCTGAAAAGCATGGCGTGCATTTGTATTCACCCCCCTTTACTCTGATAACTAAAATCTAGTGCAAACGATTGCCTTCAGAAGTCACCTAATTAGTAAATAGAGTCCACCTGTGTGTAATTTAATCTCTGTATAAATGCAGCTGTTCTGTGAAGCCTTTAGAGGTTTATTAGAGAACCTTAGTAAACAAACAGCATCATGAACGCCAAGGAAGACACCAGACCGGTCAGGGATAAAGTTATGGAGAAGTTTAAAGCAGGGTTAGGTTATAAAAAAATACCCCAAGCTTTGAACATCTTGTGGAGCGCTGTTCAATCCATCATCTGAAAATGGAAGAGTATGGCACAACTGCAAACCTACCAAGACATGGGTGTCCACCTAAACTGACCGGCCGGGCAAGGAGAGCATTCATCAGAGAAGCAGCCAAGAGGCCCATGGTAACTCAGGAGGAGCTGCAGAGATCCACAGCTCAGGTGGGAGAATCTGTCCACAGGACAACGATTAGTCGTTGTCTCCACAAATCTGGCCTTTATGGAAGAGTGGTAAGAAGAAAGCCATTGTTGAAAGAAAACCATAAGAAGTCCCGTTTGCAGTTTGTGAGAAGCCATGTGGGGGGCACAGCAAACACGTGGAAGAAGGTGCTCTGGTCAGAAGAGACCAAAATTGGCAAAACGCTATATGTGGTGGAAAACTAACACTGCACATCACCCTGAACACACCATCCCCACCGTGAAACATGGTGGTGGCAGCATCATGGTGTGGGGATGCTCACAATTATGTGCCACGTTATGTTGGTCCATCACATACAGTAAAATCCCAATAAAATACATTTACATTTTTGGTTGACAAAATGTGGAAAATTTCAAGGGGTATGAATACTTTTTGAAGGCACTGTAAATGCAGTTAGCAACCATTACAGTAACGCATAACGATCACACACTGGTTGGTAGAAATGAACCCGCTCACAACTTTGTGAACTTTTACACATAGCCTTTTACTTTGAGCAGATTTTTATTCCGACTTTACATCAATATATTCTGCTTGCTTCCAGTGCCGCTGGGAAACCCTAGGTGAGCTGAGTCTGATAAATGAGCTTCTTAAAGTTGGCTTCTTGTTGGAGAAGATTGTCGGCCTGTGATAGAAGAGCATATAATGAAACCCCTTCCTCAACTTGCCTATTGCTCCCTGGCGGATTAGAATTCTGTCAGCCGAGTGAATGTAATGCAGCAAACAATTTAACTAAAAGGTATACTTCCACTCCGTGATATTATTCTGCTGACTGCAAGTTTTCTTCTCTGCAGATTGACTGCGCGCTCATAACGATCTATTTCTAAACTTTTCAGAAGTTCGGTCTTCTTCTTTCGTGGTCCCCAAGAGACACCTGGGCATCAGCAAACTCATTTAAGAGAAAATGCTGCTTCAGACTTCTAGGCTGATCAAGAAAATTGAATACTAAAGAAAGCATTTTGGTACATTTGCACAGAAAAACCATTGCCCTTAAAGGAAGCTTGACAACGAGTTGAGATGTGGCGTGTGCGGTTGTAGGCAGATAAAGTCTGACCTCCCTGCATAGGTGGTGCTGTCCAGCAGCCACCATGCAGAGAATGAGCGAATGGCAAGGGGAACTCATGTTCCTCTAAGGCACTGGTTCTCAACCTCAGTCCTCAAGTACCCCCCCCCCCCACGGGCCATGTTTCAGGTTTTCCTTTACTTTGCACAGCTGCCTTAAAGTGGTTGTCAACCTGTGACAACCACTTTAACCTACAGGTAAGCCTAGAATAAGGCTTACCTGTAGGTGCACTGCGTATCTCCCAAACCTGCAGGGTTCAGGAGATATGCAGTGTTTTGCATGTGCCGACGTCACGTCGGCACATGCGCAGTGAAGAAACAGCCTCCGTGCCGTTTCTCCACTGACCCTGTGGAGTGACTGGCGGCTCCCGCGCACAGGCCAGTCACAGCGCCGGAGTCGCAGCCCTGGAAGGAAGAGGGGCAGAAGATGGACGCGGCCTGGAGCAGGGACATGGCTGCAGGCTTCATTTGCATGTAAGTGGCACATAATGGGCTACTATGCGATGCATAGTAGCCCATTATGCTTCTACTTTATAGGGTTATATTGAGGAAGTAAACCCAATCTAGGTTTACTTCCTCTTTAAATCAGTATCAATGGCATGGCATTGGTAATATCTATTTTATCTAAGGGAAGTTCCCAAAACATGGCCTGATGGGGGTACTTGAGGACTGAGGCTGAGAACCACTTCTCTAAGGCCTTCGTAGGTGTCATCAGGGTAACAGCTGTCCGATTGAATGCTCCCACCCTAGTTGACCATTGTGGCCATCATAAGTGTGGGCAGTGCTAATAAATAGCACTGCCCCCCTTCAGTTGGCACATATTTGCGAATGGCTAAATCAGGGACAAGAAACCCACTGGAAAGTACAGTGTGTCTAGCACAGGGAGAAGTTCTGGTGGAAGAGGGTCAGTTTAGGATCCGCTCACCTGTGCCTCCAGCTAGAAGCTCTTCCACTTCTAGGCATCTTGTTGCCATACAACCTCCTATTTCGGATGCTGTCAGCATTATAAGTGTTACCGGTGACTTCTGCAACTCTGTGTAAGTGCTGCTGTGCCAGTCTGGCCACATTACAGTGGCTCTATTACCATCTGGTCAGTATTTTTTTGTTAAATACACAGTTCCTCAATTCCTGGTCTCTGTGTGCCTACTTTCCTCTCTGGGTACCCAACTCTGGGCCCCGCTTAAACAGTTATATAAGCAAAGTCATATCCTTGAAAACATGGATGTCAAAGAAGAACATCGAGATTGTATAATACAGTCTGTAGGCTATGGTTGGAGTTATAAGGAGAAATAAGACTCATGTTTTCTAGGGGGCTCTACCAAAATTTGGTAGGCATACTCAAACTATGCTTTGTACATTAGAAATATGAATCTTTGTCTCATTACAGTATTTTGGCCAATTGTTGCTGTTGATTTAAGCAAGTCCGGCAATATGATAATCCTGTTCAACTTAAATAATACATATAGTAATTTTTTCTTGGCAAACTTAAAGCCCAACTTCACCCAAAATTAGTTTTTTGCCCATAGCTCCCTCCCACGTTCCTCTTATGCATCCTGCCCAGTGTTAAGTTTTACTTTTCTCGTGAAGTTCACTGAGAGAATTGCTATTAGTTTAAAAGCCTTATTTGTCTATCCTTGGAAGTATAAGAAGTATTTTAAGGCAAGCTCCTATTTTTGAGTTAAACCAAACATCTTTAAGCGGGATTAGTAATCTACTAAAACATATTTCCGAAGACAAATTTTTCTCTTTTCCCTACATGCCAACAAAAGCCTTAATAACACTGTTTACCAAATGTGACTCTATAAAAAAATTGATAAGAATGTAAAATCCTGCGTAAATTAAAGTAACAACAACAACAAAAAGAAACATTTTTATTGTTTTAATTCTCACATTTCAGAAGTGACTTTGTTTGGTGGAAATAATCGCAAAAATGTGTAAGGATTAAAAAAAATAAAGTGTTCACACCAAGCGCCCACACTGGGGTTGTGTGAAGAAGACGGAATTATCCAGCTGGGCTCCTTGTCTCGTACATTCACTTTGAACGTTACGAGCTCTCTGAGCTGAGCAAAGCAAACCAATTAAGTGCTTTAGCTTTGTATTACACGGAATATCAAAGCAGCATATTGAGATTAAAAAGTCTCATTACGGAGAACACGCTTTTTCGAAATGGAGTCTCAGATCTCAAACATTCCACCGATATCATTTACGCCCTACGTGGACCCAAAGTGCATGAGGCAAAGCGAATTTTGCTTTGATTCAAATGCTATATTTTTTATGAGGATGACCGTATTTTTCCCAGCTGTCTTGTTTATTTTTCACTTCTGAATATTCCGTGTTCATATTACTTATAAGAGGAAAATGTTGTTGCTGTTTCCTAATTCTCACTTTTACTGTAATTGTCTGTAGGCCTCGTTAAATCAAAGATCCGTTGAAAGCAAGGCCAAGGTAAAAAAGGTGGAATGAATGTTTTAAGGCTGGGTTTACACCAGAACATGCAGCAGCTCACAGAAGGGGTCCGGTGCGTCCTGGTTCATTGATACAGGTCCGATTTCAGCCTGAATTTTGGGCTGAATTCGGACCTGAAACAGACCAAAAATCACACAGCGTTTTTGTGCAAAACGCACCAGACCTGTTGCAGAGGTATGTGAACCGGCTCCATAGAGAGCCAGTCAAAATCTCCTGCTAATGTGAATTGGTGTGAACCCAGCCTAAAGGAAAGCTTTGGCTTGAACTCTCAATTGAATCCTGAGTTTAAATTAGCTAAATACGCTCTGGGTGCATGAAAACAAATCAAATGCTAAGATTCCCTCCAAAGTGAGGGAATCCCTTGTTGTCACCAGAACTAGTGTCCCCATTGGAAGATTTCTGCTCTATTGGGGACACAGACAGCAATAGAAAATTGTCAGGTGTTCTAATCACTCTCCACCCTATCCAAAACTAAAAAAAATGAATTATACTTTAACAATAAAGCAACCATCATACCATCATTAAAGCATCATTTAATCTAAAACAGACATACACTATATTGAAAAAAGTATTGGGACACCTGCCTTTACACCCACATGAACTTTAACGGCATCCCAGTCTTAGTCTTTACAGTTCAATATTGAATTGGCCCAACCTTTGCAGCTATAATAGCTTCAACTCTTCTGGGAAGGCTGTCCACAAGGTTTAGGAGTGTCTATGGGAATGTTTGACCATTCTTCCAGAAGCACATTTGTGAGGACTAAGACTGGAATGCCATTAAAATTCATGTGTGTGTAGAGACAGCTGTCCCAATACTTTTGGCAATATAGTGTACATTGGAAATTAGCCCAATCTGGCCATCATCTATGTGATGCCACCCCAATAGGAACCGCTGGAAGATGACTATTCCCAGAGCTTGCCCTGACCTTGCAAGCTTCCCAACACTTCTGTCACTCTGGGTTCTGACATGTCAAAGAGAGAATACCAATGCAAAAGACACTAAAGAAATAAGAGATTACAAATGGATATTTTACTGAATATTCTTGGGTTAACAAGGGAAAGAAGAATGTAAAACGTGGTTGTTCAGCAAAATGCAACTTTAGCATGAACAGAGTTACTAAGATATGCAATGAAATGGCAATAACAGTGAACCTGGCGATTAAAGGCAATAAATCTTAAGAGAACCCATGACTTCAGGTACACGAGGGGAGAAAATGCTTTTTGTCATTCACCTCCCTCTAAGCCCTAATGCCATAGGCATGAACAAATAACAATATGCAAAATATAAAATCTGAGTAAGAGTTTTCCTTTAAGATAAGCGGGTGCTGTAGGTTGATTCATTTGCATAGAGGAGTCTTTAAAATCAGGGTGTCCAAAATCTTCAGATAGTTATCACAGGCCTCAAAGGTTTTGCTGTGCAATAGCGACTAGCAAAGGTAAATTGAATAAGCAAGGTGTTTCCCAGTGAAAGGGCTTTGATGTAGAAAAGGGTGGAGTAAAGGTGTCTGCATGCAGTGTCTCTGAATGTAATATTAGGGGTGGACTTCTGTCCGCTCACCAATCCTGGAGATACCAAGGCTTGTGGAGATAGGATGCCCCTGAACAGGCTCTTCATGGATCTGCAGTTAGATGAAGGATGTTCAAATGGCAACCTGATGATCCAGGGATTCAGCAGCGTCTGCATGGGCGTAGGTGATATGGCCCCCAAAAGTCACACTGCCGATGAGGGGCCGATGACTGAGGATCTTCCTCCAGGGATAAGGCTCACTCGCAGAAAAGCCCTCCGCCATTGGGGAGGAAAATAGCTCCTCACTCCTGCAGCTGTAGATCCCGTGTCCAGAGCTGTCTTTAACATGGGGAAAATGGGGAAAGTGCCCTGGGCCCTGTCAAAGTTGGGGGGCCCAAAGCAGATGCTACCCCCTTAGCCCACACTAGGCATACTTGCCGCCTGTCCTGCCTTGCTCTTGCAGAGCCGCGGTCGGGACAGCTTACTGCCATTTCACTTGTTGCTTAAGATTTGTGTTGTCCGCACATCTCCGCCCCCTGCAACTCCCCACCTCACACATCAGCAGTTTCCCTGCCACTCTCCAGCAAGACTAAGGACCATCCCTGAGGTGGAGGCTTATGCTGTTGAGTGGGCAGGATGAGCCTGAGCTCCGAGATTGTGCCCGCCTTGAGAAAGGTGGTGTGACAGTAGCTGTGAGCAGAGTGTGCCAAGCGAGTGTGCCTGGAGGTTCACTGTGGCTTAGCTTGCAGGCACCTCTATGATAAGTCTGCTAGGCTAGTGCAGTATAGCATAGAAGTGTTGACTGTTAGCTGACAAATGGAAAGATGGCTTTTTCATGTAGCATTAACTAAAGCATTGTCACTGCCCCAAGGTTTTCACTGCCCCCTGGTGTGTGCCCTCTCGATCCCCCTGGTGTGTGCCCTTCCTACCCCCCTGGTGTGTGCCCTCCTGACCCCCCTGGTGTGTGCCATCCTGACGCCCCCCTGGTGTGTGCCTTCCCTACCCCCCTGGTGTGTGCCCTCCTGACCCCCCCGGTGTGTGCCCTCCCGACCCCCCTGATGTGTGCTCTCCCTACCCCCGCAGTGTGTGCCCTCCCTACCCCCGCTGGTGTGTGCCTTCCTGACTTCCCCCTGGTGTGTGTCCTCCTGATCCCTCTGGTGTGTGCCCTCCCTACCTTCCCAGTGTGTGCACCCACGACCTTCCTGGCATGTGCCCTCCCGACCCCTGGTATGTGCCCTCCTGACCCCCCTGGTGTGTGGCCTCCTGCCCCACCCCCCTGCACTTTGCCCTCGCTCCCTGCACTGTGCCGTGCGCTCTCCTGACCCCTTTTACTGTACCATGCTGACCCTCCTATACTGTGCTCTCTTGATCCCCTGTAATGATGTGCAGTAACCTCTAGCAACCTATCAGTGAGCTGTAAGGATGTGCAGTAACCTTTAACAACCAATCTGTGAGCAGTAGGGATGTGCAGTAACCTTTAGCAACCAATCAGTGAGCAGTAGGGATGTTCAGTATCCTCTAGCAACCACTCAGTAAGTGTGAACCCGTTCTTTATATTTACATTATTAGATAAGATTAGATAAGTCTATGTGAGAGCCAAATTGCATGGGGGGGGGAAGAAAATGTCCAGGATCCAATCGATATTAAAGATGGCCCTGCCCGTGTCCCAAGAGAGCGAGCCCATCTCCAGACAGTGGACAGGTCTATTTATCTGCACATCCAGAATTCCTTCTCTCTCCAGTCAGCTGGAACTTGTAATTTGCAACAGCTTTAGATCTATTTATATCCCGACTTTCTGGACTACATGTCCCACGATTCCCTGCTTTCAGTATTAGTCACTCTCTCTGCAATCAGGAAATGGTGTCATAATCCTAATGCTGGGCACTAGAGGGAATAAAGCTCAATGCAATCTTCATTAACCATCTCCTGCCCACTGTATAGACAAATGACGGTGGCCGGGGTGCTCTCTTGCTCTGACGTCGTCCCAGTCTCACCACGGCGATGGAAGGCGCGCTCTGTCCCTGGGACACATCGCAATCCCAGTCTCGGTAAAGAGCACATGATGAAGTTCTTTTTTTTTTTTATAAACTTTTTATTGCATTAATTTCAACACGGAGTATAACATACATGTCCATTACAGCAATTTCATGTCAATTCCTTTTACTTAAACACAACTTAATTTAATACATTCCCCACACCATATCATTATTTTACCCACCATCCAACTTCCGACTTCTCCATTATCTTTATCGTTTATTACTTTTCTTCCATCTTATTCCAGGGTCATCAAGGAGTTGCACCATATGTCCCATATTTTAAAATACTTATTAGGTATCCCTCTATGTTCATACATTATTTTTTCATAGGATATTATCTGATTGGTCGCTCCAATCCATTGATTTACAGTTGGGGCCATCGGTTGCATCCATCTTATCAATATTTGTTTACGTGCTAAAAATAAGGTTTCTTGCAACATAATTCTATTATATAATGACCATTCTCCTGCTTCCAATAGTCCCAGTATAGATATCTCCAGAGTACACGGTACCACCTTATTCATAATATTGGTTAATTTGTCTGTTACCTGTTGCCAATATTCGGCCACCTTAGGGCATGACCACATCAAATGTATAAAATCCGCCTCTGACTGATGGCATCGTGTACAATCCGATGCGGTAATTCTTCCAATCCTATACATTTTCTGTGGGGTTAAATATGTTTGATGAATAATATACAACTGAATTAATTGATTATTAATAGCAGGAGATACTCCCTTTTGCAAGAAGCAAATTTTATTCCATTTCTCCTCTGTCATATCAAGGATAGCCTCCTGCCACCTATCTTTGATTTTAAGTGGCGTACCACTTAGCCTAGCCCTCAACAAGTGGGAGTATAAAATGGATATTAGGCCAGGGGAGTATCTTTATAGCCCATTCATTTTTTAACTTCTTTCCATACTACTCTAGCTAGTTTTACTATTGGTATATTTATTCTGGGTAGGTCAGAAGTATTAGCCTCAAATCCAATCAATAGGTCTTCCACCTGTAATATCCCCATCAAGTGTCTCTCCACCCCCTTCCTTTGATCCTGTGTTACCCAAGTTTTTAAATGATTCATTTGTCCTGCTACATAATATAAATAAATGTCTGGAAGTGCCACTCGAGATTACTTTTTCGGTCTTTGTAATGTTGTTAATTTTAATTTACATGATGAGGCTCTTTACCCATGTGATCTGCTATGTCCAATCACAGCTGATCTCATGTAAACAAGGAAATGGCGGAGACTGACAGAGTGCGATCAGAAGAAAGCCAGTCAGCGGCATTTCCACTCAGGGGTAACCTGTACAGATAATCAGGGCACTGATCATCAGTGCAGGCCCAACAGTGCCTAGCAGTGATGCCAGTCAGTGGCCATCAGTGATGCCAATTTGTGCCCATTAGTGACGCCAATCTATGCCCATTAGTGATGCAAGTCAGTGCTACCTTTCAGTGCCCATCAGTGCCGCCTATCAGTGCTGCCCATTAGTGCCACCTATCTGTGCCCCCTTTCATTGCCCATAAGTGCAGCCTATCAGTGCCCATTAGCGCTGCCTATCAGTGCTCATCAATGCTGCATATTAGTGCCACCTCATCAGTGCCCAACAGTGAAGGAGAAAAATTACTTATTTACAAAAAAAATAAATTCTAAATGTTTGGTCTTTTTTCATATTTTAGCAAAAAATTTAAAACCCAGTGGTGATTAAATACCAGCAAAAGAAAGCTCTAAATTTCATTTGGGTACAGTTGTGCATGGCTGTGCATTTGTCATTCAAAGTGTGACATCGCTGAAAGCTGTATATTGGCCTGGGCAGGAAGGGGGTAAAAGTGCCCGATATTGAAGTGGTTATGGAACGTCCCATGATGGCAAAGGTGATATGGCCAGCACTTGGCTACATCTATATTAGTGTTTTTCAACCAGGGTGCCTGGCATCATGTAATAATATCTAGGTTTCCTTGAGACCCAGCATTAGACCCAGTTTGCGCTGGATCAGAGGTAGGCAAAAGTATTCTACAGTAATTGGGCACACTGATGTGATGGGGGCACACTGATGTGATGGGGAGACTCTGTCATGAGGGCACTCTGATGTGATGGATGGCTCTCATGTATACAAAGGACTCTGACTCTGTGATGGGAGGACTCTGATGTACTGGAGAGACTTTGATGTGATAGGGAAACTCTGTCATGATGGCACTCTGATATAATTGGAGCTCTCATATATAGGGGGACTTTGTGCTAGATGGCTCTGATGTAAAGGGGAAACTTTGATGGGATGGTGGGAATCTAATGTTAAGAGAGGCTTTGATGAGATGGGGGACCTCTAATGGGAAGGGGGCCTTTGATGTAATGGGGAGTAGAGATGGGCGAATGGTTCGGGTCAAGCACCAGTTCGGCCCCGAACAGAGCCTGTTCGGGTGTTCACTGAACACCCAATTTTGCAAGGCGCTTGCCTGCCATGTGCCCCACAGTGCACTGCTCGCTGGCAGTCATGCATAGAGCACAGTGAATAGCTGGTTGTTAAGGAGCGGGCCGGGAAGCCGCCCACCACGTCTTTAACAATGGATGAGTCATCAGCGGTCAGTAGGCTTCCCCGTTGACAGCTGACTGAATAAAAAAACATTGCTGGCAATACAAAAATTTGAAAAAAAAATGGCTTGGGGGCTCCTACCCAGTCACTACCAGGCCCTTCGGGTCTGGTATGGATTTTGTAGGGAAGCCCATGCCAAAAGTTTAAACAAATGGCGTGGGGTCCCCCCAGAATCCATACAATACTCTTATCTGAGCAGGCAGCCTGGCAGGCCTGAACCATACCAGTCCACATGCCCTCAACATGGGGGGGTGCTTTGGGGCATGGGGGCTCTGCCATGAGAGTATTTTTATATGATGAGGGGCTCTCATATATAAGGGGGTCTCTGATTCTGTGATGGGGGAACTTTGATGTATAAGGATAACTTTGATGTGATGGTGGGAATCTGACATGAGGGAAGGACTTCTGCTCTAAAGGATGACTCTGATGTATAGGGACAGCTTTGATATGATGGTGAGAATTTAACATGAAGTGAAGACCTCTGACATGGTGGGGGTCTCTGATGGGAAGGAATGGCTACAGACTTTCCCGGTTCAAAATGTATAAAGCTTGTCTGAGCTATCAGAAAAAAGAAGGTGTAGATCTGAAATTACACACTGCAAGGCTCAGTGAGGAGAGCACTGAGAGCTGATTGGAGGGAAGAGACACCCCCCCCCCTCCACACAACACATAGGAGCAGAGCTGAGGCTGTCAATCAAAGGCTGTGTGCTGGAGCTACCTTCCCTTTCATTTTTTTTGCTCTTGGTGTCAGGAAAACTTGTCAGGAATAATTCATTCAGAAATTACACTTAGTGCTCGAGATTGAGAAAAGTACACACCATAGAAGGATATGTTTTTATTCATATTTCATGCCTGAGGTTTACAACCACTTTAATATCACCAAGGTGGTTGTGTGCATCATCCCAGGCTCAGGTTCCCCATTGATTAGTAACATTTAAGTTTGTTTACATTTTAGACTGTGGTGCCTAAAGATTTTGCATATTTTTAAAGAGCGACATGGCTGAAAAAAGGTTGCAAATTGTTGGTCTATACCGCATATGTCAAACACAAGGCCTGCAGGCCTCATCCAGCCCTCCAAACCTTGTCATGTGGCCCTCGCACCCAGTTTTGCAGCTGGAATGTGGCAGATATCCATTCTGCCACCTTCAACTTTCACCCTCCGCTTCCACTCCCTGCAAGGTGAGGCAAAGCCGCCTACAAAGGGAGGTACTAGAGCCAGGCAAGGTAGGAGAGAGATGCAAGGAAGCTTTGGGGAGGGGGTTGGTGTTGCACACTGTGCAGAGCACACCTCTAAACCCTGCACTCTGTACACAGCACAGCCCTGAACTTTGTACGTAGCACACTCCTGAACCCTGCACTCTATGCATAGCGCACTCCTGAACCCTGCACTCTGTGTACAGAGCACTCCCGAACCCTGCACTCAATGCATAGCGCACTCCTGAACCCTGCACTCAATGCATAGCGCACTCCTGAACTCTGCACTCTGCGTACAGAGCACTCCTAAACCCTGCACTCAATGCATAGCGCACTTCTGAACCCTGCACTCTGTGTATAGGGCACCCCTGAGCTCTGCACTCTGTACATAGTATAATCCTGAGTTCTGCACTCTGTACGTAACATACTCTTGAGCCTAGCACTTTTTACGTATCACACCCCAGATACAACCGGCCCTTTAAGGGCAACCATACTGCTAATGCGGCCCACGATGAAATGGAGTTTGACACCCCTGGTCTATACTAACCACTAAAGATGCTGTCCAACTTTTAGGAATTGCCTACTGGCTAAATCTTTATTTGTTCAATCTTGTTTTCTTCTTGCCAAACCATTACCATCATCTCACCATCTTGTTACATTTAATTACAGGACAGTGCTTTTTTTTCTCTGATAATAAAATCTCATCAAGCACATGTAGGAAGCAGTCTTTCTTCTACATGGTTTCTTTCAGGGGCCCCATAAACTGTGCTGTCTCATTTGTATGCACAAGGCGATAAAACAGAGTCTATGCAACATCGGAAAATATATCTTGCAAATCGCAGAGGTGGAGAATTAATAGTGGAGTAATTATAATTCAGTAAACAGTAAAAAACAGCTATTGGGAGGTAATGACTCCAAACAGGGGGTTGCCTGCAACAATTTATAACAATATATTCTCATTAACTCATCCTAACTGGGAAACTTTGCCAGGGAGTCAGAATGTAAGCAGGTTTTGTGGACTTTTTTTTTTTTATTTTAATTTTATTTTATGAATGTTGTTTCCTCAATTGCATTGAAAATTTATTCCGCAGCTTGTTTGTGACTTTGTTTTCAAACAAAAACTTCTGTTTTAGTAATTGGTTCATGAAAAGTACAAGTTTTGCCATTTTTAATGCTCTTAAAAAAAGACAACTTTTATCATGTCTTTAAATCCATCCAAATTTTAATTATCCCCACTTTATGTTTTATTTTCTTATTAGCAAATTTGGGTAAAATATCTATAACATTTTATTGATGAGGTGTTCTTTTTATTCTTTTCCCATTAAAATGTGTGTTATTAACGTTAAAATATAGGCAACCCAATCATTAAAATCGCCTGTACCCTTTAACACGTGAATTTAATTTCAAATGTAATTTTCAATTCTTTTCTGATACGGCACTGCGTTATTTTAACCACTTAAGGACCGGAAGGATTTCCAGCTTTAGGACCGGAGCCCTTTTTGCGATTCGGCACTGCGCCGTTTTAACTGAAAATTGCGCGGTCGTGCGATGTTGTACCCAAACGAAATTTGCGTTCTTTTTTCCCCCACAAATGGAGCTTTCTTTTGGTGGTATTTGATCACGGCTGCGTCATTTCTGATCGCCGCTGTAAACAAAAGAAGAGCGACAATTTTGCAAAAAAAAACAAATTTCTTACTTTTTGCTAAAATACAAATGCAAAAAAAAAAATAAAAATACATTTTTTTTCATCGGTTTTGGCCGATTTATATTCTTCCTCATATTTGTGATAAAAAAAATCGCAATCAGCGTTTATTGATTGCTTTGCGCAAAAGTGGCCGCGTTTACGGATGATGAGAATTCATTTCTGGGGTTTTTATTTTTTTTTAATTTTTCATTAGTAATGGCGGCGAGCTGCGATTTTTAGCGGTACTGCGATATTGGGGCAGACATGTTGGACCATTTTGACACTTTTTTGGGACCATTGGCATTTATACAGCGATCAGTGCTATAAAAATGCACTGATTACTGTGTAAATGCCATTGGCAGTGAAGGGGTTAACCTGCAGGGGGCGCTCTAGGGTTAACTGTGTTCCCTGGGCGTGTTCTCACTGTGGGGGGACTGCCCTAGCTGGGGAAGGGAAGTGATCACAGCTTCCATGTAGAGGAAGGCTGTGATCACAGCCCTTCCCCCCTCACAGAACGGAGGTCCGTGTTTACTTACACGGACCTCCGTTCTTTCACTCCGGGGGGGGGGCATCACGGGTGGCCGGCGGAGATCGAATCCGCCGCACCCGCTCCCTGGCCCTCCCCGGACACAGTGAGCGCGCGCTCACTGGGCTCGATCTCGTGGCCGCCATCATATGACGGCGATCCACGCTATCGAGCCACACTGTCGCCGTCAATTGCCGATCAGCCGTCGGCAAGCGGTTAACTGACAATCGCGCGGTCACACGGTGCTGTACCCAAATAAAAAAAAATTTTCTTCCATTTTCAAGTTGTTGTGTTTTTAATTCAATATTTTTTATTGAGTTTTAAAAGTATAAAACAGTTAAACAGGTAGATACGGACATTGTTACTTTATACAACAGGTTAGTTAACATATAGTTGTCATTTCAGATATAACAATAGGTATAACAAAGTAGTCCATATCTCGGGGTGTTATTTGTCTTTTTGTCTTTCTGTCCATATCGCCCAGTCCCTGTCAAATCCAAGAGGCGTTCAAAAAGGTATGGTTTTGGTTGACTAGTTTTACTATATCAGAGTGGTTAATAGACAGGGTGTTTTTCCAGTTGCGAAGTATCAGGGTACGGGTTGCCAGGAGGATATTGGTAATGACTGATCTAAAGTTAGGAGGAAATTTTTCTATTCCCAGATGGAGAATTGCTAATGCTGGATTAGTGGATGTTAACATCTCTGTAATTGACTAAATATTTTGGAACATTTTGTTCCATAGGCTGGTTACACTCAGGCAGTCCCAGAGAAAGTGTTTTAGATGACCTATTTGGCCACAGTTCCTGCAGCATAGAGGTGATGTGTCTGGGAAGAAGGTGGCAAGTCTATAGGAAATGTAATGCCACCTATTGGTTATTTTGAGCATTATTTCCCAATGGCTGACACAATGAGAGGCTTTGTGGATTTCCCTGAAGACGTGTTCCCATTGATCATCTGAGGATGTGGTACCTAGCTCCATCTCCCATTTCCTAATTGCAGCTGTTTTCCGGAATGTCTGTTTGTCTTAGATTCTATTATCGAATACTGATATTCCTTTAGTGTTAGGCTTGGGATTGGAGTAGAATTGCCATGCTTTGGTTAGTATTGATATTCTGGGGAGTGGATGCGATTTTAGGAAATGGGAGATACACATACACGAGAAGAGCATATGATTTGGCAAATTGTGTTTGGTCATTATTTGTTCTGCTGTTTTTGGTTTTAGTTCACTGATAAGATCTTGTATGTGTACTATGCCACATGTATAACATTTTGTTGTTGATAACGTTGGGATTTTCGCATCTAGGAGGCCTATAGGGAGCTTGTACTCTATTACATTTGTGTCAGTTTGGGTTTGTTTAAGGAGGAATCTCCATGCCTGTATGGATACTTGTACTGGGGATGGAAGGCCCCCAGTTTCCCAGGGTTCCTAGATGTCGCCCATGAGGAATGCTGTAAAATTATTATTTGGGATCAATGTTTTTTCAATATCCGCCCATAATGGCTTATCAGTTTTGTGGAAGCAGCTTTTGAGGTGGTCCAGTCTGGTCGCCCAGAGGTATTCTTGAATGTCAACTAATCCGGTACCTCCTACTCTTTTATGTGGGATGAGGTTGTTATAGGGGCATCTGACTTTTTTACCATTCTGGATGAATTTCCATATGAGACTTGACAAGGCACGAATATATGGGTATGTGAATTGGTAGCGTACGGAATATATAAAGAATTTGTGGTAGGATGGACATTTTAAAGGCTGCTATTTTGCCTAACCAGGATATTTCATTTTTTGAGATATCTTTTATTTGGGTTTCCAGTTTGGCTATCAGTGGTTTAACGTTTACATCTGTTAGATATGAAGCTAGGTTTGTCAGGGTGATTCCTAAATATGAGATGCCTTTTTTTGCTCCATGTATACAGGAGACTCTCTTGCAACGTTTTTCTTGTTGTCTGCTGTACAATAATGTCTAGGATCAGAAATGTAGTAAAATTTACTTTGTAATATGAAATGGCTCCGAAGTCTGTCAATATTTTATGGGCTTGTATGAGTGAAGTTAGCGGATTTGTTAGGAGAAGAATAACGTCATACGCAAATAGATTGATGATTTGTTTAGCCAAACTGGAAATCTGTGATTGATACATGTGTTCTAATAATCTCTGTTAGGGGCTTTATCATTAGGTTGAATATGGTCGGTGATAGGGGGCAGCCTTAGATATATTAAATGTTGTGGATAAAAGACCTGAAGTGTAAACTTGTGCAGATGGACAAGAATATAGAACCAGGACTGCATTGAGTATAGTGCCCTTAAAGCCAAATTTGTCACGTACCATTTCCATGTATTTCCAGTGGACCCTATCGACTGCCTTCTCTGCGTCTATGGATAGCAGCAGAGAAGGCGTATGGATTTCTACAGCAAGATGAATAATGTTTATAATTCTTCTGGTAGCATCAAAGGTTTGTCTCCCATTCACAAATCCCATCTGGTCGCGCTTGATAATAGAGGGAATAATATTTGTTAGTCTTTTGGTCAGTAGTTTTGGGTAGACTTTGATATCTGAGTTTAAGAGGGATATTGATCTGAAGTTGGCTGGGGTATTTGGTTCTTTCCCAGGCTTGGGTAGTGTGACTATGTGGGCTTTCAGCATCTCTCGAGAAAAGGTAGACGAGTCTGCTGCTCTCGTAAAGATTGATTGCATGTGTGGTTCTAGGATGTCTTTGAATGATTTGAAGTATTCATTTGAGAAACCAACTGGCCCTGGGGATTTACCGTCCGGGAGTATGGATATGACTGCTTCTATATCTTGAATTTTGAACGAATAGTTCAGTTTCCTAATCTGATCTTCAGAAAGTGAGAGGAGTTTAAGCTTGTTTTGGAATTGTGTGTTTTCTGTTGTTGGTTGTGGGGATGAGGAATTTTCATGTAGATTGTACAGTGCACTATAGTATTCTGCGAACTGGTTAGCTACTTCTTGTGGGTTTGTGATTTTGTATTGTAAGGTGGGATGTATCAGTTGTGCTATTCTGGTTTTGGTGCATGCTGCCTTGATTCTATTGGCTAAGTATTTGCCCGCTCTGTTAGTGTTGGCGTAAGATCTTAATTGTAGGCGTCGGAGATGTCTGTCGTATTGCTGTGCCAGGTGTTGCCATAAAAGTTCGGAAAGTTTGTTTGCTAGGGTTAGTGTGGGTAATGCTTTATTTTGGGTTTCTATTGTATGAATTTCGGATAGTAGAGAATGCAGTCTCGTAGTGTAGCCTTTTTTCTCTCCGGCACCTATTTGTATGAATATGCCTCTCATGTATGCTTTATGAACATTCCAATGAGTGAATAGGTCAGCTGTATATGTGTTATTGTTTAAAAGGAAGTCTCGGAGATGCTGGGAGATGATTTGCAGCAGTTTGGGTTCCTTTAATAGTCTAACGTTACAGCGTCACATGTGGGAGGAAGGGGAGACGCCCTGATCAGTTATAGATAACAAAATGACAGTGTGGTCTGACCATGTGATATCATATATGTGCGTGGCATGCACCCATTGTAAAAGCCACTTGTCTGTTAAGAACATGTCAATACATGAGTAGAAGCAGTGCCTAGGTGAAAAAAAAATGTAGTTCCTCTCGTTGGCATGGAGGCATCTCCATGCATCAAAGAGTTCTTCAGCATGTATTAGAGTGTGGATGGAGGTAGTGCTCTTTGGTTTGCTGGTGGTGGTGTCCATTTTGGTATCATAAATCAGCTAACAGTCTCCTCCTATTATGAGGTACCCATATTTCATGGCGTTTGCTTTTTTGATCACTCTCCTTAAGAAGCGTATTTGCTGTGCGTTCGGTGCATACAGTGTGACCAGCGTATAAGGTTTAGAGTTGATGCCTCCAGTTATAATGATATATCTTCCCCTTCCATCTACAAATGTCTCTTTAGGTTGAAAGGATACTGAGTTTCTTATGGCTATTAGTACTCCTCCTTTTTTCCAACTGGGTGTGCATGGCAAGAATTCTTCACTCTGCATTCTCTGCATTCCAATGTGTTTAATCACACTTACAAAGCACAGAACGGCCCTTAGAAGCAACACACCTCTATTTAATGTGAAACTAAACTACCTTACTCATCCCTTATGTGTTCTGGCTACAGTCTCTTTGTCCTGGCATTAAAATCCCTGTGTCCTGGCATTAAAATCCCTGTGTCCTGGCATTAAAATCCCTGTGTTCTGGCACCCTTTCCCTGTGTTCTGGCACCCTGTCCCTGTGTTCTGGCTCCCTGTCCCTGTGTTCTGGCTCCCTGTCCCTGTGTTCTGGCTCCCTGTCCCTGTGTTCTGGCTCCCTGTCCCTGTGTTCTGGCTGCTGCATTTCACACCCTAGGCTTATACGCGGGTCAATAAGTTTTCCCATATTTTTTGGGCAAAAGTAGGGGGTCGGCTTATACACGGGTCGACTTATACGCGAGTATATACGGTAAATACAATTTTCTTTCTGCTATAAAACAATCCAATAAAAAATACAAAACATCAAATTTCTTCATCAGTTTAGGCCAATGTGTATTCTGCTACATATTTTTGTTAAAAAAATTCCAATAAGTGTATATCGATTGCTTTGTGCAAAAGTTATAGCATTTACAAACTATGGGACATATTTATGGAATTCTTATTTATTTATTTTTTACAAGTAATGGCAGTTATCCGTGACTTAAAGCGGGACTGCAATATTTTGGCAGACAAATTGGATGCTAACTGACACTTTTGACACTTTTTGGGGACCAGTGACACTAATACAGTGATCAGTGCTAAAAATATGACACTGGCTAGGAATGGAGTTAACATCAGGAGCTATCAAAGGGTTAACTATGTGCCTAGCTGGTGTTTTCTTGCTGTGGGGGAGGTGCTATTACTAGGGGAAGGCATAGATCCATGTCCCTGCTCTACAGGAACACAGGATCCATGCCTTCCTCACTGACAGATGGGCAATCTGCCTTATTTACATAGGCAGACTGTTGTTCTGCCTGTGTACCGAACGATCAGCGGGTGCCGGTGGACATCGGGTCTGCGGGACCCACTGATCGGCTCCAGCTGTATAGAATCACAGTGGGAGCATGCACACTCATGCCCGCTACCCGGAAACTCAGGATCACGTATATATTCTGTACATGGTCCTGTACAGCGTGGCCACCCTATAGAAGTAAAACTTCTATAGAGAGGTTGGCAACTGTTTATATTAAAAGTAATTAAACTGTTTTAATTCATTAACTAAAATAATTTAATTGATTCAATTAAAATGCATTTAAGTTAAATTGAACTAAAATTAAAATCAAGCTTTTCTTAAAATCATCCCTGGTGATCCTGTCATGAAGGTTCTTGTTCAGGCACGTACTTTTAAAGGGTGACAACAGTCTGCCCCTTTGTCCTAGTTGGGTTCCTTCATTGTCACCCTTTGTTGGAGACTACAGTTGGTCCACTGTTGCTGCCATAAGGAAACCCAACCCTAGGAATGCCAAGCAGCCATCGCTGAAGGGCATGTAGACAGGAAGTCGCTGCAAAGTGGCTGCAGTCTATTAGCACCACTGAGATGCAAACGGGGAATGAAGAAATAAAAAACACAAGATGAAAACAGTAATATATATACAGTGCCTTGAAAAAGTATTCATACCCCTTGAAATTTTCCACTTTGTCATGTTACAACCAAAAACGGAAATGTATTTTTTTTTTGTTTATTTATTTATTTCAGGTACTTATATAGTGCTGTCAATTTACACAGCACTTTACATATATATTGTACAGTCACATCAGTTAAGGAGCTTACAATCTAAGGTCTCTAACTCACATTCATACATACACATAGTAGGGCCAATTCAGACAGGATCTAATTTACCTTTCATTGGGATTTTATGTGCTAGACCAACACAAAGTGGCACATTATTGTGAAGTGGAAGGAAAATGAAAAATGGTTTCCAAAATTTTTTACAAATAAAAATCTGAAAAGTGTGGCATGCATTTTGTATTCAGCCCCCTTTACTCTGAAACCCCTAACTAAAATCTAGTGGAACCAATTGCCTTCAGAAGTCACCTAATTAGTGAACCTGTTGGAGTCTGCAAAAGCCTTGAGATTCACCTTCCATTAGGACAACGACCCTAAACATACAGCCAGAGCTACAATGGAATGGTTTAGATCAAAGCATATTCATGCGTTAGAATGGCCCAGTCAAAGTCCAGACCTAAATCCAATTGAGAATCTGTGGCAAGCCTTGAAAATTGCTGTTCACAGACGCTCTCCATCCAATCTGACAGAGCTTGAGATATTTTGCTGTTATTGCAGGGAAAGGTGGTTCTACAAAGTATTGACCCCAGGGGGCTGAATACAAATGTACGCTACAATTTTCACATATTATTTGTAAAAAATGTTGAATACAATTTATAATTTTCCTTCTACTTCACAATTATGTGCCACTTTGTGTTGGTCTATCACAAAAAATCCCAATAAAATACATTTATGTTTTTGGCTGTAACATGACAAAATGTGGAAAATGTCAAGGGGTATGAATACTTTTTCAAGGCACTGTATATATAAAGTTTAGTAGGATGGAGAGCACCAGCACATAACCACATGTGTTCCCAAGAAAGCCACCAAAATAATTACTACATAAAGCAAAAGGGTTACAACATAGTAAGTATAATCTTACAGTATAGCTTAATTAAAAAATAAATAGCAACTTCAGGCACCCCTTCCATTTTTGGTTACTAATCTGCACCATGCAGTAAAAATAAAGTTATATATATATATACTGTATATCACATGAGATACTAATGTAACCACTTAGTAACCCTTACATCTCTGGCAAATCTGCAAGCAAAAGCAGGGACTGGCCAAACTCCCATCTGCTAAAATAGCATGCCTCAATTTCTACTGCATGGTGCAGGTTAGTAATTAACTGACTAATTAATTAATTGAGGAAGCTATAAAATTATGCTTACTGTGCTGTATTTGATACGCAATGCTTAAAAAAAAACAACAAAAAAAAAACAACAGAACTAACACACCAGGATAAGGAGCCTTATTTTCCAAAAAGTGACAGGTATTGTCAGCTGACTCCAATGAGGTCTAGAAGTTAAAGTCACATAGATTAAAAAAAAAGATCTTTGTGTTAAAGCTAAATGAATTGAGTCTAAAATGTCATTCAGTAAGAGATAACATTACTTGAACCCCTCCCTACTGGCCTTTAAAACAAATCTTAATGCAGGAATGAAGGGGAGTCCTTTCATGGGCTTCATGATTGTGTGATCACTTTGACTGACTGTTAAAGGGATCGTGTGCCTTATTATTCTGTGACCAGAAGCTGTAGGTGACAGCACAGTCACAATGCTGAGGATGCACAACAGCAATACATATATGTGGAAGGACAAAATAAGACTAAACGTGCACAGCTAACACACCAAGATACGGAAGTTTATTGTTTTTTAAAAGTGACACCTATTTTTAGCTAAGTCCAATGAGCCCTAAAAATAACGGTCACGTAGATAAATAAAGATCCTTGTGTTAAACTGTTACTAAACCCAGGAACCTGCATTCACTATATCTGGTCCCCCACAGTTCACAGAACATGGAGGTGCAATTATTTTAGCAAATATAAACTGCTAAATACCATTTCTCATCAGCAGTATACAGGCAGTCCCTGGGTTACAAACAAGATAGGGTCTGTAGGTTTGTTCTTAAGTTGAATTTGTTTGTAAGTGGGAACAGGTACATTTATGAAGTGTAGCTTCAGCCAAAAAAACTATTTTTAAGCTTTTTGGATAGCATAGGGAAGGGGTAACACCCCTGTAATGTTTGTTTTGCTGTCTATGTTTCCGTTCAGAAGATTTCACCTCACTTCCTGTCCCAATGATAATTGTATTTTGAAAATGTTGGGTTGTTGTGGAAACAAACCTTGGTGATAAATCATCAGTGGAGATACCTTTTTCCAATAATAACTCTTATAGGAGTGAATTTCACTTCCTAGGGGGAGATTTCCTCTCACTTCCTGTTGTCTCCCTCCGTTTGTAAGTAGGAGTCGTTTGTAAGTCGGATGTTCGTAACTAGGGGACCGCCTGTATAGCAGTCTTGTACTTCTATCAGTTATTGGTTAAAGCTTGTAGGAGAAGTTTTCATAATGCACCGGCTGTCCTATCAGGATCTGAGGAAGAGGGGGTCACCCCTCGAAACACGTCAGCCATCCAGAAGGTTCTCCAGTGTGCTGGATACAGTCCTGGTGACCTGGTTGCTGTTTGTCCATTATGGATTTTGACATGCCTTTATTTTCCACTTGTTTGTGAGCATGTGTCTTACCTTTGGGTTTTAAGAAATATACTTAGGTAATGTGCAAGGCTGGTGCACCCTCTTTTTTCTTTTACAGTGTTTCCATTGGCTGTACCTGACCCTTGGAGGGCAGCAAGGCCTGTGCGCTAACTGGGAACCGCTAGAATCCTAAGCCACTTCTACTGCCATCGCATTACTGTTGAGCGAAGGAGATTTTTGTTTGACTGTGTTTTGTCCTATCAGGACGCAGGACCCCTGACCCTCTGTCTGGACAGTGCTGATTGGCCCTGTGCTGGTCAAAGTCAGTAAGCCAATCAGCAGAGAGAGAGGGCGGGGCTGAACTGAAGCTCCGTGTCTGAAAGGACACAGGGAGCTGTAGCTCAACTTGGGTGCCCCCATAGATAGCTGCAGGCTGGGGGGTCACTCAACAGGAGGGAGGGGCCAGGAGCATAGAAGAGGGACCTGGGAAGTGGAGGACCCCGGCTGCTCTGTGCAAAACCAACTGCACAGAGGAGGTAAGTATAATAGACTTTCCAATTACCTTAACTTTAGTGTATTCTTTACTGAAATGTTGTGTTTTATAAACTGTTGCACTACTATTGTGTGACATAAAAAATTGGAGCTGCCATTATTTTATTCTCTAGGGTGTCTGATTTCAGAAAATATAAAATATTTGGGGTTTTAACTAATCCTCAGGCCTAAAATTATTTTTTAACATGTGTGCAAAAAAATGTAAAAATGACTTTGGCAGAGAAAGGGTTAAACAATCATGCAACACTGCAATATAAGTTTTAGAAGGAGTTGGTGATTAATATTACTTTATGAACCCTTGAGTCATTTCCTGAACGCCAACACCAAACCCTTTTGACAGATGATATCTTCCATAACATACACCAATAAGTACTGATTTAATTTGGAATCTTTATTTTTCCTTTGTCTGTATAAAATTTGCATTATGTATAAAGACGTTCCCCGGTATTAACTTTGAAACCAGCCATGTCATCTTGGCATTACGGCAAATGGATCTTAAAGCAATATTTGGTGGTGTGTTAAATGAAGTTAGCAATGGTCCATCTGATCGGACATGGTTGATTGAGCTGTAAATCTATCAATCTTCTCTCAGTTTACATAGACAATCTCTAAAGACGCACCACGTCTCCAAACGTACGTGGGTTCATTTCAGTTGGGTTAGGATGAAGTGCTCTTGTATTTGTTAATGATATGCATATCACTAAATATTTTCACAGTTGATTTGCATAAGTTAATACTATATGCTACGTTGCTTTGCGCTGCATATGGATGTCAAACCTGGATCTGCTCGGCAGTTGTAATGCAAATTATTTGAAAGGGAAGAATCGTAAAAGTTTATCGGTTCACTTTACTTCCTATTATTTTAAAAATCATTAATTAAAAGAGACATAAGATGTCTAAATAAATGGCTGAATGCCTTAACCGGTCAAAATTTGCTTTCTAGCCAATGGGCTCAAAGTCAACCCAAAAATCAGCCCAGATGTGCCTTTCTGTAACAGCCCTTTAATTCGTTTGGTGGAAACATTTAGCTATCTCAATAGGAAAGCAGGAAGTTGCACATTAATGACCTCAGACCACATCCAATACTTACCGTAATTTTACTTTTCTGGTGCCAATCAATGGCAGTATACATGTTGTAGGTAGAGATACTACCATAGGTATGCTACTATGGATTGGAACCAAGGAAAAAAAAAATTACAGTAAGATTCGATACAATTTTCCTGGCACCAATCCATGGAAACATACATGTAGTAAGTGGCGATACTACCACATGGATGCTGCCATGTTGATGCCAGCAAAATGCAATACTGTGTCAAATACCAACCGTAATTTTCCTTTCCTTACACCAATATATGGCAGCATATTTGTGAAAGAATCCCCACCTACTACAGGTATGCTGCCATGAATTGGTGCAAGGAAAATGGAAAATGATATCAAATACTTACCTTAATTTGTGTTTCCTAACACCAGTCCGTGGCATCATACTTATGGTAGAATCCCTGCCTACTACTGTCATGAACTGGCACTAGGAAAATGGAGAATTTTATCAAATTCTTACCTTAATTTTCCTTTCCTAGGGCCAATCCATGGCAGAAGACTGAATCCCCATCTACTATCAGTGCCCTTCAGTGCTGCATATTAGTGCCCATCAGTGCTGTCTATCAGTGCCCATGAGTGCTGCCTATCAGTGCCCATCAGCGCCGCATATCAGTGCAGCCTCATCAGTGCCCACCAATGCCGGCTCATCAGTTTGATACAATTTTTCTGGCCCCAGTCCATGGCAACATACATGTAGTAAGTGGCAGGGCCGGCGCCAGCATAAGGCAAGCAAGGCAGCCGCCTGAGAGCGCTAGGACAGGAGAGGGCGCTAAAGTCACAAGTCCCTCAAGTGTTTATGCCGGCGCCGCCCTGCTAGGACATAAGATGGCAGATCCGAGTCAGGCAGCACAGCGCCGAGTGCTGTAAACTTCAGGTAGAACAAATTTTGAGTGTGACAGAGTAATACCAGCACCACATCCCTGTAAGATCAATGAAAAAGAGGAAAAAGAGGGAAAATTGGGACTTTTACGGTGCTGTTTGACCCCCTCCCTAAAAAACTACACAATGGTCGATTTAAAATCAGCACTTCATTGGATTACATAAATTGATACATGGTGCGGGCTCAAATGGAGAGGCAGTGGCCCACCCATGTATACAGACAAACAATAATATTAAAAACAGTGACACTGTATATAGTCCATGATGTAGATGTTAGTAAGATACCAGATACTCCTGGCTACATTTGCAAAGAGCAGATGAAAAGGATTGCCAGGGTGGTATACAGAACCCAAAATAGTACAGTTATCCAAGATGTTCCGACGCGTTTCGCCCGACTAATTGGGCTTCTTCAGGGACTTGGATCGTAAGATAGTCACTGTGGCTGGGAGTACTATGCTGTCAAAAAAGTACATCAAAGGCAAGACGGATGGTACCCTATGAGGGGGTTGTAGGAGGTTAGTTTGCATAGGTCAGTCATAGATGTTGCCGTTACCAATCATTTCTAAGGTGCCACTAACGTGTGGGTGTCATCCACCTGAATCAATAGGCGTATATGGTGAACTGCAGCTTACGGTCCCGACTTATATGAACAGGATCCATAGCATCTCCAAGTGCCAAACAGGGGATCTTCCCATAGTGGTAATCCTGTGGTAGCAGCTCAAAGTGACAGGATTCCCTTAGGTGTCCATCCCCCACGACCGCCTCAGCGTCTGCAGACGCTAGGCAGCCGAACGTCGCTTTAACTGACAATTGCGCGGTTGTGCGACGTTTTACCCAAACAAAATTTGCGTTCCTTTTTTTTCCCACAAATAGAGATTTATTCATCAGGTCCGCCCGAGCCGCGGGCACACTCCTCCTCGCCCCCTAGCGGCCGCTTGCAGATCGCCGTCTTTTTACAGCAATTCGTGTACAGCAACCCGACTGCCGCCGTGTAAAACACGGCAGGCGGTCGGGAAGTGCTTAATAAAGTAATGTACTTACAGCAAACTTTACTGGGATAAAGCAACACATTGTTTACTTGTCCTGGTATTGCACTATAGTGTGCTTTATTTTTTGCATATATGGGGTTCTCTGTGTTTGGTACCGGACCAAGTTACTATAACCACAGTGTTCCTTTTTCAGCAAAGTTGCTGTAAATATCCAGCAGACAACAAGCTCATGTGACCTCATAAGTTTAACAGGTCAAATTTTTTGATACGTAAATGGTATGTGCTTTGTCTTGGTCATGGTACACTGAAATTGGTGCAAACAGCTTGCAGTGGATCTGCACACATTTATCACAGTAGAGTTTTATTTGATTTTTTGTGTGAAATTTGTGTTTTGTGCTTATTATTTATTGTACTAGCACTTTGAAATATACATATATTAATTATTAATAATATTTTGTGATATTGTGATACACACTGCTGTAGACGTGGGAAGGGGGGGGGGGGGCACCAAAATGCATCTTCACCTAAGTAGATAAAAATCCTTGCACTGGCCCTGGTAAGTGGGGATACTACCACATGGATGCTGCCATTTTGATGCCAGTAATATTGTAATAAATACTTACTGTAATTTTAATTTCCTTACATCAATCCATGGCAGGAGACTTGTAACAGAATCCCGCCTACTACAGGTATGCCACCATGAATTGGTGCAAGGAAAATGGAAAATTATATCAAATACTTACCTAAATGTTTCTTTCCTAACCCCAATCCATGCCATCATACTTGTGGTAGTATCCCTGTCTGCTACATGTAAGCTGCCATGTTGGCACAGGAAAGTTTTTTTTACTATTCTTTTCCCTTTTTATTCCTTTTCTTTTTTATTCTTAGGCTAGCCATAAAATATTAATTTTTCTTGGTCAGCCAGGTTGATCAAAAAAAAAAAAAATTAACCATGCGCACATTTGATGTGAATGGAGGAATCCTCCCTGCTGTGCTATTGTATTCTGACAGCAAGGACTCCTCCCCTGTCAGAATTCACTAATCATCACTGCAGCCGTTGATCGAATAAAACATTGTTAACATACCTGTCTGGCAGAAGTCATTCTGCAGGTTGACTTCTGTTGAGCGGGAATTGCCAGAGATGGATCAAAATTCATCCATTCCTTGCTAAATCGGCTGAATTTTTATCCTTCTATTGCCAGCTTCAGCTTTCTCATCCCCCCCCCCCCCAATCCACCCTCTTTAAAGCGGAGTTCCACTCATTTTTTTTTGTTTATTAAAAGTCAGCAGCTACAAAAAGTGTAGCTGCTGACTTTTAATAAACTGTAACTTACCTGTCTCCCGGTCCAGCGATGGAGCTGCACGGAGCCTCGCTCGTCTCCCCCCTCCTCCCGATGGCCCCGCCATTCCTAGTGTGGGCACCCGGCCCAGCTTCATGGCCGGGCACCCACTGTGCATGCGCGAGTCGCGCGATCCTAGTGGCCAGGCAATCTTCTGGGACCTGTGACGTGTCCCAGAAGATTGCCAGGAGGGAGGGGCCGCCTAGGAGGAGAGGAGGAGTCGCCTAGGTGGCCCAGAGGCGGAAGGTGGAAGAGGGACAGGAAGTCCCTCTGAAACCTGGGGATCCACCCCCCCCCCCCCCCAAAAAAAAATGAATTGCCAAATGTGGCATGTAAGGGGGCGAGGAGTGCTTAAAGCGGAAGTTCCATTTTTGGGTGGAACTCCGCTTTAACTTTTGCAGATTAATAAAATTCAATTGATATGCCAAACCATATTGTCTGCTCTTACTCATGTCCTCACTTAGATGTGTTTTTATTGGTGTTTAATTGTACCAGCACTTTAATAATATGTTTATATTTTTTGATATGATGTATGATTTTCTTTGTTTTTGTTATAGATCTGTTTTTTCATTGTCGGATTTATCAGTCTCAATGTATCTAACTCTACTGGTCCTGACGAAGCAGATAATCCGCGAAACCCGTTGACCCTTCTAGGAGACCTTATGCACAGATTTGTTTATAATGTATTATATTGATAGCAATATATGCTTTTTATATTATATAAAATAAAGACAAAATTATTTTAGACATATTGTATGTTATTAGTATCTGTTTCTATGTTATTGTGCACACGGGGGTATATTTAAAGTCCCAACCCCCATTCTCCCTCTGAGCAATGAACTTTGTCTTGGAATTTGTAAGTACAATGTTATATTGGTTTTAGCGTTGTTATGTTGGTTTTTGTGACTGCCCTGTCTGTCAGGGAAGGGGACCCGATTTTTCTCTGTTGCAGTTAAGTAACTCTTACAGGTCTTGTCGCTCCTCCAGCCCCAAACATCTGTATACTTACCTACACAGAGCAGCCCAGGACCTCCTCTTCTCGGGTCCCCCACTGGGGCTCTTGGCCCCTCCTCTCTGTCCAGTGCCCCCTCCTTTTTCCCGATCTCCACTGCTGCATCCATTGATTCAGACAGCGAGGCTTAGCCCCGCCCCCCCCACTCCCTCATCACTGGCTTTGATTGACAGCAGTGGTAGCCAATGGCTCCCAGTGCCGCAGCAAAGCAAGTGAGGCCCGGAAGTGAGGGGAGAGAAGAGCTGCAGATGTGCACAGTGCTGGATCAAATGAGAGCTCAGTTACGTAAAGTGGGAGGGGTGAGGGGGGATGCTGATGCCTTAACATTTTTTAGCCACTTGACCTCCAGAAGGTTTACCCCCCTTCCTGACGATGCCATTTTTTTGTGATACAGCACTGCGTTACTTTAACTGACAATTGCGCGGTTGTGCGACGTTGTACCCAAACAAAATTGATGTCCTTTTTTCCCCACAATTAGACCTTTCTTTTGGTGGTATTTCCTCACCTCTGTGTTTTTTATTTTTTGCGGCTGTATATTTAAGTTATACGAACGGCAAGTGGTTTAACCACTTTACAACCGGGCCTCTTTTTAGAGTTCGGTGCTTACGAGTTAAAACCAGGTTTTTTTATAAAATTATTTAGAACCCCCAAACATTATATTTTTTTTTTTCTAACACCCTGGAGAAATAAAATGTCACACCGTATTTGCACAGCGGTCTTACATGCACAATTTTTTTTTTAAATAATTCCGTTTTTTGAGTTAAAAAAATAAGATTACAGTAAAGTTAGGCCAATTTTTTTCCATATTGTGAAAGATAATGTTACGCCGAGTAAAATGATACCCAACATGTCATGCTTCAAAATTGCTCTTCCTCTAATGATCACGGCGATACCTCACATGTGTGGTTTGCACACCTTTTTCATATGTGTGCGGGACTTATGTATGCGTTCGCTTCTGCATTCGAACTCGCGGGGACGGGGTGCTTTAAAAAATTTTTTTTATTTATTTACTTTTTAATTTTTATTTTTACACTGTTCTTTAAAAAAACAATGTGATCACTTTTATTCCTATTACAAGAAATGTAAACATTCCTTGTAATATAAAAAAGCATGACAGGACCTCTTAAATATGAGATGTGGGGTCAAAAAGTCCTCACATCTCATATTTACAGTAAAATGAAAAAAAAATGTATTTAAAAAAATGACAGTGCAAAAAAAGGGCCCTTTAAGAGCATTGGGCGGAAGTGACTTGTGACGTCGCTTCTGCCCTGCCATGTTATGGAGCCGAGTAAGTGGCTTCAGCCATTCACTAGGCTCATGGACACTGGGGGGAGAGGACCCCATCATCTCCGCCTGTGCCGGCGGGTCCGGTTAAGCGGCGGTAAGCGGCGGAGATGACTGGAAAGCGGCGGGAGGGGGGCACCTCTCCCGCCACTGAGACACTCCTGCAACATCACTGGATAAAGATGGGTTTAGGTAAGCATTAGGGGGGCTGAGAAAGCTGCTGTACACAGAAGGTTTTTTTTTTATCTTATTGCATAGAATGCCCATCAGTGCTGCCAATCAGTGTCTCCTCATCAGTGCCCACCAGTGCCACCTCATCAGTGCCCATTAGTGCAGCCTATTAGTGCCCATTAGTGTTGCCTATCATTGCCCATCAATGCCACCTCATCAGTTGCCCATCAGTGCAGCCTATCATTGCCCATCAGTGCTGCCTCATAAGTTGCCCATCAGTGCAGTACATCAGTGCAACCTATAATTGCCCATCAATGCAGCCTATCAGTGCCCAACAGTGCATCCTATCATTGCCCATCAGTGCAGCCTATCATTGCCCTTCAGTGCAGTATATAATTGCCCATCAGTACAGCCTATAATTGCCCATCGGTGCAGCCTATCAGTGCCCATCAGTGCTGCCTCATAAGTTGTCCATCAGTGCAGCCTATCATTGCCCATCAGTGCAGCCTATCATTGCCCATCAGTGCAGCCTATCATTGCCCATCAGTGAAGCCTATAATTTCCCATCAGTGCAGCCTAAAATTGCCCATCAGTGCCGCCTATCAGTGCCCATCAGTGCCCATCAATGCAGCGTATCAGCACACATCAGTGAAGAAGAAAAACTACCTGTTTGCAAAATATATTTATAATTTATAACAGAAACTAAGAAAAACATTTTTTTTTTTTTTTAAATCTTTGGTGTTTTGTTTAGCAAAAAATAAAAAATCCCAGTGGTGAATAAATACCACCAAAACAAATTTGTGTACAGTTTTGCATGACCGCTCAATTGTCATTCAAAGCGCCACAGTGCTAAAAGCTGAAAATTGGCCTAGCCAGGAAGGGGGTAAAAGTACCCAGCGGGCAAGTGGTTAAGGAGTACAGGCTCTTCACTTAGCAAATTGAATTTTCCCTTTTTAAAGTGGATGTCAGTTAACAAAAAAAAAAAAAAAGCACAGGTTCTCTTTAAGCCAAAGAAAAGTTGCTTTAAATCTAAGAGAAGAAAGAAATGTGCAGAAAAGTATCCAGGCCAGGACAATATATTAGTCATTCAGGAGCACAAGGACAAGCAACTTAAACTGTACGCTGGGTTTATAGCGGAGGAAATATGAGAGGAGGGCTGCGCTCTCCTGGGTTTTTATTGACAGTTGAGCTCACACCAATTTATTTGATTTGCTCTAGAAAACCCCAGAGGTCACCCGTAGAAGATGAGCAGTGACCTATCAAGGTTAAGGAGCCGGGAAAGTTTGCCAGGACTTGTTCTCGCTTCCATCACGTCTCACTGACTCTGCAACCAGGAGACCCTCTGCAGCATCTTTATAAATATCCTTCACCCGTTCTGACATTTCCCTAGGAATGACATCTTTAATAAAACAGCACATTTTCCTGCAAGGGAGCTGGTCGGAGATGGCTTGTATTGCGTGCCTGGGCTATTTTTAAAAATATAACAACCAATTTGAATTCATAATATATTACAATTTGAGCTCGGACTATTTTTTACATGCCGTTTTTTAAAGTGATACTAAAGTCTCGTTTTTATTTTAAAAAAATAACAAATCTATCATATTTACCTCCTCTGTGCAGTTGGTTTTGCACAGAGCAGCCCAGATCTTCCTCTTCTCGGGCCCCTCTTTGCTGCTCCTGGCCCCTCCCTCCTATTGAGTGCCCCCACAGAAAGCAGCTTCCTATGGGGGCACCCGAGCCAAGTCACAGCTCCGTGTATCCATTCAGACATGGAGCCCAACCCGGCCCCTCTCTCCCCTGATTGGCTGACTGACTTTGATGTACAGCTGCGGGAGCCAATGGCGCCGCTGCTGTGTCTCAGCCAATCAGGCTGGGCGGCTTAGACACTTGTGGACATCGCTGGAGAGAGATGGGGCTCAGGTAAGTAATTAGGGGTGATTAGGAGTAATAAGACATGTGCTATTTGTTTCATTCCGAATTTGTTTTTTAACAAATTTCAACAAATTCATTAATTCGGAAATGTCATAATTAACTAAAACCCGTTTAACACATTTTTCTGAATATTCGTAAATTCGAAAATTCAAAAACCTGAAAACTCAAAAATTCAAAAATCTGAAATAATAACTAACTGATAATAACTTGACTATTACTATTAAATTATAGGTATTGGAATTTTCCTTTCAAATTTAGCTGTTAGTGAACGTAACCAATACGAATTTATCCAAAGTTACCAATTATCCAAAATAACGAATGCCGTATCTAAACGAATGGAACGTAACAAATTGATAATGATAAACAACAATAATAATAATAATAAAAACAATGTTTTATTATTATTATTATTATTATTTTTTTATTAATGTGTTCTGTTCCATTTGTTTAGATGCAGCATTCTGATAAATTTGTATTTTTTTACGTTCACTAACAGCCAAATTGGAAAGGAAATTCCAATACCTATGAAAAAATCTCACCCCTGTCCTGCCCCTACCAAGCCACTGCCATCTACAATAAATCCCTGTCCTCCACCCTGGAGGAGCTCGCTCCCCTCACCACACACAAAATCAGGCCTCGACCCCTGCAACCCTGGCAAACAAACGACACCAGAAATTATTATTATTATTATTATACAGGATTTATATAGCGCCGACAGTTTGCGCAGCGCTTTACAATATTAGGGCATACAGTATAATTACAATACAATTCAATACAGGAGGGCCCTGCTGGTTAGAGCTTACAATCTAGGAAATCTCAAAAAGAGTAGCTGCGCTCTTGAGCGTCTGTGGCACAAGACAAAGTCTCTCAAAGACTTCAACCAATACAAATCTGCCCTCCATAAATACAATTCTCGCCTCCACGCTGCCAAGCAGACCTATTTTTCCTCTCTTATTAACACCTTCTCATCCAGTCCCCGTCAACTCTTCTCTGCCTTCAACTCCCTACTTCGTCCTCCACCGCTTCTGCCCACTAACTCACTCACTGCCCAGGAGATTGCTAATCCCTCCAAAAGCAAGATTGACACAATTCGTGATGAAATCTCCACTCTACAGGCATCCTCCCCAGTTAACACCCCATGTCAATAAGCACAATCGACACTATCCTTGTTCAAACCTGCTACTATAGACAAGGTTGCTAAACTCCTTTCTAACGCCCGCCTAACCACCTGTCCACTGGACCCTATTCCCTCTCAAATACTACGCTCACCCTCTGACTCTATCCTGCACTCTAACTCACATCTTCAATCTCTGCCTCTCTTCTGGCATCTTCCCCAATGCTCTAAAACATGCATTGGTCACCCCCATACTCAAAAAGCCATCCCTGGACCCTACTGATCTAAACAATCTGCGCCCTATCACTTTGCTCCCCTTTTCCCCCAAACTCCTCGAACGCCTGGTCTACAACCAACTGAGTGACCTCCTTGTTAAGAACAACCTTCTTGACCCCCTTCAATCTGGATTCCGTCCTCAACACTCCACAGAAACTGCCCTTCTACAACTCACAATTTACCTACTAACCACAAAAATGAATGGACACTTCTCTATACTCCTACTCCTGGACCTTTCGGCTGCCTTTGATATAGTTGACCACCCCCTCCTCCTCAAAAAACTTTACTCCCTCGGTCTTCGTGACTGTGCTCTTCAGTGGCTCTTGTCCTACCTATCCCATCGCACCTTCAGTGTCACGTACAATTCTACCTCCTCCTCTCCTCTTCCTTTCTCTGTCGGGGTCCCCCAAGGTTCTGTTTCTTGGACCTCTCTTATTTTCAATATACACCTCTTCCCTGGGCCGACTGATAGCCTCCCACGGCTTTCAATATCATTTCTACGCTGACGACACCCAAATCTACCTCTCCACCCCCCAACTCACTCCATCAGTCTCCTCACCCATCACTAACTTATTAACAGACATATCTGCCTGGATGTCCCACCACTTCCTCAAACTCAATTTGTCCAAAACCCAACTCATAATATTTCCTCCCCCACGTTCCTCTTCCCCTGACTTCTCTGTCAAGAGCAATGGCACAACCATCCACCCATCCCCACGTCAGGGTGCTTGGTGTTATCCTGGATTCTGAACTCTCCTTTTGGCCACACATCCAATCACTTTCTAAGGCTTGCCGCCTCAATCTCCGCTACATCTCTAAAATACGTCCCTGCCTAACCAATGAAACCACAAAGCTCCTGATTCACTTCCTGGTCATCTCTCGTCTCGACTACTGCAACTCCCTCCTCACTGGTCTACCTTTAAATAGACTAGCCCCTCTCCAGTCCATCATGAATGCCGCTGCCTGACTCATCCATGTTACAAACTGTTCAGCGTCTGCCACCCCTCTCTGAATATCCCTCCATTGACTGCCACTTACCCAACAAATTAAATTTAAAATACTAACAAGAGCTACAAAGCCATCCATAACTCTGCTCCCAGCTACATCACCAACCTTGTCTCAAAATACCAACCTAACTCCTCCCAAGACCTCCTGCTCTCCAGCTCCCTCATCACCTCCTCTCATACTCGCCTCCAAGACTTCTCCCGAGCCTCTCCCACCCTCTGGAACTCCCTACCCCAATCTGTCAGACTGTCCCCAAATCTATCCACTTTTAGGCGTTCCCTGAAAACTTTTCTCTTCAGAGAAGCCAATCCTGCTAACCACCTAAAAACTATACTTTTATTTTCTCAATCAGCTCATCCCCCACAGTTATTGCCCTTTCGTATTACTTGACCCTCCCTACTAGATTGTAAGCTCTAACGGGCAGGGCCCTCTGATTCCTCCTGTATTGAATTGTATTGTAATTGTACTGTCTGCCCTAATATTGTAAAGCGCTGCGCAAACTGCCGGCGCTATATAAATCCTGTATAATAATAATACCTATAATTTAATAGTTAGTTATTATTAGTTAGTTTGTTATTATTTAGAATTTTCGTATTTTCGTTCTTTTTTTTTGGATTTTCAAATTTATGAATTTACAAATTGCAATCATAATGAATGACCCAAAAAGCGGAAGAAAAAAAAACGAATGAAAGGAAAACAAACAAATTTTTCGGCAGTGCACGTGTCTACTACACACAAAAGGTTTTTTTATCTTAATGCATAGAATGCATTAAGATAAAAAAAAAACTTTCTGACTTTACAATCACTTTAAGCACAAGCTTGGTTCATTTTTAACCACCTCAGCTCCGGAAGGTTTTACCCCCTTCATGACCAGGCCACTGTTTGCTATTTAAAAAGTTACAACAATTTGCCCTTGGGACTTTAAATGAGGTGCAACACACCCAATGATGAAATATAAAATGCAGATTTATTGGTCCATACAATGTCAACAAGTAAACAAGGACAGCTACCGTACTGTCAAACAGATTTGTGGTGTTGCACACAATATATTATATTTTCATAGCCAGGTATGGTAATCCATAGAACAATCCATAGTGGGTATGAGAATGCATCCTAGTAGCCCGCCGCGTTTCATGAACAGCTGCTCACTTCCTTAGGGATTGATGCAAACACAATCTATGAAATAAAACTGTTTAAGGTATGTAATAAAGATAATACATAATGTTGTACTAGTGCAAAACATTAAAGGGCCACCAAGAGGCCCATACTTATAAATCTGTTGAAAGAGAAATCGCATGCTTATATTCCATTGCTACTGCTAGGAATGTCTATCCTGGGAGCTGTGGGCATGGGATGCACGAGGGTTCAGCAAGACAAACAGGGTAAGACGTGAGTCCAAACTGACATAAGCATTGGCATCACTTGGGGAACTCGGCATAGGACACTGGCGCCCTTGCCGTGATGTCATTGCGCAGGTCCGCATGGCCATGTCACACTATGATGCGGTTGGATGTGCGGTCTGTGTCATCCTCCCCACATGGTGGTGGCTAATGTTGGGGATGCCACTCCCCCTTTTGGCCGCATCAGCCTGACGCTGAGAGGGATCCACGGGGGGGGCTTGCTGTGGGTACAAATAGGAGGGTTCAGCGTTGCACTGGCCTTCAGTGGCTCCATGGTAAATTGGTGATGTTACATGCAACCTCTTGCCAGGTGACCGCCGGCACCAGCTAATCGATGAGGGGAGACACAAGAAAAGTGCTGCCTATGTAAACAATACAGAGCTCTGTTCTGTCAGTGAGGAGTGGCAGCTTTTGTTTCCCTGCAAAGCAGGGAATAAAAACCGTTACCTCCTTTAGTAAAAGCAGCACACCGTACACCCATAAACACTGGTTAGGCACACATGTAACCCTTTGATTGCCTTAGATGTTTAACCCCTTCCCAGCCAGTGTCATTAGTACAGTGACAGTGCATATTTTTAGCACTGATCACTGTATTAGTGTCACTGGTTCATAAAAAGTGTCCGTTAGAGTCAGACTGCCTGTAATACTATCAGTCTCGCTATAAGTTGCTGATCACAGCCATAAATAACATAAAAAAAAATAAATGAATAAAAATTCCAGTATATACAGTATACCATAGTCTGTGGAGGCTATAACGTTCGCGTAAACCAATCAATGTACGCTTGTTGGGATTTTTTTACATTAAAGACATGTAGCAGAATATATATTGCTCTAAATTGCTGAAGAAATTACATTTTTCACATTTTTTATTGGATATGTTTTATAGCAGTCAAGTAAATGATATTGGCTGTTTTCATTTATAGCGCAAAAAATAAGCGCAGTGTTGATTCAAATACAACCAAAAGAAAGCTCTATTTGTGGGATTTTTTTTTCTTTCTTAATAAACTTCATTTGAGTACAGCGATGCATGGCTGCTCAATTGTCAGTTAACCACTTCAGCCCTGGAAGATTTACCCCCTTCACGACCAGGCCATTTTTTGCGATACGGCACTGCATAATTTAAATGACAATTGCACGGTCCTGCGACGCTGTACCCAAATAACATTTATGTCCGTTTTTCCCCACAAATAGAGATTTATTTTGGAGGTATTTGATCCCCTCTGTGGTTTTTATTTGTTTGCGCTATAAACAAAAAAAGAGCGACAATTTTGAAAAAAAAAATATTTTTTACATTCTGCTATAAAACATATCCAATAATAAAATGTAAAAAATCTAATTTCTACATCAATTTAGGCCAATATGTATTCTGCTACATGTTTTTGGTAAAAAATCCCAATAAGCGTATATCAATCAAATATGTATCAAAAAGTTATTGCGTCTACAAACTATGGGATATTTTTATGAAATTTTTATTGTTTTTTTTTTATACTGGTAATGGCGGCGATCAGCAACTTATAGCGGGACTACGACATTGCGGCGGCCAAATCAGACACTAAGTGACATTTTTGACACTTTTTTGGGGACCAGACACACCAATACAGTGATCAGTGCTAATTAATATGCACTGTCACTGTACTAATGACACTGGCAGGGAAGGGGTTAACATCAGGGACAATCAAAGGGTCAACTGTGTTCCCTGTGAGTGTTTTCTAAGTGTGGGGAGGGGGGGGGGTGCTTGTACTGTAAGAAGACAGAGATCTGTGTTCCTGCTTAGCAGAGGCTCCAGATCTCTGTCTTCTCCTGTCACAGAACGGCGATGTGCCTTGCTTACATAGGCAGACCACCGTTCTGTCTGCCTAAGTAATGATTGACAGGTCCTGGCGGAAATCAAGTCTGCCAGACCCTCTGATTTACTCCCGCTGGTTAATCTCAGCTGGAGCGGGTCGCCGGCAGTGGCAAAAAGCAAAAAATGGCCTGGTCGTGAAGGGGGGTAAATTTTCCAGAGGGCAAGACTGGAACCGAGATCTGAAATGACATGAACATGTTAAAGATTAATGTGATTGGGTTTTCATCTAGTAAGAGTGCAGACATGGAATTTGGACGGTAGACTGTAGCTCTTACTAAACAGCATATGGTCCATGTAGCATATTGAATCAGCCCATCTCATTAATAACTCAGTAAACAAACAGGAAAGGTCAGTGAGCCGAGCTGACCAGATGGCTGGAGTTAATATTGAAGAGTGGAATCTGCATTTTTCGTAGTCGGGGCTTTTGAATTTGGGAAATAATTAACTTGGGATATTACTTTTTTGTGTGTTAGGAAACTACAATATGCAGGGTAAGATTTAATTTTAATAAATTATTTATGTGAATTTAAAAACATGAAAAAAAATAGTATGGGAGTAGATTGTATGCAGAATGTTATATTATTTATTAATTTGCATGGTCTTCATATTTAATTATAATAAATATTGTATTATATCATATACTATTTAATATATATATATATATATATATATATACACACACACACAGGTGCATCTCATAAAATTAGAATATCATCAAAAAGTTAATTTATTTCAGTAATTCAATTCAAAAAATGAAACTCATATATTTTATATAGATTAATTACACACAGAGTGATATATTTCAAGCATTTCTTTTTTTTAATTTTGAGGATTATGGGTCTCAGAAAATTAGAATATTACATAAGACCAATAAAAAAAAAGGATTTTTAATACAGAAATGTTGGCTTACTGAAAAGTATGTCCATGTACAGTATAGTATGCCCTCAATACTTGGTCGGGGCTCCTTTTGCATGAATTACTGCATCAATGCAGCGTGGCATGGAGGTGATCAGCCTGTGGCATTGCTGAGGTGTTATGGAAGCCAAGGTTGCTTTGATAGCGGCCTTCAGCTCATCTGCATTGTTGGGTCTGGTGTCTCTCATCTTCCTCTTGGCAATACCCACAGATTATCTATGGGGTTTAGGTCAGGCGAGTTTGCTAGCCAATCAAGCACAGTGATACCATGACCATTAAACCAGGTATTGGTACTTTTGGCAGTGTGGGCAGTGCCAAGTCCTGCTGGAAAATGAAATCAGCATCTCAGGAGAGGGAAGCATGAAGTGCTCTAGAATTTCCTTATAGAAGGCTGTGCTGACTTTGGACCTGATAAAACACAGTGGACCAACACCAGCAGATGACACGGCTCCCCAAATCATCACTGACTGTGGAAAATGATGCTTTCCATTTGGAAATCAAGGTCCCAGAGTCTGCAGGAAGAGTAGAGAGGCAGAGAATTTAAGTTGCATGAGGTCCAGTGTGGAGTCTCCACAGTCAGTGATGATTTGGGGATCCATGTCGTCTGCTGGTCCACCGTGTTTAACCACTTCCCGACCGCCTGCCGTGTTTTCACGGCGGCAGTCGGGATGCTGAGCGCGAATCGCCGTAAAAACACGGCGATCTGGGAACAGCTGCTAGGGGGCGCGCGTGCGCGCCTGCCGCACTCCTGAGGAGTGTGCCCGCGGCTCGGGCGGACCCAATGTCCGCTGGTGAGCCGCGATGAGCGGCCACAGGGAAAGAACGGGGAACCGCCGATGTAAACACGGCGGTTCCCCGCTCTGTTAGTAGGGGCATGGGTGATCTACTGATCCCTGACACTGGGATCAGTTAGATCTCTCATGTCAATGTTAGCCCAACCCCCCCACAGTAAGAACACACCCAGAAAACACAATTAACCCCTAGCTCCCCCCCCCAGGTTAACCCCTTCACTGCCAATGACATTTATACAGTAATCAGTGGACATTTAAATTTCTGATCGCTGAATAAATGCCAATGGTCCCAAAAAAGTGTCAAAAATATCCGACATATCCGCTGCAATATTGCAATATCGCTAAAAATCGCAGATCGCCGACATTACTAGTAAAAAATTAAAAAAAAATAAAAACCACAGAAATTAATTCTCACCATCCGTAAATGCGGCCACTTTCGCGCAAACCAATCAATAAACACCGATTTCAAATTTTTTTATCACAAATATGAAGAATTATATAAATCGGCCAAAAACGGTGAAAAAAAATGTTTTTTTATATTTTTTTTTTGGATTTGAATTTTAGCAAAAAGTAAGAAATTTGGGGTTTTTTTGCAAAATGGTCGCTTTTCTTTTGTTTATAGCGACGATCAGAAATGACGCAGAGGCGATCAAATACCACCAAAAGAAAGCTCTATTTGTGGGAAAAAAAGGACGCAAATTTTGTTTGGGTGCAACGTCGCACGACCGCGCATTTGTCAGTTAAAGCGATGCAGCGCCGAATCGAAAAAAGTGCTCTGGTCCTACAGCTGGAAATCCTTCCGGTTGGTAAGTGGTTAATCAAGTCCAAAGTCAGTACAGCCCTTTACCAGGAAAGTCTAGAGCTGGTCCAAGCTGAATTAGCGTAACTGTATATAAAATACCCATACCTGGAATTATTTAAATGATCTTACCAAAGGGGTGTTTATGTAATCAAAACCCTGTTTCTATGTTTAATCTTTAATGATATATGCCCATGGGGCAAGACATAAATCAGTATTGAGCAAATATTTACTGTAAGTTTTGATTCCCGATTTGCAGTGCTGTACAGTATATTGGTTGTGATTTAATGCTCATTCCTACAATGCTAGTCTATAGCGTCTGTTTATTAAAGAAAAAAAATCTCTACAAATGTCTCAAGCATGCGCACATCCGTCTGTGAAGAAAGCGAGTTGTCCTGTGGCCGCTACTTGGACCTTGAGTGCCACTTCGTCTGCCTGGTCATGGTTCCCTGATTGGCCGGTGGTGGCATGTCCTTCTGGCAGCTAAGCCACCCTGTCTCCTTTCTCCACATTGGCTGGGTTGATCGGGTGCTCCAGTATGTGAATAACATAAGCCCAAAGCTCTAGTCTTGTGATAGCATCAACTTAGCGCTCCCTTCTCATTGTACCCTGCTGTGGTACGTGTTATCAGGATCCCTTGTTACTGACCCCTTCCTTGTACCTAGATTACTCTTTGGATTGCTGCCTGAAATGGACCTCAGATTGTTTACTGGACTTTTCTTGCTCACTCCTGTATAAATATTTCATATACATATACAACTCCCTGCCCTGATCTCAGAATTATACTTGTTTGCTACCTGCCCCAATTTTGGCACTTTTCACAGACTATGCTTGCCAACAACCTTCCCTGGCCTTGGACTCTCCCAGGATTTTCCACCAGCCGCTGTTTAGTGCCTGACCAGCCTCGAGACTACAGGTAACCTTCCTTGTCTCACTCAATCACTCCAGTTGCTCCCTGGCCAGGAACTACAGCATCATGTTCTAAGACCAAGGGGGCACCAGTACATCTGCTTGCCCTTAAGGAACGGGCGCTGCTAAAGGCCAGCCGGCTATAGTTGCTGACCTAGGTACAGACAGGAAAAGTGTTCAGTAGAGCGAGTAGGTGGTGATATGATATTTTTATGGTGGGGGGGTGGTTTGTAGGGCAGGGTAAGCAGCTGAGGGAAATCTTCAGACAAGCCTAAAGCACCAGTAGAAATACATTTGATCATTCATATGGAAATGCAAAACAAAAAAAGGATTTTGTAGAGCATTACTATGCACTCAAAAAATGTTGTATGCGAAATCCTATTTCTTTCTTGGGATATTCATGTCATTGTTTTGAATTCTATATTCAATTTCAGGATGGGAATTGCAATGAGTACAATTTTTACCAAATGAAAACAACATTCAGAGTTAGAATTTTGTTTGTTCAATAAAAAACCTATATCCTTCTGCTCTATGACAAGATGACAAAAATGTCAAAAATTGCCGATTTGACCTCATCAACTATTAGAAAATGTAACCGATGTCCTGAAAACAATGTTCCTAATTTTTTCAAATTAAATTCTTTTAGCATATGGCCAGCTTTACAGGTGTTCAGCCATGTTCTGACTAGACAGAGATCTCATGGATGGAGTGGAATGAGGTTGCGAAGGTAGAGAAGAACGGGCAGACAACAGTAGCATTCATGGAGCAGAAGGTAATAGTATAGGTCTCCTCCTATAGCTGTTCCTATAAAGCAAAGGCTAAATGATTGGGTTTTAGCCAAATCTTGAGGGGGCCAAGCTTTTTTTTTTAAAGGGTGGTAGAGGGGGGATGGTAAGGCTGGGATGGGACGGGGGGGGGGGGAAGGAGTAGGGTTGAAAGAAGGATAGGAAGGAAGAAAAAAGAATGAATGGTGGGAGGGTTGGCATAGGTCGGCAGAATGCCATTATAGGGCTCCCATGGCACCACCTTTGGCCTTCCCATTGAACCAACTGGACCTCTAAAGAAGGGAGAAGGGAAAGGAAGTCTGTAGGGTCAGGCAACTTTCAGCATTTTAGGGATATAAGTATCTGCCAGGTGTAGGGTTTTTTTTTAGGTATTTGTTTATTGTAAAAGGTGCCAGCTGGTCCACATATTTAAGTATTGGGACATATTATCCTGGCCTATGAATCAGTTCCTCCATACTGGTTACCAGATTAGGACGTAGGAGCCACTCTTGTAGGCCTGAAGGGCTCACATGGCAGCATCCCTGGCTTCTCTATTGAAGCATCTGGGCCTCTAAAGGAGGAAGTGGGGGAAGGAAGTCTGTGGGGTCAGACAACTTCCTGCATTTTGGGGATATAAGTAGAGGGGTTTTTTAGGCATTCTATTATTATATTTAGTGCCAGCTGGTCCAAATATTTAAGTATTGGGTATAATATCATGGTCTATGAATTAGTTCCTTTATACTGGTTACGGTTTTAATTTATAGGAGCCACTCTTGTAGACTTGAAAGAATTAACATGGCAGAATCTCTGGCCTTCCCATTGAAGCATCTGGACCTCTAAAGAAGGAAGTGGGGGGAAAAAAATCCATAGGGTTGGGCAACTTTCTGCATTTTGGGGATATACTGTAAGTACCTGCCAAGTGTAGAGGGGTTTTTTTAGGTATTCTTTATTGGATTAAGTGCCAGCTGGTCCACATATTAAGTATTGGGTATAATATCATTGTCTATAAATTAGTTGCTCCATACTAGCTACTGATTTTATTCATAGAAGCCACTCTTGTAGGCCTGAATGTCTCAAATGGTAGCAACTCTGGCCTTCCCATTGAAGCATCTGGACATCGAAAGAAGAAAGTTGGAGAGAGAAGTTCGTAAGGTTGGGTAACTTCCTGCATTTTGGTGATATACTGAAAGTACCTACTAAGTGTAGAGGGTTTTTGTGGGTATCCTTTAATTTGATTAAGTGTAAGTTGGTCCACGTATTTAAGTATCGAGACATATTATCCTGGCCTGTATGAATCAATTCCTCCATAGTGGTTACCATATTAATTCAAAGAAGCCACTCTTGTAGGGTAGATGGATGGGGAGATTTCCATTATAAATTTTGCTGCGTTGAGGTGAAGGAGGAGAAAGCGTTTGTATGGTTTTTAAATGATGAAATTATGAAAATAAATGTAAAAATAACATGTTAAACCATATATGGTACATTAGTAATTGGGTTTTCATCTACTTAATTTAAGTTGAAGGTTTACCTTTGTGAATGTACTGCAAGTCAGATTACAATAATTCCACAAAATACTTTTTTTTCTTTCAGAATTCTAAAGATCTTTATATAACAGTGAAAAAATCTCATTGTAGGAGAAGACAGGGCCGGTCGAGTGAACTCTAATTTGATTAGAAAAACTTATTCAATATGGGCAATGCTCTGGGGAATTAGGACTGTGAAGGTGAGGAAGGTCATGTAGTGAGAAGGATACATTTAAATGGACTGAAACAACTTAAGAGGCACATTGAGCACAGTCACCAATCCAATCCAATCCAGGGCCATCAGTCACCGATGCCTGATAAAGTCACAGCTTGCTTTAAAGAAATTAGAGGTGGCTGTTGCTTTAAATATTTAAAGGATGCTTGTAAAAGCATCATAATTACCCAGTAAAACCGATATTGTCAGTCTAAATGAATGGCATTGGTCAGCAAAACCATTCATCTATCTCTGTAAATATAGAAAGTCATATCCATTACTTTTAGAAGTGGGTAATGGCATCACAAGTTAGGACTGCTTTCCCTTCAATGACATTTCTGCAAAAATGAGGACATTTTTGATAAAAGGGTGATCTTCACCATTTAGAAGAAATGCATTTATATTAATTGGAAAGGTAAAATGAAAGTGGTATTAAATCCAAAAACAAAAATCTAATATATTTTAGCTTAACAGTCCTTAACCACTTGGCGCTGGCTGCCACGGGCCCTTTAAGGAGTTTGCAATGCCAGCCATGTGACTGATTTGATTGGCTGTCCTGGGGGTCACATGACCGGAAAAAGTCCCAATCGCCGCTGTCGTTGCTATTACACGCAAATATGCAGCTGCTCGACGCCAAGGCCCAGCCACCAAGAGGTTGCATCTTTGCGTGTGCTTGATGCCAAGAGGTTTGTTTGGGGTTCCCTGCCTGCCCTCCAGGCCCGACCTCTTCGGCAGGTGTCCCCATAGAAAGCTGCTTTCCATGGGGGCACCCGAGCATGCTCACTCTCAAGTCTGGCTGGTGCATCCATTGACACAGACAGCGGAACTCGGCCCCGCCCCCTCTCCCGTGTCACAGAATTTGATTGACAGCAGCAGGAGCAAATGGCTCCCGCTGCTATCAAGCTGTCCAATGAGGAGGGAGACAGCAGCGGGAGCCACTGCTGCCATGCACATCGCTGAATAGGATGGGGCTCAGGTAAGGAAAAGGGGGGGTCTGGGAGGGAGCTGCAGCCCAGAAGGTTTTTCATAGAATGCATTAAGGTGAAAAACCTTAAGGCTTTAGAACCACTTTAAATGTTTTCCTTTATTTTCAACTGGTGATCCAGCCAGTAACACACTTCCTGTCTCAGGGTGTCTCCAGTCTGGATGGAGGAGCAACAGAGACACCTTAGGATGGTTACTGCTTATGGAGGAGCAACAGAGACAGCAGCATTGCGAATCTCAGGAGAGGGTAGTGTTAGACTAGCAGATGTAGATAGACTTGACTAACAAATTAAAGCTGAACTCCAGACTTTAAAGGCAGTTATAGCAACATATTTTTTTTCCTTTTAGAATAAAGGTTTTACATAAATAAATAAAAGTTGACCACTGTAAATACCCCTTTCGGTGTTAAGTGGTTTGTCCCAACTCCTTATCTAACTGACACTTTTGTTAGACAGCTTGGTCTGTTAAAGCAGACATAACATTTGCAAGACCTACCTCTCCTTCTACAGTCCAGGATCCCTCACTGGCACCGGCATATTTTATGCGGCTTCCTCTGAGTGCCAGAATGCATCCATCTTCATTGGCTATCGCAGGATAACATCATTTCTGCAAATGTGGAGAAGTGCAGTGAAGTAAGCACACAGAATCTGAGCTGGAATGTAAAATGAGTTTTGCATGCACAGCTCAGTGTTCAGTCTAAAGAAGACCGCAAGCAGGTAAGTTCATTTTATTGCAGAGGAGATATTGCATGTCTCTTCTGCAATAAAGAGCCTGCCTATTCTCAGTTTTTAACTTTAGACTTTATTTCCGCTTTAAAGGAAGTTGAAAAACAACTGACTTACTGGCAGGATAACCAGGTAAAAATAAATGAAAAAAGCCTAAATAAAGAAAACTAAAGATAGGCCTGTAGCAAAAATAAATAGTTGAAGGGTCACATGACAGGGGGGACAGGGGAAAATGGAAAGGAAAGGGTTAAGTTTGAAATAGGTGGGGTGGTCTCCTACCGTTATGGGCTGCCCTGTAGAGAGTAGGTGGGGCTGCTGGGGGGTAGGCAGGGTGGAGATCTGAAAAAGCGGCAAATCCCTTGGGATGAATGAATGAGAAGCATTCTCCCGCCCTGTATTGCATTGGCGTTAACAATTTTGGAACAGTTCATAGTGTGACCCATCTACGGTATGGCATCTTCTGGTGGATCCCAGTTAATGGTGAATTAACTGGGAAGTGGTAACAGTGAGGTACAGTATCTGTAGTGAAGTGTGTTTGTCCCTGAGCCGGTGTTTTGCACGGCTGGGGATCGTTAAGTAGTAACGCAGATACATAACCTGATTTTGGTTCTTTCGTGCCTCCCAAGACCGGCAACCTTTGTGTTATGAATGCTGGATTATGTATATTGTTTCTGTTGTAAGGAATGTTATATTTGTTTATTTGTTAACCAATTCAGCCCGGGAGGAATTACCCCTTAATGACTAGAGAACTTTTTACAATTTGGCACTGAGCTGTTTTAACTGGTAATTGTGCGATAATTGCGTTGTACCCAAACAAAATTTGCGTCCTTTTTTCCCCACAAATAGAGCTTTCTTTTGGTGGTATTTGATCACCTCTGCTTTTTTTTATTTTTTGTGATATAAACAAAAAAAAGACTGAAAATTTTGAAAAACATGTTATTTTCTACTTTTTGTTATTAAAAAATACAATAAACTCAATTGTAGTCATAAATGTTTGCCAAAATGCATTCAGCCACATGTTCGGGTAAAAAAAAAAGTCAATAAGCGTATATTTATCTGTTTGCGCAAAAGTTATAGCGTCTACAAACTGGGGTACATTTTTTGGAATTTAGGCAGCTTTTATTTTATGACTGCCCATCTCATTTCCTGAGGTACTAAAATGGAAGGGCTGTACAAAACCCCACCAAATGACCCCATTTTGGAAAGTAGGCACCCCAAGGAATTTGCTGAGAGGCATGTTGAGCCCATTGAATATTTTATTTTTTTTGTCCCAAGTGATTGAAAAATGACAAATAAAAAAAAAATTACTCAGGAGAAGCAGCAGAATGTATTTTGGGGTGTAATTCCACACATACCCATGGCATGTTTGAGCAATATATCATTTAGTGACAACTTTGTGCAAACAATAAAAATGTCAATTTTCCCAAAACTTGTGACAAAATATAAAATATTCCATGCCCTCACAGCATGCCTCTCAGCAAATAGCTTGGGGTGTCTACTTTCCAAAATGGGGTCATTTGGGGGGGTTTTGAACAGTCCTGGCATTTTATGCCCCACATCATCCACTTTTCTAACCACTTGAAGCACCAAGTCCTTTCTGACACTTTTCGTTTACATGAAAATATATTTTTTTTTGCTAGAAAATTACTTTAAACCCCCAAACATTATATATATTTTAAAGCAGAGGCCCTATAGATTAAAATGGTGGGTGTTGCAATTTTTTTTTCACAAAGTATTTGCACAAAGATTTTTCAAACGCAATTTTTTGGGGAAAAAAACACAATTTTGAATTGTAATGTACAAAAACACACTATATTGCGCAAATGTTTGGCGAAATATTAAAGATGATCTTTAAACACAAACACAACATGCTTAAAAATGCACACCCGCACAGCCTTTAAAAGCCTTTACAGGTTACCACTTTAGAGTTACAGAGGAGGTCTACTGCTACAATTACTGCTCTCTATCTGATGTTTGTGGTGATACCTCACATGTATGGTGCAATTGCTGTTTACAACACAAGACCGAAGATTGCGTTCACCTTTGTGCATGTGCACGGGGGACAGGTGTGCATTTTTTTTAAATTATTCATTTTACTTTTTATTTTATATTTACACTGTTCCTTTAATTTTTTTACCATTTTTATTGTTATCACAGGGAATTTAAATATACCCTATGATAGCAATATGTAGTGACGGGTATTTTTTTTAAAAAAATAATGGGGTCTATTAGACTCTAGATCTCTCCTTAGCCCTTAAAGCATCTGACCACACCAAGTGTGATAAGTGTGATAAGATGCTTTCCCAATTTCCCAATGGCGCTGTTTATACCCGGCGAAACCAAAGTCATGAAATGCTCGTAGCTCCCGGTTTCTTAGGCCATAGAGATGATTGGAGCCATTCTAGTTTTCAATCAGCTCTATGGTCAGCTGGTGGAACCACCGGCTGCATTCTCGGGTTCCCCGGTGGTACAGGAGAGCCAGAGAAATCCATGAAAGAAGGTGGGAGGGGGGGACGTTTCTTCCCACTGCTTGTAAAAGCAGCCTAGTAGCTAATTAGCCACTAAGATAACATTTACATGAAAGCTGACCACTGGCTGAAAAGAACAATACCAAGGTGATACCTATACCTGCAGGCATCATTCCGGTATAACCACTCAAAGTCCAGCAACATACCAGTACGTCTCTGGTCCTTGTTGGGCATATGTTGTAATGTTATTTTTTTCATGCAACCTGTGAATGAAAAAAGAGGATCAATCAATGCCCACCATTAGAAAACCGCACTGCATCCACCCACTTCTAATGATGGGCATAGCACAGTTCTAAAAATATATGCCAAAGCATAGGGACAGTCCGCCCCTATGTCCACCCCTGCCCCTATGCTTCGGCATATATATGCTCTTTTTAACTGTGGTGGTGCAATCACCTCCTACAGCGCTGGAGTCGCTGATTTATGTAACGTGGGAGCAAATGCTGTTGCTGTCAAGATGAATAAATCAGTGCTGCAGCTGAATGGTGTACCTGAAAAGCAAATAATGATTAACAATATAGCACAGTAAATAGTAACATATAAAAGTAAAATTACATACCTGCAAAGCAAACATAATAAAACACAGTAACAATAAAACATTACAGGTAAGCATAAAATACAGTAACAACAGAGAGAGAACAATAGAGAGAGAACAAGAAAATGACAACTATTTTTGTTTTTTTATTTTTTTAACATTCTTTATTTTTTTGTTGTTTTAAAAAAAAATTTTTGGTACACCTTTTTTTTGTAACTGTAACAGTTCCAGGTTCGGGTCTCTCAAAATGCAGTGGCATCTTTGGAGACCCTATGAAAGTGTGCCCTATGCCTGTGTAGCGCTGTACCCTACGCTAATACTCCACTAGTCTGTGGTAGCATTGGAAACAGTCACCGATGCAGAGACCAGGCTGGTCAGGACAAGAGGGGCAGTAATAACATGTGTCCGGCCTATATCCGCGTCGTCTGCAGACACGACATCTTCTTTGGGGTGCTTGTTGGCTAGAGGTACCACAGAGGACTTCTGGGAAGTGCCTCTGATGCAGCCAGCTCACTGCATTTGCATTGGGAAATTGGGGAACAGCACCATCTGGAAACAGAAGGGGTGTGACGATTTCTTCCTGGAATTTAAGGAATATATATTCCAAGTGGCTTTGCTGAACGCTTAAGTGTACAGACACTTTTTTGGACCAGTGTCTGGCCTTACGGGCAATTAAGCATGGCGCCAATAACTGGTCGTTGAGGTCCACACCTCTCATATTAAGGTTGTATTCGTGGACCCAGAGGGGCTTCTCCAACAACACCAGTTGCCATTGGAATTTGGACTGTCGTATCTGCGTGAAGGGAGGACAGAATGAAAACATTCCGATTGTCATTCTACTTCACCGGGAGCAAATTATTTCATCTTAAGCTGGCTCTCTCCCCCTGTCTAAGACGGGACTGTACAAGCTGTTGGGGGAAGCCCCAGCATTAGATTGCACTTTGCCACATGCGCCAATTACATGAAGAAAAAGGTGACTAAAAAGTGGCACGCTTGTGTAATAATTGTCCACGTACAAGTGGTACCCCTTCCGAATAAGGGTGACACCAAGTCCCAAACAATCTTGCCAGTGCTCCCTATGTAGTCTAGGCAGTTGGGGAGCTCCACGTGACTATCTTTTCCCCCGTAATCCATAAAACAATATGTATAGCCTGTGGACTTGTCACAGAGCTTATACATTTTGACTCTGTATCTGGCACGCTTGCTGGGGAGAAACTGTTTGAAAGCAAGAGAGCCAAAAAATGTAATCAGGGACTCGTCTACACAGACAACTTGATCGGGAATAAACAAGGCTGCAAATCGTTGGTTGAAGTGGTTTACGAGGGACCGAATTTAGGGAAGCTGATCGTATTCAGGGTCACCCCGAGGACGACAGAGTTCATTGTCATTAAAATGTATGAACCGCAAAATCTGCTTGTATCTAGCCCTGGTCATAGAAGCAGAGAACACGGGCATATGGTGAATTGGGTCAGGGGACCAATATGACCGCAAATCAGATTTTTTACATATGCCTATGAGGGGGGAAAGGCAGAAACAGGTCTTAAATTCAGGAACCGTAATAGGTTTCCAGTGTCTGGCAAGTGACAATTGGGGATTAGCAGTGATGAATTGACCAGCATACAAATTGCTTTGGTCCACAATAGATCTATAGAGATCTTCCTTGAAAAACAGTCAATAAATATCAAGGGCCATAAAATCAACTGTTTCCACCTGAATGCAGGGCTGGCCAGTGAATGGGGGGAGTATGGGCGCTGCAAAAGTGGTGGGTTGCCAATCAGGGTTAGCATATGCAGCGGGAAGGGCACTATGGGCACTGCGGGTCCTGTCTTTGTCTTTTTGGTGGCTGCGGGACACTACTTGTGCTAGCCACACCAGCTTGAACTGCACTTATGGCACTCGCCACATTACCAAGTGTTACTACAGTGCTGGTTTGTCTACAACCAGGTTGTACTAGATCGCTGGTGCTTGCCAGTGCACCAGAAGGATGAGTGGCGCTAGTACTAGCTCTCTGCTCCATAAGAGATCCCTGCGGTTCTTGTACCTCAACAACAGCAGAATGGGATCAGGTATGCCTGTCCTTAGCAGGGATCACTACTCCGTCATCAACACTATCTGACAGGGTGCCACTGCTGTCTACAGGTTCGTATGCTGAGCCTGAAGCTGACAGTGGAGCTTCCCCATCGCTCTCATCTGCCATGCTCAGCGACCTGTCGGTCTCTTCACTAGTGTACCTCTGATTGGACATTTTGGCCCCTAAATTTATAGGTACACTAGTGTGACTCACAGCCAAAAGAGCGCATCTGGTTGTCAGGCATGACTCTGCGAACACTGCAGTTATGTGTGCAGTGTTTTGTAAGTGTCAGTGTATTTAATGCTGCACTTGGGTGGGCTGGGCTGGGCGGAGGGGCTAAACGCCAATGCCGCATTTTTAGGAACACTAAAGTACTGGGGACGCTAGTATAGATCTGATCAGATCACAGATATTGATCTGTTCAGATACTATACTAGTAAAAGACCTATCTAGAGTGTGTGTGCTTGTTAGAGTACCTGACTAATCTGACCCTGCCTGGTATTTATGCTGACCCTAACTCACGCTAAAACCTAACTTATGCCACCCGCTGGGTGATCATGGGGTTAAAACCTTTATTAGGTATATACGGCGGGTACCCTAACAAAATAAAAAACTAAGTAGCGCCACCCGTGGCACTAATACAGTGATCACTGATGACAGGGGGCGATCAAGGGGTTAAAACCTTTATTAGAGGGGTTAAGGGGGGCACCTGGGCCTACTACTACCTACCCTAAGGGACACAAGTACAATGATCAGTGAAAAATCTGATCTCTACACTAAGTGAAACAGTGGCAGGAGTGAAGCGGTTATCAGGGGGAGATCAGGGGGTTAATTGTGTGCCTACGTGTATTAGTGTTAGTGTAGTGTTGTGTAACTCACTATTAGATGCTCTCTCTCATTGGTCTGGACCTGTAGATTGATCAGTTCTATAGCGAATCCGATCATCGCGGGGATGGGGAGAGCGTGCGCGCTCCCCCACCCCCATCCTGCATGCGCGACCGACGTACATTGACGGCGGTTTGTGCTGCCGAGCCAACCTGCCGCATTACAACTGTGGTGGCTGGTCGGCAAATGGTTAATAAATGGTCAACCTGGCCAAGTTTACTCTAGATCGATGTTGTTCGTCATTTGTTCTTAGTTATGTGGGAGAGGTACAGTGCATCCAGAAAGTATTCACAGCACTTCACTTTTTCCACATTTTGTTATGTTACAGCCTTATTTCAAAATGGATTAAATTCATTATTTTCCTCAAAATTCTACAAACAATACCTCATAATGACAATTTTAAGGAAGTTTGTTTGAAATCTTTGCAACTTTATTAAAAATAAAAGATGAAAAAAACCCATGTACATAAGTATTCTCAGCCTTTGCCATCACACTCAAAATTGAGTTCACTTGCATCCCGTTTCCACTGATCATCCTTGAGATGTTTCTACAACTTGATTGGAGTCTACCTGTGATAAATTCATGGACATGATTTGGAAAGGCACACACCTGTCTATATAAGGTCCCACAGTTAACAGTGCATGTCAGAGCACAAACCAAGCCATGGAGTCCAAGGAATTGTCTGTAGACCTCCGAGACAGGATTGTATAGAGGCACAGATCTGGGGAAGGGTACAGAAACATTTCTGCAGCATTGAAAGTCCCAATGAGCACAGTGGCCTCCATCATCCGTAAATGGAAGAAGTTTGGAACCACCAGGACCCTTTCTAAAGCAGGTCACCCGACCAAACTGAGCAGTCGGTGGAGAAGGGCCTTAGTCAGGGAGGTGACCATGAACACGATGGTCACGCTGACAGAGCTCCAGCATTTCTCTGTGGAGAGAGGAGAACCTTCCAGAAGAACAACCATCTCTGCAGCGCTTCACCAATCAGGCCTGTATGGTAGAGTGGTCAGATGGAAGCCACTCCTCAGTAAAAGGCACATGAAAGCCCACCTGGAGTTTGCCAAAAGGCACCTGAAGGACTCTCAGACCATGAGGAACAAAATTAGCTGGTCTGACGAATGAAGATTGAACTCTTTGGCCTGAATGGAAAGTGTCATGTCTGAAGGAAACTAGGCACCGTTTATCACCTGACCAATACCATCCCTACAGTGAAGCATGTTGGTGGCAGCATCATGCTGTGGGGATTTTTTTCAGTGGCAGGAAGTGGGAGACTAGTCAGGATGGAGGGAAAGATGAATGTAGCAATGTACATCCTTGATGAAAACCTGCATCAGAGCGCTCTGGACCTCAGACTGGGGCGAAAGTTCATCTTCCAACAGGACAACGACCCTAAGCACACAGCGAGGATAACACAAACAGTTTCCAGATGTTTTCAGAACAGTGATATCATATCACTGTTCTGAAAACATCTGGAAACTGTGTGTGAAGAGCGAAACCATATGCATGCTCTTCTCTATGCTGTATTTTCAAATAATGTAGAAAAGAAGTATGTAGACCTTTATCTTATCTTGTGAAATGGATTTTGGCCCCTCTTTGGTATGTGTACGTGAACTTTGTAGACCTATCACACAAACTTTTATGTCGTATCTCTTCTCGTACGTATACCAAAGCGAGAAGTGTGTGTCAAAGGTCTACAAAAGTCTTGTCACTATACTATAGTGACAAGACTTTTGTAGACCTTTGACAAACACAATAGGAGCGACACACGAATCCCAGCAACAGGACAACCTTCTACTTGAAAGCGGGGTCAGACTCCAGGTCTCGCGAGACTACGTCCAAAAGTAGTTCCTACATGTAACGATGTAAGTAGAAAGGGAGGTAGGACTGATCAGAGGGTGAAGGACGGTGACTTTTTTTAGGGGTGTCGTACTACGACGGTGGTTGTACGAAGTGACATCCCTACCATAACCAGTCCACTATTTGCCACGG
>BLSH010118351.1:394868-426904 GCA_018402905.1 Glandirana rugosa
TTTCATATTTATTCGGCCCTGGTTTCATTTAAAGTGATACACACATTTTGCAGAACAGTGATATGGGTACTCCCGGCTTATTTATACTTTTTTGACACAGTTTGAAGATGATTTTAGAACAGTTCTATGGCCTCTAATGTTAATTAATACTTTTCAGACCCATTTTGAAGATGATCTCCATTTTTGCATTTTTTATGTTTTTATTTTTTTAAAAATATTTAAAGTTATTTCCCTGTCCCCATTTCTTTGTAGGGCACTTGTCCCACCCATACCCACATTTCCTTCCTTTTGCAGACCTCTAGGACTTTCCAGGACTATTTTACAACATTTTTTGTACCTAAAAGTCCGGGTCTCCATTGATTTCAATGGGGTTCGGGGTCCGGGACAAAGTTCGGATTCTGTCCGGACCCGAATCCGGACTTTGTCCCGAAGTTTGGCCGAACCAGCAGAACCCGGACTTCTAGAAGTTCGCTCAACTCTAGTCTGGGCAGGAGGGGGGTTTAAGTGCCCAGTAAGGAAGTGGTTAAGCAGTGATAAATTATCACTGCTCAGTAACGGACATTCTCGGAGGAGCCAGCCCAAATCATTAATAAAATTATTAGCCCCCCTACACTATATATGTATATATAAGCACATACACACCTTATATATACATATATATACACCTACATTATATATACACGTATATATACACATACATCATATACATGTATATACATATCTACACATATACAGGGCAAGGGGACATGGCTAATGTGTTGGGGGGTCTGAACGAGGCAGGAGGAAGTCTATAATCTTCCTCCTTCCCCGGGATTCCCTCTTCACCCCCCCTCCCCAATTCTCCACCTCTGAGCTGGTGAATCGGGGAGGGTGAATTCTGACCGAGATCGCCAGTGAAGTGCGGAGATCGCAGCTTCATAAACTGCCCATTTCTGTGTGGGTGAATGACAGCTTCTCCGTGTGCAGAGATAATCAGTGGAGAACGTGTTCTCTCCCGATTATCTCTGCTTTATAAACTGAAAAAGAGCTGTGATCAGCGGTGATCCTCACGGCTGATCACAGTTTTATAAAAGGACACCCAAAATTGGTGCCAAAGGTGCTTCACCAAAGTATTGAACAAAGGCTGTAAATACTTCTGTACATGGGATTTTTTTTATTTTTAATTTGCAAAGATTTCTAACAAACTTATTTCACACTGTCATTATGGGGAATTGCACAACTGCACTTTTTTATTCTCAATCAACCCATCCCCCCACAGTTATTTCCCTCTCGTATCATTTAACCCTCCCTCCTAGATCGTAAGCTCTACCGAGCAGGGCCCTCTGATTTCTCCTGAATTGTATTGTACTGTCTGCCCTAATATTGTAAAGCGCTGCGCAAACTGTCGGCGCTATATAAATCCTGTATAATAATAATAATAATAATTGTTTGTAGAATATTGAGGATTATAAGGAATTTAATCCATTTTGGAATAAGGCTGTAACATAACAAAATATGGAAAAAGTAAACCGCTGTGAATACTTTCTGGATGCACTGTATATGTGGGAATGAGGTACAGGTTTGGAGACATCTGTGGTACCCTAGTCATGCATCCTCATATCTAAGAATTGTGATATTATTATTATTAGAGTTGGTTGAACACCTGGATGTGCGGGTTCGGCGGGTTCAGCCGAACTTTGCAGAAACGTTAGGGTTCGGTACCGAACGTTACCCGAACTTCACCCAGGACCCGGAACCCCATTGAAGTCAACGGAGGCCCAAACTTTTCGGCACAAAAATGGCTGTAAAAAAGTACTGGAAAGTGCTAGAGGGCTGCAAAAGGAAGAAAAATTGGAGATGTTATTAGATCTGCAATCTGTCCCTCAAAGCAGTAGTAATCTCTACCTAGTCCAGTATCAGATCGTTCTGTAATGCAGGATGCAAGATCGTTCTGTAATCAGATCATTGTGTAATGCAGGATGAGATGTTATAGATTCACAATCTGTCCCTCAAAGCAGTAGTAGTAATCTCTACCTAGTTATTATCACTGCAATCTGTCCCTCACAATCTGTCCCTCACAGCGCCGGCAGCATCCTCTCCCTACACTAACCTGAGAGCATGTGACATGCAGCACTACGTGACTCCAACCTCATATAGAGGCTGGGTCACATGATGCACTGGCCAATCACAGCCATGCCATTAGTAGGCATGGCTGTGATGGCTTCTAGGGAAAACCAGTGAAACGCTTGTTGATTGGCTGCCCTGCAGCTATTCAACATGCGTGATAAAATACCAGAACCCGAACCCAGACTTTTTCTCAAACGTTTGGGTTCGGGACACGGACACCAGAAAGTTCTGTATGGACCCAAACTTTACAGTTCAGGTTCGCTCAACTCTAATTGTTATTACTATTATTATTATACAGGATTTATATAGCGCCAACAGTTTGTGTAGCGCTTTACAATATGAGAGCAGACAGTACAGTTGCAATACAATTCAATACAGGAGGAATCAGAGAGCCCTGTTCATTAGAGCTTACGATTTCTTAGATTACAGGGCTTAATACCGCTTTAATGTGGTTTTATTGGTCCCTACAGGTGCAACGAGCCTCCAACGGCTCCTGAGGGTTACGGAAGCCACTTTAAAGCTAAATGTGACCTGGGCCCCATAAAAAAAGGACACGTAAAATCACTCAACCTATGTGACCATTTACATTTGAACACAGTGTGCTACACTACAAGCATTATTATGCATTGAGGTGTGTTGTGGTGTTGGGCAGCCCATTCAAAATACATGCACCTCAGTGCACAACAATATATTCTGCTGCATTTCATTTTGTGTTGTGCATTGTGGTGAACAGATGCATTGTGGATGCGAGTTAAGCTGCTATCAAAATGAACACCAATGCAACGCTGTAACGTGTGAATGATGAATGGCACCCCACTAGCGTGTGAACTGTGCACTACCATGCATTGAGGTTGATTTACAAAGGGTAAATAGACTGTTCACTTTGCAGGGGACATCACACTTTGCAAATTAATTTTCCTTGGATTTTAGTGAATGAGGTGAAGCTTTGCTGACTTAAATCATAAAATCGTGCAAGCAAAAATACAGTTTTTTTTTTCTTGCACGAGATTTGGTATCCTGGGAAAATCAGTGAGCCAATCACACAGGCAGGAAATTACATTTCTGGGGGCATTCTGTATACCACCTGCAAGCCTTCAGGTTGCCAAATTGCATCGTTTTGTTTGACAGTTTTAGAAAATTACATCGGCTTCAGATTGAAATGGAAAGGTCATTGTTAATAACATGAAATTACAAAATGTTTTTTTTAAGGAAAGTGGAGCTTTGAACAGAATATTTTTGCTATGGTTGCAATGACATGTAATTATTTTTTTTCTACAGATTTAAAAATAAAACTTTTGGAAACACATACTAACACATGCATGCAAGATTTATACCCGCAAGGTGCCGGAGGATCCTATGCTAGTTTTGTTTAACCATTGGGAAAAGGCTCTCGCCACCTATCCAAAGCCAAACCGCATTGAATGGGTCCATGTCTGTTTACTCATGGCCAGATGTTGCATACTTAACTACTTCCCGACCGCGCCATAACCGAATAACGGCTACAGCGCGGCCCTAAAATGCCGGGAGGCCATCAATAGACGTCCTCCCATTCGGCTCGCGCAGGGCGCGCTCCCGTCCGCCAGAGACCCACGATCTCCTTACAGGGAGGAGGAACGGGGAACCGCCGAAGTAAACACGGCGGTTCCCCGTTCTGTGAGGGGGGGGTATGCCAGATCTACTGATCCCTGTCACTGGGATCAGTTAGATCTGTCATGTCCCTGTCAACCCCCCCCCCCCACAGTTAGAACACACCCAGGGAACACTGTTAACCCCTTCACTGCCCCCTGCAGGTTAACCCCTTCACTGCCAATGACATTTATACAGTAATCAGTGGACATTTAAATTTCTGATCGCTGTATAAATGTCATTGGTCCCAAAAAAGTGTCAAAAACGTCCGACATGTCCGCCCCAATATCGCAGTCTTGATAAAAATCGCAGATCGCCGCCATTACTAGTAAAAAAAAAAAATAATAAGCACGCCATAAATCAATGTCCATAGTTTGTAGTCGCTATAACTTTTGCGCAACCCAATCAATAAATGCCGATTGCGATTTTTTTTTACCAAAAATATGTAGAAGAATATATATCCGCCAAAACCGATGAATAAATTAGTTTTTTTATTTTTGGATATTTATTATAGCAAAAAAGTAAAAAATATTGTTCTTTTTTCAAAATTGTCGCTCTTTTTTTGTTTAAAGCGGCGATCAGAAATGCCACCAAAAGAGAACTCTATTTGTGGGAAAAAAAGTATGGCAATTTTGTTTGGGTACAACGTCGCACGGCCGCGCAATTGTCATTCAAAGAGCGACAGCGCTGAAAACTGAAAATTGGTCCGGGCAGGAGGGGGGTTTAAGTGCCCAGTAAGGAAGTGGTTAACTACTTCCCACCCAGGCCAATTGTGACATTTCTCCTACATGTGAAAATCATACTTTTTTTTATCAGAAAATGACATAGAGAAAAAATGGTGGGTTTTGCAATTTTTTATGTCATCTTTTTTAAACACACTTTTTTTGGAAAAAATACTCTTTAATGAGTTTCAGTGCACACAAACACAATGTGATACCCTTTTTTTTGGTAAAATATAAAATATGATGTTACACCGAGTAAAAGATACCTAACTTGTCTCACTTTAAGCACTTCAGACCCAGAAGGATTTACCGCCTCCTGACCAGAGCACTTTTTGTGATACCGCTCTGTGACGCTTTAACTGACAATTGCGCAGCCGTGATACGTTGTACCCAAACAAAGTTGACGTCATTTTTTTCCAACAAATAGAGCTTTCTTTTGGTGGTATTTGATCATCTCTGTGGTTTTTATTGTTTGCGCTATAAACAAACAAAGAGCGACAATTTTGAAAAACGCCGGCAGAAAAATAGAAGATGGCGGGGTGATGCCTGTAGCTGCAGGCATCATCCCAGTTTCACTATTAAAAGTCCAAGATGTCATATAACTTCCGAGGAGAGGGAAGTGGTTAAAGAATGTCTTGCAGCAACACCTCCAATGCTCAAAATGGTACAGGCGGCCATGAAAGAGCTGCTGTATATAGAAAAAGTATCCATCAAAGTAGGTGAAGGAGGGAAGCAATTTTTTGCAAAGATTTAACCAATGTTGGTTAACATATATGGACAAATCTCTCAACTCCCTGGAAAAACCCATCTTGATGCCCACATTTACAGTATCTCACAAAAGTGAGTACACTCCTCACATTTTTGTAAATATTTTATTATATCTTTTCAAGTGACAGTTTGGACACACTTGTTTTTGTACTCCACGCCTGGTTGCCGCCACACACGCTTGACACCATCTGGACCTAACAAGTTTATCTTGGTCTCATCAGATCACAGGACATGGTTCCAGTAATCCATGTCCTTAGTCTGCTTGTCTTCAGCAAACTGTTTGTAGGCTTTCTTGTGCATCATCTTTAGAAGAGGCTTCCTTCTGGGATGACAGCCATGCAGACCAATTTGATGCAGTGTGCGGCGTATGGTCTGAGCACTGACAGGCTGACCCCCCACCCCTTCAATCTCTGCAGCAATGCTGGCAGCACTCTTACGTCTATTTCCCAAAGACAACCTCTGGATATGACGCTGAGCGCATGCACTCAACTGCTTTGGGTGACCATGGTGAGGCCTGTTCTGAGTGGAACCTGTCCTGTTAAACCTCTGTATGGTCTTGGCCACTGTGCTGCAGCTCAATTTCAGGGTCTTGGGAATCTTCTTATAGCTTAGGACATCTTTATGTAGAACAACAATTCTTTTTTTCAGATCCTCAGAGAGTTCTTTGCCATGAGGTGCCATGTTGAACTTCCAGCGACCAGTATGAGAGAGTGAGAGTGATAACACCAAATTTAACACACCTGCTCCCCATTTGCACCTGAGACCTTGTAACACTAATGAGTCACATGACACCGGGGAGGGAAAATGGCTTATTGGGCCCAATTTGGACATTTTCACTGAGGGGTGTACTCACTTTTGTTGCCAGCGGTTTAGACATTAATGGCTGTGTGTTGAGTTATTTTGAGGGGACAGCAAATTTACACTGTTATACAAGCTGTACCCTCACTACTTTACATTGTAGCAAAGTGTCATTTCTTCAGTGTTGTCACATGAAAAGATATAATAAAATATTTACAAAAATGTGAGGGGTGTACTCACTTTTGTGAGATACTGTATATATACAAACCAACATAATAATAGCGGATTGTAGACCACTATCTCCTCCAGCAACCCGGCTGTCTAAAGGAATCACAATGCATTTACCTGTGAGAGACGCACAAACCCATCGAGAGAGCTTGCCTTCAAAAATTTCCAAGGATTATGTTTGTGAAATATTGTTTTGCCTACTTATATAATGTAACTATAGAAAATGTATGCCCAACAACCTGTGGGCAATTATGTTTCTTGTATGCCTATATTTAGCTATTGTGTATCCCGACTTCAACTGGCACTTGGCGCACAGAGGTTGCATACACTCCCTATTCCTTTTCTACAAGATTTGTATTTATTTTTTTTACTAGAAATAATAAAATGTTTTTTAACCACTTCAATACCAAGGACATCACATGACTTCCTGGACTTTAAGTGGTACCTTCAGCTACAGGCACCATTCAGATATCGTCTTTTAGAAGCGCCGGATTGACCGCAAGATCACTTTAGCGGCGGCGGGAGAGGCGCAACCCCTCGCCACTTTTCCGTCATCTCCGCCCCTTACCGGACCCGCCGGTAGTGGCGGAGATGATCGCTCCCTCTAGTGTCTGTGAACCGAGTGAGAGGAAGATGCCGCCCACTCGGCTCCATAACATTGCAGGGCGGAAGCGACGTCACAAGTCTCTTCCGCCCATAGCTCTTAAAGGGGACATTTTTTTCTTAACTGTCATTTTTTTTTTTTTTTGCATTTAACTGTAAATATGAGATGTGAGGTCTTTTTGACCCCAGATTTCATATTTAAGAGGTCCTGGCATGCTTTTTTTCTATTACAAGGAATGTTTAGCTTTCTTGCAATAGCAATAAAAGTGATCAAAAATTTTTTTTTATAAAGAAAGGTGTAAAAATAAAAAGTAAAATAAATAAGAAAAAAAAAATTGAAAGCGCCGCGTCCCGCCGAGTTCACACGCAGAAGCAAACGCATACGTAAGTCACGCCTGCATAAGAAAACGGTGTCAAAGCACACATGTAAGGTATCCAGCGATCGTTAGAGCGAGAACAATAATTTTAGCACTAGACCTCCTCTGTAACTCAAAACTGCTAACCTGTAGGAATTTTTAAACGTCACCATTGGAGTGCCAAAGTTTGTCACCATTCCACAAGCGGGTGCAAATTTGAATCATGATATGTTGGGTATACATTTACTCAACGTAACATTATCCTTCGCAATATGGAAATAATTGGACTAACTTTACTGTTGCCTTATTTTTTAACTCAAAAAAGTGTTTTTTTTTCCAAAAAAATTGCGCTTGTACGACCGCTGCGCAAATACGGTGAGATAAAAAAGTATTGTAACAACCGCCATTTTATTCTCTAGGGTGTTAGGAAAAAAATATAATGTTTGGGGATTTTAAGTAATTTTATAGCAAAAAAAAAACAGATTTTAACTTGTAAACACCAAGTCCAAAAAAATAGGCCCAGTATTGAAGTGGTTAAAAAAAAAACAAAAAAAAACTTTGCTGTTGAAGGTTCTGTTGGCTACCTGAGGAAGGTGTTTCCCTTGTGCGTGCAGCTGGCACACCGCGACCACGTCCTCTCCTTCCAACAGCAGGTTCACCAACACCACCAACACCAGCAACACCAGCAGCAGCACCGTGACCACATCCTCTCCTTCCAACAGGAGGTTCACCAACACCACCAACACCAGCAGCACCAGCATCACCAGCATCACCGTGACCACGTCCTCTCCTTCCAACAGGAGGTTCACCAACACCACCAACACCAGCAGCACCAGCATCACCGTGACCACATCCTCTCCTTCCAACAGGAGGTTCACCAACACCACCAACACCAGCAGCACCATCATCACCGTGACCACATCCTCTCCTTCCAACAGGAGGTTCACCAACACCACCAACACCAGCAGCACCAGCAGCACCAGCATCACCAGCATCACCGTGACCACATCCTCTCCTTCCAACAGGAGGTTCACCAACACCACCAACACCAGCAACACCAGCATCACCGTGACCACGTCCTCTCCTTCCAACAGGAGGTTCACCAACACCACCAACACCAGCAGCACCAGCATCAGCAGCAGCACCAGGACCACGTCCTCTCCTTCCAACAGGAGGTTCACCAACACCACCAACACCAGCAGCACCATCACCGTGACCACGTCCCTTATTTGCTCTCCTCATTGTGCCCGCAAATGTACTATGTAGCCCTATGTAAGTATTTATTAATACCAATTAATACCTTTTTTTTTTTTTTTTGAAAACACCAACGTAGACGGACTATTAATAAAATTGAATTTCCATTAGGCTCGTTTTATAAATGTAATATCATTTTTTGAGCATAAGTTTCCTTTTAAAACATAATTTTTAGCATGCAAATAAATTACACACTTCACAGCCCTCTAATGAAATACACTCTAATTCTAAAAATAATCATTAATTATAAATCCATCATTTTGTTTGATGGGATTTTAGTCGGCGGCACATTTTAGCTCGCCAGAGCTGCAGGCGCTCTTCTTGATTTTTTTTTCAGTTTGTAATTTTCAAGGATAATGAGTGAAAGAAATAAGGGAGAGGAGCTGTCCCATTTTCCTTTGTTGCTTTCTGCGGATTGAGTTTGTCCGGGAGGGGCGAACGGCAGGAGCTGACAGCTCGGAAAGCGCCAGGATAGGTGCTTTCTTTTTTGACGTGTTTGATGCCGGCTGCACACATGGCTGAATTTATGAGAAGATGAAATAGGTAGAGTCTATAACCTGTGTACAGACACAGAGCTGCTACCCGTGCAGAGACAACGCAGCTTCATTTCACAAGATGCCTGGGCAAACACTGAATTTATATTCCGGAGTTGAAGACCGAGAGGATTTACCAGGGAGGGGTGCATGCAAGTTGAGCGCTGATGGATGACCGTGATTTTATTGGGAGTATTATAAAGGTGAAAATGATTTCAGCTTTTATAAAGACCCACTAAATCTAAAATAATAGATAGGCAAGGATGGGGTTTATTTAGTGTTAAATAGAGGTGTAAGCGCCCAGAGGCACAGATGACTTTTTAATCCATAAGGTTTTTAACATTACTAAGAGAAAAAAAGATTCCTAGCCTGGGCCATAGCAGAAGATTGTTGGGATGGTGCAAAGAGATTAACCTTATGAGTGGAACACTAGGCAAACAGCTGAATATATACACTTTATTGTCAAAAGTATTGGGACACCTGCCTTTACACACACATGAACTTTAATGGCATCCCAGTCTTAAGCCTCATACACACGGTGCGACGGTCGTATGAAAACGTGCGATCATTTGACCGTTAGTACGCGCGATTAGAACAGCCGACATGCGACGGTCATACAACAGAAGTTGCATGAGCAGACTAGAAAACTTTGGTTGTACAACAAGCGGTCGTACGACCTTTGTACCGTGTGTACAGAGAAGTTGGTCCAACAAGTTGTACTGTGCAAAACACGCAAGCCCGGAAGTGTCCGTTCGTGTAAACCTACGTTCCTAATTCACAAATCACATTCACCTGAACTTCCTCTTTATACGCTCCTAACATATCACAACGTTCGGCTTGGTTGTACGATCGCTTAGTGGAAGTTAGTACGCAAGATACAACAGCCAACATACAATTTTGACCGTTCGGTCGCACGACCGTCACACCGTGTAAGAGGCTTAAGTCTGTAGGGTTCAATATTGAGTTGGCCCACCCTCTGCAGCTATAACAGCTTCAACTCTTCTGGGAAGGCTGTCCACAAGGTTTAGGAGTGTCTATGGGAATGTTTGACCATTCTTCCAGAAGCGCATTTGGGAGGTCAGGCACTGACGTTGGATGAGAAGGCCTGGCTCGCAGTCTCCGCTCTAATTCATCCCAAAGGTGTTCTATCAGGTTGAGGTCAAGTTTCTCCACCCCAAACTCACTCATCCATGTTTTTATGGACCTTGCTTTGTGCACTGGTCCAAATCAATTGGTGGAGGGCTGATTATGGCGTGGGGTTGTTTTTCAGAGTTTGGGCTTGGCCCCTTCCAGTTCCAGTGAGGGGAACTCTTAGGCTACTTTCACACTGAAGCATTTTACAGACACTATTTAGCTAAAAATAGCGTCTGTAAAGCGCCTCAAAAATCCCCCCAATCCACCCCAACGTGAAAGCCCTGAGTGCTTTCACACTGGGGCAGTGTGCTTGCGGAACATTACAAAAAGTCCTGCAAGCAGCATCTTTGGGGCGGTGAGGGGAGCGGTAATATACCGCTCCTCTACCGCCCCTGCCATTGAAATGAATGGCAAGCGCTTCCAAAGTGGCTGCACACAGCACTTTTAACCCCTTTTTAACCCCTTGTGGGGGGTTAAAAGCACGGCGCTTCCACCCGCATACTGGAGCCATATCGCTGTAAAACTCCGCTAAAACGAGCAGGGTTTTACCGCGACCGCGGCTGCCGCTCAGTGTGAAAGTAGCCTTAAGGCATCAGCATACCAAGACATTTTGGACAATTTCATGCTCCCAGCTTTGAGGGAACAGTTTGGGGATGGCCCCTTCCTGTTCCAACATGACTGCACATCAGTGCACAAAGCAAGGTCCATAAAGATATGGGTGAGCCAGTTTGGAGTGGAGGAACTTGACTGGCCTGCACAGAGTACTGACCTCAACCCGATAGAACACCTTTGGTATGAATTAGAGCGGGGACTGTAAACCAGGTCTTCTCTCCATCATCAGTGCCTGACTCACAAATGCTCTTCTGGAAGAATGGTCAAAAATTCCCATAGACACTCCTAAACCTTGTGGACAGCCTTCCCGGAAGTGTTGAAGTTGTTATAGCTGCAAAGGGTGGGCCAACTCAATATTAAACCCTACGGACTAAGACTGGGATGCCATTAAAGTTCATGTGCGTGTAAAGGCAGGTGTTCCAATACTTTTGACAATATAGTGTATGTATGAATTGCTTAAATAGTCAAAGAATTTGCAATTCTGTTGACCAGTCCAGTGAACCAGACACCCCCATCACAACCTTTGAGGCGTGTACACATTAGTGGCAGCCCCCTGAAAAGTGATCCACGATGGATCAGTTTACTGAGGACTTTTTATAGGTGGTGGTGAGGAGGCGTCATGTCACCTCCTCATCTCCTGTTTAATTCCCAAAAGACTGCACCACCACTTGAATGAGTCACATGCACCAGCAGTACTGCCTTCTGAATGTAACAGGGGTAATCAACAGGGGAGTATAAAACAAGTTTCCTTATATGGAAAATATTTGGTAAATATAGGGGTCCCACACTGGTAGGGTTGTCATCTGTCCGGGATTAACCTGGACAGTCCGGGTTTTGAATCATGTGTTCAGGTTTCAGTCCTCCCACTGTTAACGCAACTTGGCCACACCCACTGATTTCCTCAGCGCGATACGTGCGCTGCATTATTTCTCTCCATGGGATGCGCAAAGGTATCCCAGGCTTTTTACAATCCTATAGTGTATTCCAGCCATTTTCAACCAGGGTGCCCAGGCAATAATAAAAAAGAGCCATTATAAAAAAAAATAAAAAAAAACACACAGTGAAAGATGGACAGATCACCCAACCCCACTTTTTCCTGGTAGGGAGGTGAAAAGGTTCCCTGCAAAGGCTGCACTTGCTTAGATCAGAGATTTCTACTACTTTTACATTTTTAAGTTTTATTTTCATATTTTATTTGGGGGGGGGGGGGTGCAAGTAGCTTGGGTCTACCAACATTCAGGCCTACTAAAAGAACAATAATGGAATAATAGTTTATCTGCCACCACTTCCAACACCCTTCAGGCAACTGTTGGGTGCCATTATTGCCACATTAGAGTTTCTTCTGATCAAAGAAATTAGCAGTTTTTGAAAGGGAGCAGCAATTCTTTATTGACCTAGGTGCTTGCGAACATAGCACTGTCTGGATCCTCCTGGTGCTTGACCTAGAAAGGCTTAATAGGTGAGGAAGGTATTTATACCACACAATGGGCCAGACCCAAGGTGCCTACAGCAGAATGCAAGTAGTGTTGCTGTGATGAGCCTGGGAGAACTTCCAGATGGACAGAAGCAATTATTAAATTGATGGATTCCATGTGGAATGTTTATACATGGAGGAAGGTTTTGAGGACCTTCAGGGTGAATGCCCCCTTTTGCTTTGTGGAAGGTAAGCACAATGGACCTCTCCTTTTCTGGGACAACGACTATGACTTGAGCTGTGTATGAGCAGTGTGAAAGTCTATTAATCTTTGCAGGAACGTCAGCAAGTTGGACAAAATGAAACGTGGTGGAGGCAGAGAGCAAAATTCTAGCTTGTAGATTCTGGACACAAGGTTCTGGACCCACACTCATGAAATGTCCTGTAACGAAATTGCCACAAATTCCAACAGACACACACCCCCCTCTTTGGCAAGTGGGGCACCCCCTAATTTTTTAGAAGGACTTATTCTTGGGCTCAGAGGACATGGGTGTCCAGGACTTATGGGGGCTTGAGAAAAATTAAAGGAACTCTTTTAAGGATTTACCAGTGTAAGGCTTGTCAAAAAGGCATTCCTCTTCAAAAGGCATATGCAAATGACATTTCCCTCTCCAGAAACTAACATTTTAGCCAAAGGGACCTCTGCATGTGCAGAGGACTCATTATGAAAATAAAGCAAATAAGATTTGCCAACCCATTAACGCGGTAGAGTAGGGCCATGACATGGGCCATGAACTCCAATTGTTGACGGATAGAAGTATCTGTCAGGATAGACATATCCTTGGGTCCTGCAGATCCAAGGTCCTGCATGGCTGCTATGGCAAGGCCTACAAGGGTGTGTAAAGCCTTGGAAAGTGATTCTAGCCTTTTATTCACAGGGTCTTCAAATACCTGGATGTCCTCTACAAGAAAAGTATTGTTAAGACAAAAAAATGGCTGGATCCACTATGGAGATATCCCACTTTTTAACGCACCTCTCCTCATCAGGACATTGCTAAGCAGAATGCGTGGGGAGAGTTAGGATCTTTTCAAGATTAGGTCAATCACTATACAAAACGGTTATAAAAGTGAATGAATAGGATAAGGTTTTACCAGGCTGGGGACTTTTAAAAGAACCCAGGCTAGTGACCTTAGGTGTGGCTGATGTAGATTGTTTCAGGTCAAGGTGCTTGCATGCTGTCTCAGTGTACCAGGTCATGAAATACAGATAAAGTACATTCCTCTTCACCTTTGGATGACTGTGTAGAAGCAGCTGCAGCCATGGGGAAATCATAGATGGGACTCTGAAGGAGAGGGCATGAATGCAAGCTTCAAACAACTGCCCTCTAAATTAGCTAATATGGTTGAAAGGTTTCCTATAAAATCAGGCTTAGTTGTCAAAAATTCCTCCCTGGATAAGAAAGAGAAGGGAACCATTGCTAAAGGGATTGATGCGATCTCCGAGAAGTAATGAAACTCAGGTTCAGGACATCGATACTGTATAAGTTATTTGTGTCAGGTCCCTTAGATGGTTCATAGCAAACTGCCCTGAAACTGTTAGTAGATCGTTAGCTGGAAAGGCCCCCAGAACCATTGCCCTTGCACGTATGAGCTCTCATACAATTGAGGGATTCCAAAAAGCAGTACTCATAAGAGCACTGCAGGAGCCGGAAGGGTTAATGCTGTCTGTGAACCAGTCATTGTAAGGCAACAATAAGGAGAAGGTATCTAGAACCTTTGCAGGAAACAGCTGAAACTCAGACAGAGATGCAGAAGAAGTACGTGTGCACACATCAGCAGGTGACATGGTGAGGTTACCACCCAAACATGTGCAGTAGCCCTTGTAAGGTGCTCACACCAAATCTGAAAGATATCATAATACCAAAATGAGTGTGTGTTTGCTCAATACCAATACAAGGGAGGTGAACAAATGTAAGAGAGCGTTGCAGTGCCAAAAAAGTGTGGTGTGTGGCAGCCCTCAGGAGTCATGCCCAACAACGTTAAAAATGTGCTGCAGAGCTCCAATGGAGTGTCTTACCACACAGCATAACTCCCAAGGAAGGGGGGGGGGGTAAGGATACAAGGGTACACTCAGAAGGGTGCCAGCTTCCACAAAGGCAGAAATAAGAACTGTTACTGACCAATGATGGTCAGGATGGGTGACAGTAGCCCATGTAGTTAAAGTGGATGTCAACTTGTGACAACCACTTTAACCTACAGGTAAGCCTAAAGGCTTAGGCTTACCTGTAGGTACCCTACATATCTCCCAAACCTGTACGGTTCAGGAGATATGCAGTGTATTTTCTGTGCCGACTTCATGTTGGCACATGCGCAGTGAAGAAATGGCCTCCGTGCCGTTACTCCACTACGCCTGTGTCGTGAATGTCACAGCGCCGGAGTCACGGCCCCAGAAGGAAGAGGGGCAGAAGATGGACGATGCCAGTACATGGGACAGCGCTGGACGTCACAGGCTTTGTTTATAGGTAAGTGACACATAAAGGGCTACTATGCGATGCATAGTAGCCCATTATGCTTCTACATTACAGGGGAGTACAGAGGAAAGTAAACCCCATCTGCGTTTACTTCCTCTTTAATAAGGGGCATACCCCTCCTTGGGCCTTCAGAGACAGGTTTCCATCAGTGAACATGTAACGCATTCGGTGTCCAACTCACACGAGACACCCAGGGTATCTAGGAAAGTGCTAAAGCAGAATCCAGTGATCAAGGACACATTTCAGGCCATCCAGGCCTGGAGAAGACCTGGCTTGCAACTGGCATTCCAATTCGGTGATGTGGAGGAGCTGGAGTATTCTGCACTTTTACGTCAATCATACTGAATCAATCTTGTGGAGAACTGGAATGCCACTTGCAAGCTGATTGTGACCAGAAGAGGGCCTTCCCCCAATTGTTTACAAGGTTAGATGTAGTATGGGAGGCATAGTGGTGTAGTGGGTAGCACTTTCGCCTAGCAGTAAAAAGGGCACTGGTTCGAATCCCAACCAGGACACTAGCTGCTTGGAGTTTGCATGTTCTTCCTGTGCCTGCGTGGGTTTCCTCCAGGTACTCCGGTTTCCTGCCACACTCCAAAGACATGCTGGTAGGTTAATTGGTTCCTGTCTAAATTGGCCCCCGTATATGTATGAATGTGAGTTAGTGACCCTAGATTGTAAGCTCCTTGAGGGTTGAGACTGATGTGAATGTACAATAAATATGTAAAGCGCTGCATAAATTGACGGCGCTATATAAGTACCTGAAATAAATAAACAAATAGTAATGAGCTTGGATTCACGCTTCAGTTTTGATAAACCCAAGGTTGTCCAAGATTGGAAGAAAGCTGCATTGCTGGATCAAGCAACTGCAAGTGGGGAAATCCCCACCCTTCAACAAATGTACACAAAGGGGTGGGGATGCTCATGGTCATTTGGCCATATTAGGTCAATGATGTTATGATCATCACCACCCCTTTGCATACATGCAGCTGCCGGGTGGAGAATCTTCAGGGCAGCCAGGTGGGCTGGTGGACAAGCAGCCAGGAGGGCTGGGACTTCCTGCAGGCAGTAGAGCTGGGAGCAGTTCTACAGAGGAGAGGAGAAACTCCTGTATGCAGCTCACAACATATTGTGCTATTTTTCTAAGGGGCTGAGAAATCCTAGTCCTCAAGGGAATTTTGCTTTCTGATCCTTAAAGTTTGAGGCCAGGAGGGAGAAGAGTTCAGGATTTTTGTACATAGGGAGTAGGTTGTTCCCATTCATCGTGTTCAATCAAGACGGGCATCCCATAACCCATTTACACCAGCCAAGTTATCAACCCAAATAAAACAGCTGTTTCTTGTGTCTGGATGTGAATAAAAAATACTTGTTGCCTGGCTGTGCAGGAGTAGGGGAGACAATCACTAGTAGCTCCGGCGGGGGTAGTGCTACATTTCTATGTTTTTATATAGTTAAGTGTAATGGTCAAGGGTCATCAAGCGTTTGAAAAAATAATGTATGTTGGCTACCGATACCTTAGTGGGGTAAAGAAATCATGTATCTTTCATATTCTTACCCCAGGTAAATTCCAACTAAGCCATCAATCTGAACACATCGCAAGGAGAAATTCCATTTTGTCCTTCTAAATGCGGAGACGTTGGTGTGAAGGCACAGCGGGAACAGAGAGATATTTTCTATCTGACTGTAGAGTCTCTGACACAATATGACCTGCAAGATTGAGTACACAATTTAAAACTTCTCTTCTCCTACAACAAATTTTTGTGCATTGACACTTTCCAAATAGACTGTCACACTCGCTTGGCCACAGTCAGCAGAGCAGATACGTCACAGCGCTCACAAAAGAGAAAATGTAAATGTGTAGAGGGGGCCGGGAACTGCTTGTCATGCTATATTTCTGCAATATATTATTTGTGAGTGCTAAAAGCTCAGTGCCAGGCAAAGATATAAAACTCTCCTTACTTCACTTATTCATTCTTTTTTATTAAAAAAAAAAAGGAAATCATTTTTTCATTCCAGTATGCTGGTCCAGCACAGGTCATCTGTGTATTGTATATTTTTCATTGGATTGGAATTTAGTCCTATATCAGACCAAGTTGGCTGCTTTGTTTGATTTGATCCAAATTACAACCAGAGCCATTATGACCAAGCCCTAAAATAGTTCCTTCAGTCAAATTATGTGCATGCTCCTTAAAGATGAACTCTAGGCTTACCTTAGTCTTGCATATCTGTATAAGATCATCTCCTGTACTGTAAATGGACTGGACAAAAAATCCTTCAGGGATTTGAGTTTCTTGCCTTACGATATTTTAAAAGGACTTACCGTATATACTCGTGTATAAGTCGACCCGTGTATAAGCCGACCCCCCTACTTTTGCCCAAAAAATATGGGAAAACGTATTGACCCGCGTAAGCCTAGGGTGGGAAATGCAGCAGGCAGAACACAGGGACAGGGAGCCAGAACACAGGGATTTTAGCCAGAACACAGGGATTTTAGCCAGAACACAGGGATATTAATGCCAGGACACAGGGATATTAATGCCAGAACACAGGGATATTAATGCCAGGACACAGGGATATTAATGCCAGGACACAGGGATATTAATGCCAGGACACAGGGATATTAATTCGTAAGGGTTCAAAAAATACTGCGCTTCAAGAAGAAACCAATATAAAAGCTGCAACAATGAGCAGGTGCGATATTTCACCATAAACAATAAAAGGTTAAAAAAAATTGTTGGGCTAGAGCTTTAAAGGGTGCATGAATCTGTGCATAAATCAACATACTTAAATTCATACAGTATACACATACATAAGAATGTTTACATGACATAACCATAGGGTGCATATAAAGTGCAAAATGTAAAAGACTTTAGTTGAAAAATACAAAGTACTGTGAGAAAATATTGTGAAAAAATATTAAATGTGCAAAGAATATTATAAAGTCCCAAATTTTTGTGAAGAAATAAACCGTGATTGAAAAGTTGGAAAACTGAAAACATCCAAAGTCCTGGGTAGATCCAAAGAGGGGATTACTCCTGCTTTCCACCACCATAAATCATGCAGACACCTCCAGTGATGAGGGAGGGGTAAGTAGAAAACCCTTACCAGAAATGGAGACCCACTATCGCTAGTAAGGTTCAGACTCGCTAGCAGATATAACCCTCTGCAGGGTGTGGATGATGGCAGACCAATCCTCCTGTGTCACCAGGGTTCCGTGGTATACAAGAACAGGACTTGGTTGTTAGATAACGGACCTCAATAGTCTCTCATACCGTATGCCATAAGAAAACATAAAGGCTACATAGCGTAATACCGTGAGGTTTGTTTATTAAAACATATGCTTAAAAAACAGGGTACTCACAAACTTAAAAGCAGACTCTCACATTGATCACAGTGAAAAAAAGGGACTTTTGACGGCAAGATACAACAGAACGCCTGTCCTCGTGGGATTCATATGTGGCGTGGTGACGTCAGTACGCAAACTCCGCCCTACATGTTTCGTGAAAGGTCACGTCTTCCTGGGGCACGCTGCTGTTGTATCTTGCCGGCAAAAGTCTCTTTTTTTCACTGTGATCAATGTGAGAGTCTGCTTTTAAGTTTGTGAGTACCCTGTTTTTTAAGCATATGTTTTAATAAACAAACCTCACGGTATTACGCTATGTAGCCTTTATGTTTTCTTATGGCATACGGTATGAGAGACTATTGAGGTCCATTATCTAACAACCAAGTCCTGTTCTTGGATACCACGGAACACTGGTGACACAGGAGGATTGGTCTGCCATCATCCACACCCTGCAGAGGGTTATATCTGCTAGCGAGTCTGACCCTTACTAGCGATAGTGGGTCTCCATTTCTGGTAAGGGTTTTCTACTTACCCCTCCCTCATCACTGGAGGTGTCTGCATGATTTATGGTGGTGGAAAGCAGGAGTAATCCCCTCTTTGGATCTACCCAGGACTTTGGATGTTTTCAGTTTTCCAACTTTTCAATCACTGTTTATTTATTCACAAAAATGTGGGACTTTATAATATTCTTTGCACATTTAATATTTTTTCACAATATTTTCTCACAGTACTTTGTATTTTTCAACTAAAGTCTTTTACATTTTGCACTTTATATGCACCCTATGGTTATGTCATGTAAACATTCTTATGTATGTGTATACAGGGATATTAATGCCAGGACACAGGGATATTAATGCCAGAACACAGGGATATTAATGCATATTAATGCCAGGACACAGGGATATTAATGCCAGGACACAGGAATTTTAGCCAGGACACATAAGGGATGAGTAAGGTAGTTTAGTTTCACATTAAACAGAGCTGTGCTGCTTCTAAGAGCCGTTCTGTGCTTGTAACTGTGACTAATCACATTGGAATGTAGAGAATGCTGAGAATGCAGAGAGAGAGCTGCAGCTCTTCACGGAGATCAGGAGGTGGGCGGGACTGAACAGCTAACATCAGCTTGTCCCGCCCACCTCCCGACATCAAGCTGAGAATCTGACACCTCTCTCAGCATTCTCTACATTCCAATGTGATAAGTCACACTTACAAGCACAGAACGGCTCTTAGAAGCAGCACGGCTCTGTTTAATGTGAAACTACTGATCACCCACAGACACTGACTCGGGTATAAGTCCAGGAGGGTCTTTTTCAACACAAAAAATGTGCTGAAAAACTCGACTTATACCCGAGTATATACGGTAACTAGATTCAATACATACTGCAGCCATCTCTTATCATCGTTTTTTTCCTTCATATTTTTTCTTTCTAGCTGAGACCATTGTGGCTTCCTCTAAGTGGTCAGGCCTCTACAAAGGTCCTTTACTCCCAACTTATACACATTCTTTTTGCAAGTAAGTGCAGGTCATGCTTTGCAACTATGACTAACAACATAGGAGGAAACTATTTATGGCTCCTCTCTATGTAACACTTAATTACCATTTTTTTGGGCAATTTGTGAAGTATTTGTCTCCTTTGTTTATATATTTCCTGTCCAGTTTCTGTGACAATCAGCTGGTTTTGTGGGGCCGCCTATGGGCATGCAGCGCCCCCCTTCCCTGGTGTGACGTGTGTAGTTGTCTAGGATTGGTGTGCACCAGGCCTCAGTGACTGAACCAAGTTGTAAGAGGTGAACACATCCATAAAAATACTTCTTTGTATAAATACTGTTTTTATAGTTTTGTGCTAATGTTATGCTTAATTGCTATTTGCTATTTTCTTCATTTGTTGTATAGCATTAAGTACTTTCATGGTGGCCCGTTTAAATCCCTGATGAAGCCACATCGGCGAAACATGTAGGATATGGACCATCATGCGATGCTGCCATCATAAGTTTTGTACTATATGCCAATTACTTTTAAAACAGATTGTATTCCTCTGAATTGGTATTGTAATAATGCATCTTACATACCTTTTTAAATTTGTATAAATAAAAAAGATGTTTTTATATAATGAGTGGTTGTGAATTGAATCAAAGGCACCGTTATAATCCCACCCACTTCTTCCCAAACCTCCCTTTCTTTATCAAATATGACACATATGGGATGAGGTGCTGATATATATTGTGTCGCTATGTCACCTGACTCATAACCTTCTATTACAAGACAAGACAAAAAGAGCCTGCCCCATTTCCCAGCTGGAGGACATCCAACATCCTCAGCCTTACAGACTTTGGATGCCCCTAGCATTTATTGGATTTCAGCTTTTTTAAACATGGAGGCTCAGCGTCAGGCATGGGCACTACTTAGGGTGGTCTGCATGCAAATGTAGCCTGCCTAGGAATGCCCACTCCTCCAGACTGCCATCCACCCATCAAGTTGAGGAAAGTGGAAAAAGATCCCTAGACCCGTAAGGTTATCCCACTGGTATTGCTATCTTAAAATATTGATGTAGATGTAAATGTTCTGGTTCCCAGGAAGGCAGCTTCTATACCTAGGAGGATATCCATGGCCCCCTTGGTTTGTAGTGTAATGCAACAAAAATTGAATATGAAGCACCACACCACTGCTAAGAGGTCCAGATACATTTTCATTCCAATAAAAGTCAGGGTGACAATCCAAAGAGTATCCAATGCCTTTCAAGAGTTCAAGAGCACCTCCTTCATCAGGGCTTGATTGAGAATAATGTGAATTGATTGGAAGTGAACTGGACCTTTATTTTTATTTTTTTTTTCCCAGTTTGATTGCATGCACAGACCTGGTGAGCAGCTGGCTTGGTGGGGGGGGGGGGTGCTCTTGGACCCCTGGAAGGGGTTTGTTACTTTTTGGACTGTCCCCATGGCTCTTATTGGAATAAAGTTGTATCTGGACATCATAAATGTGAAGTGATTCATTTTCAATTTTTGTGACATCCACCCATAAAGGTAATTTGATATTTGCATAACCCCTCCCTAGAGCCAACCCACTGCTTATTTTAGGAATGATGGCCCTTAAAAGGAGTACCGAGGCAGGGTGCTGTGATGCTTTTATAGAAAGCACACAGCCTGCCCCTCTCACCATCCATGATCTGTCCGTATTGAAGATGTAGCATGTATGCATAGCATAGGAAAAAATAAGCAGATTAAAAATTAGCTTTAAGTACTGGGATAATCAGCAAAGTTACATGGGAAGCCCATAGTTCTGTGTAAACACCACCATCACCACCATCACCACCATCACCACCATCACCACCATAAGTTATACACTCACCGACCACTTTATTAGGTACTTCTGTTCAAATGTTTGGTAACACAAATTTCTAATCAGCCAATCACATGGCAGCAGCTCAATGCATTTAGGCATCTAAACATGTCGAAGACGACTTGCTGAAATTGAAATTAAGCATCAGAATAGGGAAGAAAGGGGATTTAAGTGACTTTGAATATTGCATGATTGTTGGTTCCAGACGGGCTGGTCTGAGTATTTCAAAAACTGCTGATCTACTGGGAATTTCACACACAACCATCTCTAGGGTTTACAGAGAATGGTCCGAAAAAGAGAAAATATCCAGTGAGCAGCAGTTGTGTGGAGGAAAATGCTTGTTGATGTCAGAAGTTAGAGGAGAATGGGCTGGTTTGAGATGATAAAAAGGCAACAGTAATTCAAATAACCTCTTGTTACAGCCAAGGTATGCAGAATACCATCTTTAAGTGCACAATATATGCAACCTTGAAGCAGATTGGCTACAGCAGCTGAAGACCACACCGAGTGCCACTCCTGTCAGCTAAGAACAGGAAACTGAGGCTACAATTCGCACAGGCCCACCAAAATTGGACAATAGAAGATTGGGAAAACATTGCCTGGTCTGATGAGTCTCGATTTCAGCTGCGACATTCAGATGGTAGGATCAGAATTTGGACATGAAAGGCTCCATCCTGCCTTGTATCAATGGTTCAGGCTGCTGGTGGTGGTATAATGGTGTGGTGGATATTTTCTTGGCACACTTGGGGCCTCTTAGTACCAATTGAGCCTCATTTAAACACCACGGAATACCTGAGTATCGTTGCTGACCATGTCCATCCCTTTATGACTACAGTGTCCCCATCTTATGGTGGCTCCTTCCAGCAGGATAATGCACCATGTCACAAAAATGAAATCATCTTACCACTGGCTTCTTGAACATGCCAATGAGTTCACCGTACTTCAATGGCCTCCACAGTCACCAGATCTCGGTAGATTCATGGGAGATTCACATCATGGATGTGCAGCCAACAAATCTACAGCAGCTGCACGATGCTATCATGTCACTTTGGACCAAAATCTCAGAGGAACGTTTCCAACACCTTGTTGAATCTATGCCATGATGAATGTAGGCAGTTCTGAAGGCAAAAGGGGGTCCAAACCGGTACTAGCAAGGTGTATCTAATAAAGTGACTGGTGAGTGTACATGCCTTGCATTCATCATGTAATGGTGTGCAGCACCCTGGTCTTGAACAGGGATGCTGTTAAATCTAGTTTGCCAGGTGGTAACTAGCCTGGCTAACTGTTAGGGGGTCTCCTGATTCGTTTCCTAACTCTGGGTTTGATGTACCTCTCTACTCTGCCGCTGGGTGGTACTTTCACTAATGGAATTGGAATGACAAGGTGCATATGAACTTGGAATTTTAGAGGATAGGCTGTTCTGACCAGTTAGCAGGGTTTTTCTTGAGCTCCTTGGCTTGCTGGGAGAACATCTTTATTTGGGAGGAGTCAGGTGATTGGGTTTTGGGGTCGGAAGCCTAACCAAATTGCATGGGTTCTGCTGGCCAGAGAACCCCTCTTTGTCAGAGGTGAAGAGACAGAGTTGCTAACGAGGGACAACCATTCCTGTCGCCAGAGAAAAAGCGTGAACCAGGATCAGAGGTAAAGGGGAAACTGTCACCCTTAAGGCTTCTGTTATCAGAGACCAAAGTTCAGAGTCTGAGAGGGTACCAGAGCTGCCTTTTTCACTAACCGGGGATGGTGAAGAAGTTGGGAGAGTCTCAGCGGAGTCAAGCTAAGGACCCAGCAGAATAGCGGGGGTGACGCTTGCAAGAGAGTTCAGCAGGTTGGCTGAAGAGCCGAGTAAGGAACCCATTAGATCAGAGTGGGTGGCACTCGGAAGACACAGTGTTTGGCTGTGTGAAGCTTAAGGGACCCAGTGGCAGTTGGGAGTGGCAGTGGGAGTCCAAGGAGCCTTTTAAGAGACTGGGAGCTTAAGTTGAAGAAGCTGCAGCGGGAGGCTGTGAGATTGAGGCAAGGTCTACACAACGAGGATACCAAGTTTGGTATGTGTACAGATCTGTGTTGAAGTCAAAGTTACAAGTTCAGTTGCCAAAAGAAATAGATCTTTTCAGGCACAGTTCAGCTCTAAGGCCTTTGGAACCATACAACTACCATACTGTTCTAATTTTTGTGTGTCTCAGAGTCAGTTCTTTAAGAGAAAATACATTTCTTTTGTTCTGAATCATCAAAGTGTTTGGCGCCCAACTCATTCTACCCATCTACACCCACTATGTCTAGTAACCCACACTGTTAGGATGGATGTCAGCTCTCCCTGACTCTGGAGGTCATTAGGCCTCCAGGAGTCCGGGCCATGGCTACAGGTGCAAAGAGTGGTTCTGTTATCATCACATAAAGGACTGCCCACTTCCAGGTGAAGATCAAAGAGGGCCCAGCATGCCAAAAGACTTTAAATAAAGACAAAATATTAAAAAATAACATAAAATTCTGCTAGGATAACCTTGAATGGGGAGAAGGGCTGAGCCTGAAGTTGGGTTTTAATCAAGCAGAACAAAGCACACCCTGTTTGAATATTGTCTATTCATTTACCATCACATTTACTAACAGCACCCTTGTGATGTACGGCTCTTGTCTGGCATGAAAACCCAACGCGTTAATAATGTCGGCTTAGACAATCCAGTTATCGTTCATATTTTTTTTTTCCATCGCTCTGCTTTTTAATTTACTTTTTCAATCAACCTGCCCATTTTCTCGCTGAGTCTAATATTACCAATATTCACAGGCCAAGCTGACCGTATCAGACACAGTAATACACAATGAGTTACTGCAAATAAGGTGAGGTCCCCGGCTGTAAAGCTGTCGGTGTCACCTCTGCCATTTCCCTGCCATGGCTCCCTTCTTCTTATCTAGGTGTAATTTGGCAGGAAGATTGAACAGATGTTTATGCAGAGCTATCCTGGCCATTAATTTCGACAGCTCCTTCCATTATGAGATAACAAATCACCAACCTAGAATTACAGTCATTTAAACAAAATAGCTTTTTTACTTTGTCTCGGGGAGGGGCACAGTACTTAAAGCAAAAGAAACGCCATTCATTTTAGGTTCTGAAACTATAGCAAATGATGTTTCTGCATGCGAGATGTGATTGTTTGAGGGCCGGTTCACATAAGAATACACAAGTTTGCCTTTTCGCATGTTTCCACATTTTGCTGTGTTTTTGATAGCCCATTCATTTTAATGGGCTGCCAAATGCATAGGAATGCACAAAAAGTATTGCAGGCACAACTTTTAAAATCGTGGCACACCAAACCACAAAGTACTGAGTTACCACACTGTTTTGTAGGCGCAATGCATGCGCGTTTCCTAGATGTGTTCAGGGTGCCATTAACAATTAATAGCACCGGTGTGCGTGTCTAGCAAGGGCAGCACATTCCTGTGTGGTGCATGAAATGTGCATGGAAATTGGTGTAAGCAGACACTAAAGCGGAACTCCAGGAATGACCTCAGCAGTTTTTTGCAGTCTTCTAGAAAGTCCAATGATGTCATTGCACCTTCCTCCAGCGACAGCATTAGTGGCGGCCCTTCCATACGGGATGCAGAGGCACCTAATCCATGCGCCCGGCCTCTAATCTACATGCAAAGCGCCAGATGCATGGATTCCAATGGGTTTTTTTTTTTTTAGAAGCACGTGATTGGAGCCTGAGGCTCTAATTGGCTTAAAAAAGACAAAAGCAAATTGATATTTGCTATTGTCTTCCTGATTCTCCTCCCAGACAATCAGGAAGTGGGTCCTGATACCCGTTGGCCAGGAGGAGAAGCGATCCTATTGGCCACCGAGGAGGAGGATGGAGGAGACACAGGGGAAGCCGCCAAAGCCAAGGAGGAAGAGATGCCTGCAACCTAGATCGGGAAAGTGCAGGGCTAGTGACCGACCGGGGGGGTGGTGCTTGGGATCTGACCAACTGGGGGGGTGGCGTCAGGTGGATTGTTTTACCCCCCCAAAAAAATATACCACCAGCCCCCACTGGACAGCAGTCTTCCAAGATTGAATGGTGCTCATGTCTCACGTAATGACCATCATTCAGTGCTGGGGTGTCCTGTAAAACCAGCCGGAATGATGATGCACTCTCTAGAGGATGTATAAATGACAGGCTAGGCTCAAATTGGCCGAACAACATTGGTACATCCCAGTGCCTGTGGGTACCAATACATGATTTGGAAAACTGACTTGGACCAAAACTGGAAATAGCTTTATAGTCAGGAGCTGGCTAAATTTGCCTGCATTGTCAGGAGACACTCTGCAGCACTTGCTATGGTGAGGCTGTTTCCTTTAGTGCTCAGCCTGGACTTTATGTTGTCACATCCTGAAAGCAGAGTGAATAAAACTGTAGAGCGGATCAAACAATCTTGGGACATGTAGTCCAAAAAGTTAGGCTTTCTACTGAATTCGAACTACAAGCAGCAGACAGCTGGAGAGGGAGAACAGAATGGTGGGAGAGCTAGTATAAAGCCTGTGTGGGGCGGGATTGGTCTTTTGGGACCACGGCCTTGATCTGGAAGCAGTGATCCGGACGGTCGGGGAGAGCACAGCTGTGCTGTGGCTTAGGCGGCAAAAGGGAGAACCTCCGGGATCAAGTGTGGGCGCATCTACTGTTGGCAGTATCCGGTCGTCGAGCGGCAGCCAGGAGGTCACACTTATCACCTGCATCATAGATTCAGCTGAGAGGCATGGGGTCGAGTGCCATCCCTTAAGCACAGTATATGCAGAGGCCTGCTGCAGGATTTTCACACCATCCCTGCTGAGCTTGGCATCGCTTGGACTGAGCATATGCTCACCCTCTTTGCACTGAAGGACACTGCATGCAGACACCTTTACTGCATGCATACACCTTTACTTTGCCTTCTTCATTAGAGCTTTATGAGGAGACATCTACAATACCTGTTGTGCTACTGTATGTCATTATCTCACTGTAAATTTGGGTCCCGTCACTTGAGCTAGCTGAAGATTCAAGGCACTTGCATCAAGGAAAGGACTACTTTGCCCCCCCCCCCCCCCCACAAGGGACAAGAACATTGAGCATCTATTCATCCCCATGTCACCAAGGAACTCTCTTTATTTAGAGACCAAGGTCATAGACTTTAGATACCACTTGCTAAACTGTGTTAGGTGTATGCGTTAAAGGGGCTGTGCCATCAGGAGGTTAAAGTTCTGACCCTTCCCTTCAATAAAATGAGTTTTAGCGCAAAACCACACTATACAGTATCTCACAAAAGTGAGTACACCCCTCACATTTTTGTAAATATTTTATTCTATCTTTTCATGTGACAACACTGAAGAAATGACACTTTGCTGCAATGTAAAGTAGTGAGTGTACAGCTTGTATAACAGTGTACATTTGCTGTCCACTCAAAATATCTTAACACACAGCCATTAATGTCTAAACTGCTGGCAACAAAAGTGAGTACACCCCTAAGTGAAAATTTCCATATTGGGCCCAAAGTGTCAATATTTTGTGTGGCCACCATTATTTTCCAGCACTGCCTTAACCCTCTTGGCTGTGGAGTTCACTAGAGCTATATAGGTTGCCACTGGAGTCCTCTTCCACTCCTCCATGATGACATCACAGAGCTGGTGGATGTTGGAGACCTTGCACTCCTCCACCTTCCGTTTGAGGATGCTCCACCGATGTTCAATAGTCTTTAGGTCTAGAGACATGCTTGGCCAGTCCATAACCTTTACCCTCAGCTTATTTAGTAAGGCAATGGTCATCTTGGAGGTGTGTTTGGGGTCGTTATGTTGAAATACTGCCCTGCGGCCCAGTCTCCGAAGGGAGGGGATCAAGCTCTGCTTCAGTATGTCACAGTACATGTTGGCATTCATGTTCCCCTCAATGAACTGTAGCTCCCCAGTGCCGGCAGTACTCATGCAGCCCCAGACCATGGCACTCCCACCACCATGCTTGACTGTATGCAAGACACAATTGTCTTTGTACTCCTCACCTGGTTGTCGCCACACACGCTTGACACCATCTGAACCAAATACGTTTATCTTGGTCTCATCATACCATGGGACATGGTTCCAGTAATCCATGTCCTTAGTCAGCTTGTCTTCAGCAAACTGTTTGCAGGCTTTCTTGTGCATCATCTTTAGAAGAGGCTTCCTTCTGGGACTACAGCCATACAGACCAATTTGATGCAGTGTGCGGCGTATGGTCTGAGCACTGATAGACTGACCCCCCCACACTTTCAACCTCTACAGCAATGCTGGCAGCACTCATACGTCTGATTGCCAAAGACAACCTCTGGATATAATGCTAAGCATGTGCACTCAACTTCTTTGGTTGACCATGGCGAGGCCTGGTCTGAGTGGAACCTGTCCTGTTAAACCGCTGTATGGTCTTGGCCACTGTGCTGCAGCTTAGTTTCAGGGTCTTGGCAATCTTCTTATAGCCTAGGCCATCTTTATGTAGAGCATCAATTCTTTTTTCAGATCCTCAGAGAGTTCTTTGCCATGAGGTGCCATGTTGAACTTCCAGTGACCAGTGTGAGAGAGTGAGAATGATGACACCAAATTTAACACGCCTGCTCCCCATTCACATCTGAGACCTTGTAACACTAACAAGTCACATGACACCTGTGAGGAAAAAAGGGCTAATTGGGCCCAATTTGGACATTTTCACTGAGGGGTGTACACTTTTTTGTTGCCAGCGGTTTAGACATTAATGGCTGTGTGTTGTAAAGTGTAACTTCTTCAGTGTTGTCACATGAAAAGATATAATAAAATATTTACAAAAATGTGAGGGGTGTACTCACTTTTGTGAGATACTGTATAATACCTATTTTTGGCTAAAATATAAAAGATGAGGTTGCATCGAGTAAATAGATACCTAACAATGCATGTTTTAAAATTGGGTACTTCCGCCATAGTGCCAATAACTATGGTGCCCAAAAATCATCATAGGTGATGTTTTAAAAGCCATTACAGCTCATTGATTTGGAGTTAACTAAGAGTTCTAGTGCTAGAATTATTGCTCTTACTCTGACATTCGAGACGATATGTCACATGTGTGGTGCATACAAGTATGCACCCTGGGCTTTCGTTTGCGCAGGTGTGTGGGGCAATAGGGGTTTTAGCAATTTTTTTCTTATATTTTAATATACTGTATTCTATTGTCATTTTATTTTTTTATTTTTTTTTCTATTTTATTTTTTAATTATTTTCACATGATTGCTGTCATAAGGGGTTAATAAACCCCTTATGTGATAGCATTGGGCAGGTGACAGGTACTCTTTTTGGAGACATTAGGGGTCTAATAGACCCCAATGTCTCCCCTGCCCTTCACACTATCTAACCAAGCACAGATTGGCTTGGTTAATGTGTCCCCTGGCTGTACCGACCAGGAAATGGTGCATATGAAACCGGAAGTGACATCACTTCTGTTTTCATTGTTTGCATGTGAGTTCAAGGCATGGATTTGCCTTGGTCTCACAGTCTGCATTCTCTCTCCCTCTGCCAGCGGATGTGTTCCTGGGCGTCGATTTGCTCAGCCGAAAGAGCTGAATTGGCTAAATAGCTTAGCTTATTTCCTCCTGGCCCTTGCATGGTATGTGATCTCCAGTGTGTTCCTGTGTATGGCCTGGCATAGAAGCTATATTATTGTTATAAAATCATCTCCAATACAACTTGGAGATGATTTTATAACAATAATATGACTCTATACGGCTAGAATACACTTTGCCTATAGAACTTGATGATGATTTTAGAAGAATAATCTTTCCCTTAAAGCAACAGACTCTACCTAGTCCAGTCAGATTGTTCTGTGCAGCAGGATGAGGGGTGCAATCTGTCCCTCAAAGCAGCAGTACTCGTATCTCTCCCTAGTCCACAATCAGATCGTTCAGTAATGCAGGATGAGATGTTCTGCAATCTGTCCCTCACAGAGCCAGCAGCATCTTCTCCCTACACTATCCTGAGAGCATATGACATGCAGCACGGTGACTCCAGCCCCATATAGAGGCTGGGTCACATGGTGCACGGCCAATCACAGCCATGCCATTAGTAGGCATGGCTGTGATGGCTTCTAAGGGCAAACCAGTGAAACGCTTGTTGATTGGCTGCCCTTGGCAGCTTTTCAACACGTGTAATAAAATAGCAGAACCCCGGACCCGAACCCGGACTTTTTTTGAAAAGTCCGGGTTCGGGTCCGGGTCCCGGACACCCCAAAGTTCGGTACGGACCCGAACTTTACAGTCCGGGTTTGCTCAACTCTGTCATCATCTGTCACTGAACATATGACACAGTAATGTTGGACACATACCTCAGCGTTAATACAAAATGTATACAAGAGATCACAGTCTGTGGTCTTAGTACAACTTAGCCGCTGCCACCTTCCGACTGGATGCAGTAGTCCATGCCACACTCTTGGGAGCGGATATGTCACCATATAACAAAATTAGGGCTATCTGCAAAGAATGATAGAAAATCCTAATAGTGAAGCCTGGATTGTATACAATATCATATAGGCAAAAACAGGTATAAGGGGTATCATGGTAAAGGGGCTCCCCTCCATATTACAAGCTACGCCCCTACTCCTCATTATAGAATTATGTTTCTATATTCAGTTGAGTCTACCGACAATTACAATAGACCAGCAGTAGGGGGCGCACCCATACACTAATATACTTATGTGATACTACCCATAAAGTCTCCCAAAAGTAAGCCAGGATACACAATGTAAAATGCATATGGCATTCACATATAGTGAAGCCTGGATTGTATCCAATCTCATATAGGCAAAAACAGGTAAAAGTAAACTTATACACTGTGTCTTTAACCTGTTCAGATCCTTGCCATAGCCGATTGACGGCTACAGCGCGGTTCTAAAATGCCGGAAGGCCGTCAATAGACGTCCTCCCCTTTGGTTCATGCTGGGCGCGCTCCCGTCGGCAGCGCGCACCGCGTGAGAGTGCCCGCAGGTCGGGCGGACCAGATGTCCGCCAGAGACCCGCGATCTGCTCACAGAGAGCCAGAATGGGGAACCGCCGATGTAAACACGGCGGTTCCCCGCTCTGTGAGGGGGGGCATGACAGATCTACTGATCCCTGTCACTGGGATCAGTTAGATCTCTTATGCCCCTGCCAACCCCGCCCCCCCCACAGGTAGAACACACCCAGGGAACATTGTTAACCACTTCACTGCCCCCTTAGTGTTAACCCCTTCCCTGCCAATGACATTTATACAGTAATCAGTGGCTATTTTTAGATCTTTCCTCTGTATAAATGTCATTGGTCCCAAAAAAGTGTCAAAAACGTCCATCATGTCCGCCGCAATATCGCAGTCCCGATAAAAATCGCAGATCACCGCCATTACCAGTAAAAAAAAAAAAAAAAATAATAAAATGCCATAAACCAATGCCCATAGTTTGTAGTCGCTATAACTTTTGCGCAACCCAATCAATATACGCTGATTGTGATTTTTTTTACCAAAATTATGTAGAAGAATATATGCCGGCCTAAACTGATGAATACATTTGTTTTTTATTTTTTATTTTTAGATTTGTATTATAGCAAAAAGTAAAAAATATTGTTCTTTTTTCAAAATCGTCGATTGTTTGTTTGTTTTTAGCGCAAAAAATAAAAACCACAGAGGGGATCAAATAGCACCAAAAGAAAGCTCTATTTGTGGGGAAAAAAGGACGTCAATTTTGTTTGGGTACAACGTCGCATGACCGCGCAATTGTCATTCAAAGGGTGACAGCGCTGAAAACTTAAAATTGGACTGGGCAGGAGGGGGGTTTAAGTGCCCAGTAAGCAAGTGGTTAATATTCCTGTCCTTTTGTAACATGTGTTTCTATTTTATGATTTATAAATAAAGTTTTTTGATAATTTTATACAATATATTGGTACAGTTATAATCCTTTACTTCCAGTAGTCCATATGTAGAGGGCGCTCTTGCGAGATCCCCCTCACAGCTGATTTTTTTATTGTTTTTTCTAATCTATTCTTTTCTATTCTATTATTTTATTTTCTATTCTATTCAAATGTATTCTATTCAAAATTTGAATTATATTCTATTTTATTTTATTCTATTGTTTTTTTCTAATCTATTCTATTATTTTCTATTCAATTCTTTCATTTTCTATTCTAATCTATTCTCTTCTATTCCATGCACATTTATTCTATTCGAAATTGGAATTTCGAAAAATGGTTATATTATATTCTTTCCATTCTGTTCTATTATATTGTAGAGAGATGATGAAAGGGGGGTGTTCCCTGGGGGATTATATGGTGCAAAGAAGACAATCAGATCTTACACAAAAAAACGTTGTAAAATTAAATCACAATTTTATTATTTAAACACATTCTAGACTAACAGAAGAAACGTGGTATATTAGGGGGTCCCTTGTGGGGGGAAAGTAGTAGAGAGATGTTATATTATCTTGTCTTACCTTTCTTATATTATATTGGTAAAAAGCTTTAAGGTTAAAGCTTATCTTATTTACACGTACCTTATCTTCTCTTATCTAATCTTATCTTTTACTTTCTTAACTTATCTTTTATTATCTTATCTAATCTTTTTTTGTTATCTTATTTTATTTTATCTTATATTAAGTTTAAAACTTATCTTATGTAAACTTATCTTATCTTTTATTTTATTATCTTATCTTTTCTTAT
>BLSH010118351.1:499262-513834 GCA_018402905.1 Glandirana rugosa
TAGTATCGACACCGATACCAGTATTGGTATCGGTGCAACTCTAGTTAAAGGTGTTTTGTTATATTTATTCAATAAGTGCAAAACATGCACTTTCCATGAATCCAGTGACTTCTGGTCTCCTGTGCACTCTGCGGTGTCACCAGCCCTGTTCAGTTCTGTTATGTGAACTGCAATATAGAACAACCCACTCAATAATAGCCCCCCATCCGGAAAACCCAGGTTCAGCCTTCTATAGTCATAAATGGCCATGCACAACTGTACTCTGCGTGTACAGCAGTACTCACATAAACACTCATATAGGGTATGGCGTATGCAAAAAATATTAAATGTTCTATACAATATACCCGGAAGGCAGACAGCCAACAACTATTCATGTCTATCAGAGGCTGTATGAGCTACCGGGGGGGGGGGGGGGGCTATGGAAATTGCATTGAATGGGTTTAGGCACCCATGTGCAAGGGCCCTTATAGAGGTGAGGAGAGGGGAGGAATTTTATAATCCCAATTCTAGTGAAGGGTGATCGGTAATCCTAACACATGTCCTGTCCTAGGGTCAGGGCCGTCTTTAAGGCAAGGCAAAAAGGACAGCTGCCCTGGGCCCCATCATTGTTGTGGGGCCCAAAGCAGCTGCCTCATACTTGCCAATTATTCCAGTTTATATTCCCTTGTCCCTTGAAGTTTTAGTCCCCTGTTGTGTCCCGATATCTCAGTGTGAAGTTCTGTTACTAATGCTGCCCAGGTCTGCCATATTGCTGTGTACAAATGACTCACCTGCAGGTCCTGTGTTTACATGTAAATACCCTGCATTGATATGTAAATAGCGGCAGCATTAACCACTTCAGCCCCGGAAGGATTTCCAGCTTTAGGACAGGAGCCCTTTTTGCGATTTGGCACTGCGTCGCTTTAACTGAAAATTGCGCGGTCATGCGGCGTTGTACCCAAATGAAATTTGCGTCCTTTTTTTCCCACAAACAGAGCTTTCTTTTGGTGGTATTTGATCACCTCTGCGTCATTTCTGATCGCCGCTATAAACAAAAGAAGAGCGACAATTTTGCAAAAAAACCCAAATTTCTTACTTTTTGCTAGAATACAAATCAAAAAAAAAATATATAAAAAAACATTTTTTTCACCGTTTTTGGCCGATTTATATTCTTCCTCATATTTGCGATAAAAAAAATCGCAATCGGTGTTCATTGATTGGTTTGCGCAAAAGTGGCCGCGTTTACTGATGATGAGAATCCATTTTTGGGGTTTTTTTTTTTGTTTTTTGTTTACTAGTAATGGCGGCGATCTGCGATTTTTAGCGGTACTGCGATATTTCAGTGGACATGTCGGACTATTTTGACACTTTTTTGGGACCATTGGCTTTTATACAGCGATCAGTGCTATAAAAATGCACTGATTACTGTGTAAATGTCATTGGCAGTGAAGGGGTTAACCTGCAGGGGGCACTCTAAGGGTTAAATATGTTCCCTGGGCGTGTTCTAACTGTATGGGGGACTGCACTATCTGGGGAAGGGAAGTGGTCACAGCCTTCGTATAGAGGAAGGCTGTGATCACAGCCCTTCCCCCTTCACACAGAGCGGAGGTCCGTGTTTACATACACGGACCTCCGTTCCTCCGCTCGGGGGGGCCATCGCGGGTAGCCGGCGGCAATCGAAGCCGCCGCACCCGCTCCCTGGCCCTCCCCGAACACAGTGAGCGCGCGGGCGCACCTCCGGCGGCGCGCGGGCGCTCACTAAGCTCGATCCCGCAGCCGCCGTCGTATGACGGCGTTTTGCGGGAACGAACCACTTTGCCGCCGTCAAATGCCGATCGGCGGTCGGCAAGTGGTTAATATGTAAATAGCCACAGACCGGTGGCATAGATATGCAAATAGAGGCAGTATTCATATCTATATCATGCCCCCCTGAGGTCATATCCACCATCACTTCTGCTGAATGCTGCCCACTGAAGAGGTAAAGAGGCATGCTTGAAAGTCCTGCCTACAAGTGTGGCACTGGTCATTAAGCTTACCATCAGCCTGTGTACTAACCTATTGCAACCAATCATTGAGCGGTAAGGATATGCAACAACCTCTAGAAACCAATCAGCAAGCAGTAATATTGTGCAATAACCTCTAGCAACCAATTAGTAAATGGTAAGGATGTCCGGCAACCTCTGGCAACCAATTGCAATCGCTGCCTGATCTGATTCAGTAAACTGCTATTTTTTGTATGTCCCAGAGCAGGTGGAGAGCGAAATTATATGGAAGGAGAGGGCCCAGGGTCCAATCAATATTAAAGACGGCCCTGCCTAGGGTGACAACGCTAAGCTTCCATAGACGCAGTAAATATGTAGGACAGAAAGTGTGTTACTGGCAGAATCACCAGGAGACAATAAAGAGGGGAAAAGGCCTTAAAAAAAGAAAACTAACGCAGCCATAACAACTATGGAATGGTAAGATGCAATATATTACATTTTTATTCTTTGGTTTATATACAGTATCCTTTAAATTATGCCTTCCTGTAAGTACGGTATTCCTACAAAACTAGGCTTATACAAAGGAAGGCAAGCCAGCAGTCACAATGCATTGTAGTGATGGAAGCTGCAGCCGCTCACCTTCTCCTATTCCAAGCAATTGAAAAATTAAATCTAATGACCTGCACTGTAAGAGCAGCTTGTTACCGCAATTCATTTTCTATAGAACACAGAGAATTCCTGGGGTAACTGTTACATGAAATTACATTGAAAATATACCTGAAATGTGTCATAAAGAGAGAAAACCGAATAATATATTCACATAACTGCGGGATTTACTCGTAATAAATACGTTCTGGCTGGCTGCCATGACGGAAAAATATCGGAGAGCGGGTGATCTCATTTTCCGTCTCTCCTGTATTGTAATCATGGCAGTCAGACGGCTGGCTGATGGCACACAATACATACATTCATCTCTCACTGTTACAGTAATATAGGTGCCACACATAGTGGACTCAGCGCCAGAATTATTGCGTGATGATTTACTAAAACTGGAGCACTTAGAATCTGGTGCAGCTGTGCATGGTAGCCAATCAGCTTCTAACTTCAGCTTCTTCAATTAAGCTTTGACAAAACCTGGAAGCTGATTGGTTTCTATGCAGAGTTGCACTACATTTTGCACTCTCCAGTTTTAGTAAATCAACCCCATTGTGTAGCATGCTAAGCAATGTATGAGGGCAACACTTCCAGGCAGGGCTATTTTCTCAGAGAATAGATGCAGACCCCCCCCCCCCCCCTTATGAGTCCCTGCTTGTCTCCAGGCCCTACCCACCTCCAAGCGCCATCCTTTGGTTCCACCCCCTAACCACCTCCCAGTACCAAGTATAATTTTGTGTTGCTAAATAATTTGTATGGAATTTGTTCTTGTCTAATAACTAGAAAAGCAGCAAAATAGATCCCCTGGAGCCAGCAACAATAGATCCCTCACAACACAATAGACTCCCCAGCAGGGGTGCTGCTAGGTGGGAAAAAGACCATGGGCTTCAGCCCGAAGGTAAATTTGATGTACCTGTGCCCATCAGTGCAGCCTCGTCAGTGGCCATCAACGCCACCTCGCCAGTGCCTATCAGCTCAGCCCTACTTGTACTCATAAGCGCAGTCTCACCAGTGCCCATCAGAGCAGCCTCGCCAGTGCCCATCAGCACAGCTTTGCCAGTGCCCATCAGCGCAGCCTAGCTAGTGCCCATCATCAACACAGCCTTGCCAGTGCATGCCATGGGGAGAGGAGAGCCACCACCCACCGGTTTACAGAGAGCAGGAATCTTCCACTTCCCAGCGCAGCTGCAGTGTCCACTAAGTCCCGCCTCCTGGTCCCGGCATTGGACCAGTGTGATGTCCTTCACAGGAGCCAGTCCCCCTGGCAGCAACAAAAGATCTCCCAGCAGCCAGCATCAATAGACCCTCCAGCAGCCAGCAACAATAGACCTCTCCCTCAATAGTAGATCCTAACAGTAACATAAGACCTCCCAGCAACAATAGATCCCCCACCAGCAACAATAGACCCTGACGCAAAAACAGATCCCCACCAGTGACCATAGATTTCCCAGCAGGCATCATCAATAAACCCTCCAGCACACCCCACACCCCTTGTTATTACATATGTAGCGCCCCAATAGAATAGGTGTGTTTTTCTAGCAGGGTTTGCTAGGTAAGGTAAAATTTAGTCAGGTCTGAGTGTAAGAGCAGGCCTGAATGTTTTGATCTGGGCCAGGAGGAGAGGCTCAATTGCTGCATTTGTAAAATTCAAAAGCCAGTATGAAGGAACAGTAGGGGTAAAATAAAGCAATTGTGGGTTTAACTAATTTTTTTTGTATAATTCTCCTTTAAGGGCGCTGGTGGGGGAGGGGTGTCCTATACCTACATACTTTTGCTAATAGCTGTCCTTCGTTCCCATCTCAAAAAGTTGGGTGGTATGAGTAAATAAACCCCGTTACATGGTGTTCAAAGGACAAGCCTTTGGGATAATTTCTAAACAAATTATACGGTGACAATGGTAATTTATTCGTGAATGAAGTTTATTTGCAGGCTTCTTTCACACAAGAGCCATGGTAGGCTTCTGAAACACTGAGTGCTACCATTATATCTTGCAGAGCTGGTGCAGCAACAGCAGGAGGTCAAGGTTGCTATGTAGAGCTTTGAGACTGGACACTGCATAGCAAATAAATAACCAGATAGTGGGTATAAAAACCAGCCTCTCCAGGTGCAATAGAGGATGGGTAGATAGCGAGCACACACTATCTTTGGCTGTCTCCATGGGCTTCTTGCTTTGGGAAGAGAGAATTCATTTTTTCCAACCCATATACTGTACACTACAAGGCCTTTTGGCTAAGATCAAAGGTAGTATCTGTTCTCATCAGTGTCTTGTAGGGTGCTTCACCATCTTTCTGGTTTTCTGGCAGAGATGGCTGGCTGTATAGTATTCCCCGCTGGTATGATGGGGATCCCAAGGGATTTTCCGTTTTGGAAAGCCAGTGGATAAAGTGTCCACTGGGTAAGGTGGAGATCGGGAGTATTTCATAGTGTGGAGGGTTCAGAGGGGCCCAGTGCCTCCTGATTTGAACAGTGCCACCTTGCCTGGCCAGGGGTTGGTGAAGGTAGAGAGCCTGCAGTGTTAAGTGGTCCCTGAGAGTGGCGCACCCCATGGAAGCTCCTGGTATCACTATGGGTTTGGGATCCCATTGTGAGAATGGCACTAGGCCACAAACCTTTTTTCAGCACTTTTTTTTACACCTCCGAGACCGGAGCAATTTTTGTTACCAGCCCACAAGGCCTAGCCATTTGTACATATGTAGCACTACCCCCATAGGAGTTGCAAATGTCAGGGTTCCCCACTGCTGCACAGCCATTCACACAGCATTTCCTTCTTGCATCCAGACTCAGAAAACAGTCTTTGGCTTGTTTTTTGTTGTTTTATTAGGGGATGATAAATTGGATAAGGTAGGGATTATGGGATGCCCAACTTAACAGCAACAACTAATCCAGGGACAACTTCCTCCCTATTTACAGCTCCTCTTCTTCCTCCTGCACAAATCTTGCTCCTTTGCACAGCTCTGCTGCATTCACTCCTTAGGAGGTAACAATCCTTTTGTTAGCTTAGCAACAGCCCATTAAAAGGTTGAAACTCCAAGCCCCGTTGGAAATATGTGGAGTGAACTGCATCTTGCAACTCCTTCTGCTTCCCTGTATACACTGATCTCAGCTCCATTGCTGCAGAAAATGCTAGCCCAGCTGGCTGCCACCAGCCTACCTGGTTGCTTCTTCTTCCCAGCCCTCCTTACTGACACTCTGCATTAGTCCTGCCTGACTGGCACACTGGAGAATTCCCAGGGCAAGAATGGATGAAGACTTAAGTACACTGCTGTCTTCAAGAAAGACCTGCTACAGCTGGCAGTGTCTTCCCTTGTCTGTCCCTGCACCATGCTAATCTACTCACATTGCCTCTCTTTGCTCCTGCTGCCTCTCTAGAAAGCTTTCTTCCAACTGCCTCCTGTGGTAGGGTCCTTCCACGCCTCTTCCCGACAGGAGTCTTTCAAGGGCCACCGACAGACTCCCTCAGCACCCCTTTTCCATCTTCCACACGACTCCCCTGCTGGCATGACTCATCCAATATTTAAAGGCTCCTTGGTTCCCTGCCAGGTCCACATCATGGCGATTGGCCAACGACCTCCAAATATGCAGAGCAGCCCCTCCTAGCCTCCACCCACTAACCTCCAGAACATTATCCAATATTCTAGAACCAGGAGGAGGCACCAGAGAGCTGCTTGGATGAGTCATTCAGCCCTAACCTCTAATATCCCTAACCCAGATTCAGTGACTCAGGTTTATACCTGGGCCATACTATGGTTTGCCTCTAGCACACCAGAGGATGCTACACATACACTGGCACTTTTTTATGTAATCATTTTTTATTTATTTTGCTCTACAAATTCACCTGACTGCACTTGATATGTTTGTGTTTCCCACCCATGGATGATAGGGTATGGCCCACCCTGAAGTCTAGGGGAGGATGCGTAGGTTCCTTTTCCCCCTGCCTTGGGGGTCTCTGTTTGAGAGGCCCCCTCACCTAGCACTTGTTGACTGGCTTCAGCTGATCACGAGGTGATGGGTTCACCAGGCCTTTTGGCTAGGTGGACTTGTGTGTGCCCTGCCCACAGAAGTCTTGTGGCTCAGGAAAAGGGGAAGGGGTAGGAAAGAGTCTTTTCTTTTTGAGTGGGGATCCTATGACACCCCCTAGTGCAGCCTTTTTCAACCTTTCCATCACAGGGGAACCCTTAAAATATCTCTCCGATCTCAGGGAACCCCTGCTAAAATTTACTATATCTGTAACTTATGATACATTAGTGTGATGGCCATTGGAAAGAATGCTCATTACACTTGTGGTTATGGGAAAGAATTCCCCCCTTACAGAGAGATTAAAAAGAACAATGGTGTCAGTGGGAACTTATCTGAAAGGCATAAATTGCTCATTGCTCATGGAACCCCTAGCAACCTCTGGTGGTACCCTAAGGTTACAAGGAACCCTGGTTGAGAAACCCTGCTCCAGTGCATGTTTTGTATGCGTTTGCATGCACTTTTTTGGCACACTTTGGGGTTTTGTTTTTGTGCACCTAACCGTGAGCATGAAAACAACATCAAAAAAGACTAAGAGAATGAATTGTAAGTCATTTTATTGCATATCTCTAGTAGCTAGTTTTTTTTTTTACTCATCAAAGGTAAGAAAGCCTAACCATGGCGTCTTATTTTCATATTTCACCTTTTTTATGTCTATTTTTTATGTCTATTATGTAATGACATATAATGTACAGCTCTATTGACGTACTACTAAAACGTAATATGCAATCACTCTCTATGCATTATATTATGTGTCTTAATGTTTCCAGCCCTACACGTGTTCACGCTATGTAGCTCAGATATTAATGGACTTGTCCCACCGTTATTAATGCCAATACAGAGGAGTATAGCAGCGGCTCTGCAACCTAAACATACATCTCGCCCTTTCTGCTTCATTTCTCACCGTAACAAGCTGGAGAAACGCCGTTTGATGGGCTAACAGAGGAAACTGCTTAATAAGCAGAACGCAGGCAATACATACATTTTCCTTTGATGTTTGTCTGTCAGACTTTGCAACAAAATTCCGCCGGAGCGCCTTTCTGATAGAGTTCACGGGGTCATTACTGCATCTGATCTGGAGGTAAGAAATCCGCAGGGACCTCCATCGTATTGATTTTCCAACCCGGAGAAGATACAGAATAACAGATGGTAGTATGTTATTCTCACCTCTCACCATTCGTATCTCGGAAGATGAATTTTCAAATGAAGAAAAAAAAAAAAGTGTGTTCCGATAAAACAATACATCACAATCAAATGTTTTATTTGAAAATGGAAATGTATGGCAAATCTGGCAACATTAAAGGTTCATTCCAGTAAGAACAAATGTACCGTATTTGCCGGCGTATAAGACGACTGGGCGTATACGACGACCCCTACTTTTCCTGTTAAAATATAGGGTTTGGGTTATACTCACCGTATAAGACTACCCCTCTTCCGCGATCTCAGCGCGGCTTGTAAGGAGACTTCTATCATAGACGTCAATGCAAGTCGCGCTGAGATCGCCCTGAAAATAGTGCAGTAAGCGGCGCGACTTGCCAGGGCGAAGCAAGTCGCCCCGCTCGAGGCGATCTCTGAGATCGCCCTGAAAATAGTGCAGGAACTATTTTTCTAAATCGGAGCAAAGCGATTCGCTCCTATTAGAACGGTTCCATTGCACAGCATTGAGACAACTTGTCAGGTGACTCAACTCGCCTGACAAGTCGCCTAGATGTGAACAGGCCACTTTTTTACATTTGGTGGTCACAAGCTAAAAGCATTTTTTTTTGCTACAGAATTACTTAGAACCCCCAAACATTATATATTTTTTTTCAAACACCCTAGAGAATAAAATGGCGATTGTTTCAATACTTTTTGTCACACGGTATTTGCGCAGCGGTCTTTCAAGCGCGATTTTTTTTGGAACAATTTTACTTTTTTGAGTTAAGTAAGACAACAGTAAAGTTAGCCCAATTTTTTTGCATATTGTGAAAGAGGATGTTACACAGAGTAAATAGATACCATACATGACATGGTTGAAAATTGCGTGCACTCGCGGAATGGCGACAAAGTCCTGTGTTTAAAAAGTTCCATAGGCGACGCTTTAAAAAATTTTAACGGTTACCACGTTAGAGGTGCAGAGGAGGTCTTTTGCTAGAATTATTGCGCACACTCTGGCGATCGCGGCGATACCTCACATGTGTGGTTTGAACACCGTTTTCATATGTGGGCGGGACTTACGTATGCGTTTTCTTTGCTGCGCGAGCTCGCGGGGACGGTGGCGATTTAAATCTTTTTTTTTTTTTTTTTATTTATTTATTTTTAGCACTGTTACTTTAAAAAAAAAATCTGATCACTTTTATTGCTATCACAAGGAATGTAAACATCCCTTCTTATAGTAATATATGGTGACAGGTACTCTTTTTGGAGGGACCCCCCCATCCCTCCTTTGCACTTCACAGTATTTAGATCGCCAAAAATGGCGATTCTGAATACTGTCACTTTTTTAAAATTGGCGCCGCTAGCCGCCGAGTAAACCGGAAGTGACGTCGCGACTGTGCCGAAGGAGACCCGATCGGAGCCGATTTCGGCTTTTGTCAGGTCTCCTTCCAGCCGGCGGACGCGCCGGATCGTCGCTCCGGTCTCCCGGTGGGACGGGAGGCCGGAGAAGAGCGGTGGGAGGGGGGGATGTCCCCTCCCGCCCCCTGGGGTAACGACTGAGCGCTCCCGAGCCGGATCGGTCATTACCCCTGGATAGCCGACCGCCAGCTCTAAAAAATGACACCGGGATATAGCCTGCAGGTGCAGCCGCTCAAACCCGACCGCCGCCTATTTACGGCGCTGGTCGGGAAGTGGTTGTGAACCGGCCCTAATCCCTGGCGTATAAGACGACCCCCGACTTTTGAGAAGAGTTTCATGGGTTAAAAAGTCGTCTTATACGCCGGCAAATACGGTAATTGAAAATAATGTATTTGATGAAAGCAGATAAGACTGAAGCAGCTTCACCACGTAACTTCATGGAAACATGCACCATTCACAGGCCCCGCTCTGCAGTTCTGACCTTGTCTGTATCACTCACTGCCACGCCCTGACAGGAATGTAACACATTTGACACTATGGTGGACAGTGTCCTCACTTCAGAAATTCAGCTTTATCGCCTTTTGAATTTTGTTTCGCACCAAGGGGAAAGGCGTGTCAGCATTAACCTCCCTGGCGGTGATTATTTCAGATTTTTGGTGCTGAAAGCGGTACAATTATTTTGCATGGAAATTTGGCGTTTTATATGGTAGGCCTGTAATTCTTAGGAATAATTCACTTAAATCTGTCCAAACAAGAGTCTAGTAGACATCCCGGGCATGATAAAGTTTGAAACATGAAATCATAAATTATAATATAATAAATAACTAAAAATAATTATCAAAAATAATAACGTAGTAATAAAATGTATTCAATAATGTAATCAAACCAAAAACACTGAAATTTGCTCAGTTGCAGAATTGTCACTGTCGTCACTTTCAGTTTCTGATGATAAATTTCCCCAAAAATCAGTATCACTCAATTCTGCAAATGATTCTTATTTACTATCGCTGTTTTCTAGCCGATCAAAAAACGCTTTTGACGTAAAGGGACACTTTTTGGTTGCCATGGACATTCTCATGTTTCCAAGCAGAAAGAATAACAAATATAATATAAAAGTGCATGCAGGGCACTGGGCAAAGCACTAGGGACAAAGGGGATGTGAAATGTTTTCATACAGTAATGTAATCTATAAGATTACAGTGTACTGTATGTGCTGTGTGTTTTACTTTTTGAACTTGCCGACGGCCTCCGTCCCCGTGAAACACGACGCTCGCAGGGAACGGAGCCCGGCACACAGAGGCATCGGAGCGGCGGACACAGCCCGCAGACAAGGCGGGGGACATCACTGGATCCAGGGGACAAGGTGAGTAATATTTTTTTTGTTGTGCCAATTTTCTCTCTTTTTTTTTTTACGCCCCTTTTTTTTTTACGCCCCCTTTTTTTTTTTTCTTCTTTGCTTCTATGTATGGCCATTTTGATCTTTGGGAATTTGTATTAAAGTATTTCACCTGCTTTGACATTTCACCCCCAATTTCAATTAACTCCTTTCTCTGCATTTGCTGGGAGACTCTTTTTGTATATTTGTGTGTTATATGCCATTTGCAAACATCGCTAACCAGCAACATCAGTGCATTTTTTTGTGCCATCCCATATATTTTTTTTTTTTACGCCCCTTTTTTCTTACGCTCTTTTTTTTTTTTTCCTTTGTGTATGTATGGCCATTTTGATCTTTGGGAATTTGTATTAAAGGATTTCACCTGCTTTGACATTCCACCCCCAATTTCAATTAACCAATCCTTTCTTTGCATTAGTGGGAGACCCCTCCCCATTTTCCCTTTCTTTTTGTATATATGTGTGTTATATGCCATTTGTAAACATGCTGTGAACAAGGCCACAAGCCGAAACGCGTCTGCGTGTGCTGTATTATTATGGGCATGGAATAAATTCATTGGATATCGTACTTCAGTGTGACGCTTCTTTTTGCTGTATATAATTTGGATTATCGGATGAGGAGGAACGTCCTGAACCTGAGCACCTGACACAGGTGTGCATACTTTTATAATGAACTGAATTTCTTTGTGCTCTGGGTTTTGAGCGGTGCACCTTTGTGGTTTGGACAAGGTGAGTAACGCTGCCTGGATCCAGTGATGCAATCCTGAGTGTGGCTCGGGGTTACCGCTAATGGTACTGAAATTCCACCCCAAGCCACACTCGGGAATACCGCCAGGGAGGTTAAAGGTGTGTTCCAGTATTAAATGTAATAGAAACCATTAATTCTGTGCACTGCACTGATGAAAGCTGATGTTTTTTTTCTCCTTTGTAATCAGTGGAGCAGCTTGTGATTGTTTTGGGCTGTTCTGGGCTCCACTGGTTGCAGGCTTGATTGTTTCTCCCTGCCTTCTGGAGGATTCTAGAATGTAGTGAGCTAGAAAGGCAAGTCAGCAACCTGAATATTTATGTTGTCAATCCCTGGGGAAGGGTGCTCAGAGGGTGGCTGGGGGAGTACATAAATAGTCTGGGGTCCTGAACTTGTCCAGGAGGAAAAGCTGCCCTTCTAGGCAGCCCATCTGAAATTCTACATGTGCTCATCGACATCCAAGCTATGCTAGAGCTGGGGGTCCTATTTGTTAAAAATCTCTGGAACTAATCAAGGGATTTTACTTGTGATCTTGTCTGAAAGGTTCTCTAGAGCAGTGATTCTCAGCCTCATTCCTCAAGTACCCTCAAAGGTCCATGTTTTCAGGTTTTCCTTTACTATGCACAGCTGCTTTAAATCAATACCAATGACATGGTATTGATAAGAGCTATTTTATCTAAGGGAAGTTCCCAAAACATAGCCCGGGGGTTCTTGAGGACTGCGGTGAGAACCACTGCACTAGAGGAATGTCTGGCTGATGTTGGAGGGAGGCATCTAAGTATCTAGGAAATTGTGAGTACAGACAGATATAGACAGAGATATTTCTGATGGTGTCTCACTGCTGTCTATTGTTTCTGTGCCACTGCTAGAGGGACTTTCCTAAGAAGAATTGTCAAAGAGGAGAGTTTCCTCTGATTACTGTTCAACTGCCATGGAATATCCCACAGCTCCCTATGTCCTGAGTTACTCAGCAATAAATAAAGAAAAAGGCAACCCCTAGACCAGGGGTGTCCTACCTACAACCCAAGACGATCATGAATGCAGCCCATCAGAGAATCCTAAATTTACTTAAAAATGTTGATTATTTTTGGAATTTTTTGTAAAACATTGTTTACACTTACTGAACATGTGCAAATATAGATACGGTATATATATATTTCTATTTTTTTTTTCTAAGCCCAGATAGGTGCAGCTGTCAATCACCTGGGCCTGACCCAATCACTTTTGCTGTAGTGAGAAGTTAAATGAAAAAGAAAAAGAAATCTAAAAGATGTACAAAAATATATATTTAAATAAAATAAATGCAAATAATTAAAGTGATACTAAACAAGCACTGTTTAATTTACAATGTCTTTTCTAGTTCTGTATGTGGATGATGGCACTGTGATTATTTTAATTAAAAAAAAAAAAATCTAAGTACCCTTTTCCTAATCAATATACAACTGTCGCGTGACCCAGATCTTTCCAAGTCTGTCTGCGGGGAAACATTAACAGGGGGAGTTTCTATTCAAAATAAAAAAAAACAGCCTTTAGAATACAGAGTAAAAATAAATATTTTAATAATAATATCAATAAACTGTTTTAAATTGGCATACAAATATACATTTGAAATCAAATATTTATTATTTCATGGAAATATCAGTGTGGGTGGATTTATGACGTCACAGGCTGTGTCAACCCCCTCCAGCCTGTGTCTTAGAATAAGAGGGATGTGAAACCTCCATTCATTTACATGTATTATCCCACCCCCATTGTGTTTATTTGGTTAGTGGGATGAGGGGAAGGAGTGGGCTGTCATTTATCACTGTGTATACACCCACATGTGTGACTCTATAGTCACATTGGCTGCTCAGATGTGATAGGGAGGAAATACTCAGCATAGAAACTCACTGAGAACTGAGCATGTGCAGAGTTGTCAACACTGCTCTGCAAAATCCCTAGCTGAATTGGGGACATGAGTAGAAGGTGGAGGTAGAGAACAGCAGGATCAACCAGGTTTTTTTGCAGAATACAGAACATGAATCTCATAATGACTGAGTGAGTATGAACAGCATGTAATACACCATTTATTGATAGATTTTTATGATGTGTGTTTAGTGAAAAAATGAAAAACACCCTATCCCCCTTCCCCCGTGCATACACACAAAATGCAAACGCACACATAGGTCCCACGCCTGCTTAGAAACGATTGTGCCATACATGTAAAGTCTTGCCACAAACTTCAGATTGAGAGCAATAATTATAGGGGCAATATTCATGATTAAAGCGTAATTCCAGTCAAAAGCTAACTAAGCTATCGGGTTGAGGTCAGGACTCTGTGCAGGCTAGTCAAGTTCCTCCACCCCAAACTCACTCATCCATGTCTATATGGACCTTGCTTTGTGCAGTGGTGCGCAGTCATGTTGGAACAGGAAGGAGCCATCCCCAAACTGTTCCCACAAAGTTGGGAGCATGAAATTGTCGAAAATGTCTTGGTATGCTGAGGCCTTAAGAGTTCCCTTCACTGGAACTAAGAAGCCAAGCAAAACCCCTGAAAAACAACCCCACACCATAATCCCCCCTCCACCAAATGATTTGGACCAGTGCACAAAGCAAGGTCCATAAAGACATGGATGAGTGAGTTTGGGGTGGAGGAAGTTGACTGGCCTGTACAGAGTCCTGACCTCAACCTGATAGAACACCTTTGGGATGAATTAAAGTGGAGACTGTGAGCCAGGCCTTCTTGTTCACATCAGTGCCTGACCTCACAAATATGCTTCTGGCAGAGTGGTTAAACATTCTCATAGACACTCCTAAACCTTGTAGACAGCCTTCCCAGAAGAGTTGAAGCTGTTATAGCTGCAAAGGGTGGGCCAACTTGAGCCCTACGGACTAAGACTGGGATGCCATTAAAGTTCAAGTGCGTGTAAAGGCAGGTGTCCCAATACTTTTGACAATATAGTGTATAGTAGTTTGGCTACTTTAAAGTGCACCCGTGCCTAGATCATAAACATTAAAGTCGAACTCCTGGTATGATCATTTGTCAGGAATCAGCAGCAGGATGGCTCAAGCTGAAATTACAAATACTAGATCCGTGCCCACGTGAAATTTCATCGGTTTGATGATATGTGATATAACAGTTTTCATAACCCTGTGGACGGAAATGTGCGTGAACTTGAAATTACCGTAGGGTCAGAATCAGGCATCCCGAGTTCAACCGGGTGGGAAACGTCGATATTGTCGAAGTTGAGAAGACCCTTCCGACAGATGT
>BLSH010118351.1:523429-543170 GCA_018402905.1 Glandirana rugosa
AAATTCTTCTTTTGTACAATAAATAAGGGATGGTCACTCCAAATATTTATGATTTTGTAAAAGGGTCTCTATATCTGGAAAGTGGAAATGCAGTTTGAAGTTAAGTTAATTTAACCTGGGAAGTATGTCATACTTACCCATCGATGGAATCGCTATAACGAATATTTAGGTCCCTACAGTTAAATAATAAAGTCGTATTTCAAAGTAAATATGTGAGTACCGAAATATGATTTCGTAGGTGACGGTAACACTCCGACCTTACAGTATTCGTTATAAGGATTCCATCAATAGGCAAATAACATATACTTCCCACGTTAAATTACCTTATTACTTAAATATTTATACTTCCTTCCCCCTTTCCAGACATACCGGAACCCTTTTACACCTACAAGAATAGAACGTACTTGTGTACACATTCATACTGTATGAAGGGTCCAATTTAATTGAATTGAAGTTTGACGTAAAGGTGAAAGGTCTATATCTCTGGGAAAATGTTTTAGTATTTATAAACCTCACTGGTAGGGAATAAATAACATGTTTTCTTCTTAAAGTGATACTAAAGGCATTTTTTCCCTGTAGGTAATGTGAATATCTCCTAAGCTTTCACTGTTTAGGAGATATTCAGAGAGCATGCAGCCGATGACATCATTAGTGCATGAGCTCTGAAGGTCCGGCATACCGTGTCGGACCTTCAAAGCACGTGTCATAGATGGCGGCTCCCGCGCGCATGTGCTCTGGAGTGACGTCATCGCGCCCCCGGCCACTCATATAGCAGAACCCGCGAACTTGGAAGGAAGACTGAGTGAGGATGGAAGCCCTCTTAGCGGTGACAGTGCGATGCTGGAGGGCTTGATTTTAAAGTAATTGTAAAGTCTTTTTTTTTTTTTTTAATAACAAACATGTTATACTTACCTCCTCTGTGCAGTTGGTTTTGCACAGAGCAGCCCGGCTCCTCCTCTTCTCGGGTCCCTCTTCGCTGCTCCTGACCCCTCCCTCTTATCAAGTGCCCCCACAGCAAGCAGCTTCCTATGGGGGCACCTGAGCCAAGTCAGAGCTCCATGTATCCATTCAGACACGGAGCCCCGGCCCGCCCCGCTCTCCCCTGATTGGCTGACTGACTTTGATTGACAGCCGTGGGAGCCAATTCCCACTGCTGCTGTGTCTCAGCCAATCAAGAGGAGTGTCCCAGACAGCTTAGACATTCATGGACATCGCTGGAGAGAGAAGGGGCTCAGGTAAGTAATTAGGGGGGCTGCTACACACAAAAGGTTTTTTTATCTTAATGCATAGAATGCATTAAGATAAAAAACCTTCTGCCTTTACAACCCCTTTAATGTAACTCTTTCATAATGTGCTAGTATGCGATGCATATTAGCACATTATGACATTGCCTGGCAGGGGATTTTTTTTTTGTTCTTTAACTGGGGTTTAAAATTAAATTCAAAATTAAAAAAAGGGTTATACTTACCTGAAATAGATGCATCTGAGCTACTACCTGCTGTGCAATGAAGAACAGAGCACTCAGCCTGTGAGGTCTCTGTAAACCTCCATGTAATCCATGCAAATAAAGGAAAAAGGCTGGTGCCATGGAAATCAGCGAAAACATTGTTTTATAGCATGTACACAACAGTCAAAAAAAACAACGCGTTTCGGCCATAAGGCCTTAATCATGGCTCAGCCTTTCTCCCTTCTTTACATACCTGCTCTGTGCAACAATATTTCACTTTCACTTCTGACCGTCCCCTGCTGGTGCTTATTGGGTAGGTGCAGCATCAGTAATCACACAGAAGCCTTGAGTGCAGTAACCAATGTTTTGAAGAACTTGCAAGCTGTACAACAATACAGCCGGTTAGCTCACCCGACCGGGAACTTACAGTCAATGCAGCAGACAGTAGTGGTAGTAGGCCTGAACTGAAGACAGCTATTGCCAAAGGGGATGGAATGCGGCCTGGCTGATCCAACCCAAAAGGGAGCTTGCTGAAGTCCAGATGAATGCCCCCGAGCCGACCCTACTCCTCCGGATCTGCCCCTACAACTAGTACTGTCCCTGACAGACAGGAATGGTCTCCCTACACTAATCACTTTGGCCAAAGCATGCCAAAACCGGGGGGCAGGGACTTAAAAGAAAACCTTTGTGACCCAAGATGGCTGCCAGGGTCACCTGGATGCAGTGTAGCCAACTGGAACACTGCTCCCAGGAAATGAGGGAACCATAGAGAAAAAGAGTTTCCCTAGACTTCCCCTCCAGCTGCCGTGCTGTGCTACCTGCAATGAGGACAATAAACTATACCAGCTTACACTCCTCCCCCATTTAACAGATGCTGTCCTTGGCATCAAACGCAACACAGAATGGTGTAAACAGTAATAATACAAATATCAATGCAACACAATCAGAATACTTTGCAGGTAAATTTCCACGATTTATCGTGCTCATAAAAACACAAAGTTTGGTCCCTGAGCTTCTTTGGCACAAGAAACGGGCATAGGACAGCTCATTCAAGTGAATGGGCTGCCCTATGCAGGACACGCATAAACATGTGGGTATGGCGCTTCCTGCTAAGCGATCTGTGAGCGGGCCTTATAGGAGGAGAGGAATTCGCCAGGCATAATTGCACCCAAAAATGCAATGCAAATCTAGTAATTATTTTATAATAAAATCCACAAAAGTAGATTTATATTCTTTTAGCTATTGAAAAATGCATTTAAATACTTTTTTGTGCCTGGATCTCAGCTTTAATGATACCTTAAAATAGCTGAAAAAAATAGTTATCCGAATCAAGACTTTTTACAAATTAAAAAGCATTAAATAAAAGAATATTTAAATAATCTTTGGGTTTTTTTTCTTTTTTTACACAAACTAAGAATACCAGTAAAATGACATTAATTTGATTGATTAAAGGTTTGATGGCAAAATAAGCTGGTTCTATGAGAGTTTCTTTTTTTAGAGAAATATATTGATCATCGCATGACATATTTATGAAATGAGGTTAGTGTGCTATATGTATGCAGCCAAGGTAGCTTAATATCCTTTTTCCCCAGATGAAAAAGAAAAAATTGCAGCCCGGTTGTCAAAAGTTATCCTTGTTCAAGTCAAAATGTATTTCTATAATTAAATAAAAAGGAATAAGATTATTACACATCTCTTTCCCCATATGCACACATCTATTGCTCTATATGTATAAAATATGCGCACACACACAATCATATATGGATAAAAGGTGCTCCATTTGGTTTAAAAAAACAAAGTCATATATATTAGGAAAATGGTAATCCAGAAAAAATGCAGTTTGCAGAGATGTACTGAATATTGTACTGACTATTTTTTTTTAATCATTTACTCTAAAATACAATTAACTTTTTTTTTTTTTTTGCATATGTACAGTGGGGAAAATAATTATTTGACCCCCTGCAGATTTTGTAAGTTTGCCCACTTACATAGAAATTAAGGGTCTATAATTTTTATCATAGGTGTATTTTAACCACCTCACCTCCAGAAGAATTTCCCAGTTTAGGACCAGAGCACTTTTTGCGATTCGGCACTGCGTCGCTTTAACTGACAATTGCGTGGTCATGCGACGTTGTACCCAAACACAATTTGCATCCTTTTTTTCCCACAAATAGAGCTTTCTTTTGGTGGTATTTGATCCCCTCTGCGTCATTTCTGATCACCGCTATAAACAAAGGAAGAGCGACCATTTTGCAAAAAAACCCAAATTTCTTACTTTTTGCTAAAATACAAATCCAAAAAAAATATAAAAAAACATTTTTTTTCACAGGTTTTGGCCGATTTATATTCTTCCTCATATTTGTCATAACAAAAATCACAATTGGCGTTTATTGATTGGTTTGCGCAAAAGTGGCCGCGTTTACGGATGGTGAGAATTCATTTCTGGTGTTTTTTTTTTTTTTTACTGGTAATGGCGGCGATCTGCGATTTTTAGCGGTACTGCGATATTGCAGCGGACATGTCGGACCATTTTGACACTTTTTTGGGACCATTGACATTTATACAGCGATCAGAAATTTAAATGTCCACTGATTACTGTGTAAATGTCATTGACAGTGAAGGGGTTAACCTGCAGGGTGTAGTGAAGGGGTTAACTGTGTTCCCTGGGTGTGTTCTTACTGTGGGGGGGTTGGGCTACCCTGGGCATGAGAGATCTAACTGATCCCAGTGACAGGGATCAGTAGATCTCCCATGCCCGCACTGTCAGAATGGGGACCCGCCGTGTTTACATCGGCGGTTCCCCGTTCTTTGCCTGTGGCCACTCATCGCGGCTCGCCGGTGGACATCGGGTCCGCCCGAGACGCGGGCACACTCCTCAGAAGTGTGGCGGGCGCGCACACACGCCCCCTAGCGGCCATTCGCAGATCGCCGTCTTTTTCGTTGATTCGCGCCCAGTGTCCACACTGCCGCCGTAAATACACGGTAGGCAGTGTGGAACTGGATATATGATAGAGACAGAATATCAACCAAAATCCAGAAAAAACACATGATGCAAATGTTATAAATTGAGTTGTAGTTCAGTGAGTAAAAAAAGTATTTGATTCCCAAGCAAAACATGACTTTGTGCTTGCCAACAAGGGTTTCTCCACCAAGTACTGAGGTCAGACGTTTCTTGTAGTTGGTGACATCTCAGGAGGGATTTTGGTCCACTCTTCTTTACAGATTTTCTCTAAATCCTTAAAGTTTCTTAGCTGTCGCTTGGCAACTCGAAGTTTCAGCTCCCTATATATATTTTCTATAGGATTAAGGTTTGGGGACAGCTAGTCCTCCATGAGCTTAATGTGCTTCTACTAGAGCCACTCCTTTGTTACCTTTGTAGTATGTTTTGGGTCATTGTCATGCTAAAAGACCCATCCATGACCCATCTTCAGTGATCTGGCTGAGGGAAGAGGGTTCTCATCCAAGATTTTACAATACATGGCCCCGTCCATTGACCCCTCAATGCGGCAAAGTTGGCCTGTATCTTTAGCAGCGAAACAGCCCCAAAGCATAATTCGTGCTTGACTGTAGGGATGGTGTTCTTAGAGTCATAGTCTGCATTTTTTTCCCTCTAACTCTTCTGAGCAAATCTGCAAAAATATTTTTAACAGGTAGTGGTATCAGTGGGAGGAATAGTGCCTCATCATTGGTATCAGTGGGGAGATAGTGCCCCATCATTGGTATCAGTGGGGGAGATAGTGCCCTATCATTGGTATCAGTAGGGGAGATAGTGCCCCATCATTGGTATTAATGGGAGGAATAGTGTTCCATCATTGGTAATAATGGGAGGAATAGTGCCCCATCATTGGTAATAATGGGAGGAATAGTGCCCCGCCATTGGTATTAGTGGGAGGATTAGTGTCTCATCATTGGTATCAGTGGGTGAAATAGCACCCTATCATTGGTATTAATGGGAGGAATAGTGCCCATAGTTGGTATCGGTGAGAGGAATAGTGCTCAATCATTGCTATTAGTGGGAGGAATAGTGCCCCATCATTGGTAATAATGGGAGGAATAGTGCCCATCATTGGTATCAGTGGGAGGAATAGTGCCCCATCATTGGTATTAGTGGGAGGATTAGTGCGCCATCATTGGTATTAGTGGGATGATTAGTGCCCCATCATTGGTAATAATGGGAGGAATAGCGCTATATCATTGGCATTAGTGGGAGGATTAGTGCCCCATCATTGGTATTAATGAGAGGAATAGTGCCAATCATTGATGTCAGTGGGAAGAAAATCAGTGGGGAAAATAGTGCCTCGTCATAGGTATTAATGGGAGGAATAGCGCCCCATCATTGGTAATAATGGGAGGATTAGTGCCCATCATTGGTATTAGTGAGAGGAGTAGGACCCCATCATTGGTATTAGTGGGATGAATAGTGCTCCATCATTGGTAATAATGTGAGAAATAATGCCCCATCATTGGTATTCTTGGGATGATTAGTGCCCCATCATTGGTATCAATGGGAGGAATAGTACCGTATAATTGGTGCCTGTGGGATGAATAGTGCCCCATCGTTGGTGTCAGTGAGAGGAAAAGTGCCCCATTATTGGTGTCAGTGGGAGGAAAAGTGCCCCATTATTGGTGTCAGTGGGAGGAAAAGTGCCCCATCATTGGTTTCAGTGAGAGGAATAGTGCCCTATCATTGATATTAGTGGGAGGAATAGTGCCCCATCATTGGTAATAATGGAGTAATAGTGCCCATCATTGGAATTAGTGGGAGAAATAGCGCCCCATCATTGGTAATAATAGAGGAATAGTGCCCATCATTGGTATTAGTGAGAGGAATAGGGCCTCATCATTGGTATTTGTGGGGGAGGATTAGTTCTTCATCATTGGTATCAGTGAGGGAAATAGTGTCTCTTCATTGGTATCAATGGGAGGAATAGTGCCCCATCATTGGTATCAGTGAGAGGAATAGTGCCCCATCATTGGTATTAGTGGGAGGAGTAGTGTCCCATCATTGGTATCAATGAGAGGAATTGTGCCCCATCATTTGTATCAGTGGGAGGAATAGTGTCCCATCATTGGTATCAGTGAGAGGAATAGTGCTCCATCATTGGTATTAGTGGGAAGAATAGTGCCCCGTCATTGGTATTAGTGGGAGGAGTAGTGCCCCCTCATTGGTATCAGTGAGAGGATTAGTGCCCATCATTGGTATTAGTGAGAGGAGTAGGGCCCCATCATTGGTATTAGTGGGAGGAATAGTGCTCCATCATTGGTAATAATGTGAGGAATAGTGCCCCATCATTGGTATTCTTGGGATGAATAGTGCCCCATCATTGGTATCAATGGGAGGAATAGTACCGTGTAATTGGTGCCTGTGGGATGAATAGTGCCCCATCGTTGGTGTCAGTGGGGGGAAAAGTGCCCCATTATTGGTGTCAGTGGGAGGAAAAATGCCCCATCATTGGTATCAGTGAGAGGAATTGTGCCCCAGCATTTGTGTCAATGGAAGGAATAGTGCCCAATCGTTGGTATCAGTGAGAGGAATAGTGCTCCATCATTGGTATTAGTGGGAAGAATAGTGCCCCGTCATTGGTATTAGTGGGAGGAATAGTGCCCCATCATGGGTATTAGTGGGAGGAGTAGTGCCCCCTCATTGGTATCAGCAGGAGGATAAGTGCCCCATATTTGGTATCAGTGAGAGGATAAGTGCACCATTATTTGTCTCAGTGGGGGGATAGTACCCCATTATTGCTATTAGTGGGAGGAATAGTGCATCATCATTGGTATCATTGAGAGGAATAGTGCCCCATTATTGGTGTCATTGGGAGCAATGGTGCCCCATCATTGGTATCAGTGGGGGTAATAGTGCCCCATCGTTGCTATTAGTGTGGGAAATAGTGCCACATGTTAATGTCAATGAAAAAAAAGAATACCCCAAGAGCCAGATAAAGGCAGGCAAAGGGCTGCATCCAGCCCATTAGCCACAGTTCAGAGACCACTGACCTAAAAAACGTTCATTACTGATTTTTAAGATTCATCTGTCATTGACTTTACTGGGGTTCAGATTTGGCAAATTGGATCTGAACCAAGCACAGGTATGTTCGACTCATTCCTATTGCTAACCACTAAGCTAAGATTGCATATATGTATTAAAAATGTTAAACATCGGTTTAAAAAAGGTGTACACTTAAAAAAGTAAGCTAGAGTTGCCTGAATATCATTATAATTTACCTTCAAGAAATAGTATGGTTAAAATGAACCCTCTGAAAATCTGCAAAAATAGTTCAAACCAGTAGTGGTATCAATGGGAGGAATAGTGCCCCATCATTGCTAATAATGGAAGGAAGAGTGCCCCATCATTGGTATTAGTGGGAGGAATAGTGCCCCATCATTGGTATTAGTGGGGGGAATAGTGCCCCATCATTGGCATCAGTGGGTGAAAATAGTGCCTCATCATTGGTATCAATGGGAAAAATAGTGCCCCTTCATTGGTATCAGCAAAAGGAATAATGCCCCATATTTTGGTCTTAGTGGGAGGAATAGTGCCCCATCATTGGTGTCAGTGGAAGGAATAGTGCCCCATCATTGGTATCAGTGGGAGGAATAGTGCCCCATCATTGGTATCAGTGGGAGGAATAGTGCCCCATCATTGATATTAGTGGGAGGAGTAGTGCCCCATCAGTGGTATCAGTGAGATGAATAGTGCCCCAGGGGCAGCCCGTGCATTAAAGGTGCATGGGCGTCGCCCCCCCATCCCTACCGCCTCCCCCCTATCCATGCACCCGGCCCCTTTCAGGATGCTGGACGCATGGATTCTTATGGCGGGGGTGCGGGAGGAGGCTCTAATAGGCTTCAAAATAGGGTGGGATCAGGGCGCACTCTGTGTAATATTTGTGAGATACTGTATATATATAATGACATTATGAAAGGCAGGTGATGGATGGATGTTATGTATCACCTTGCATTCGTTCATATGCAGGAAACTAGGGGGGAATCTGGGCCAGGTTTTCGGGGCCACCTTGGCAGTCTTGGTTACAGTCCAGTAGTGGCCACCAGCAGGTAGTATAAGTAAAGCAGGACTGGAGCAAGAGATTGCTCTTGGCCTAGGACTCAGGAAGCCAAACCTGAGAGAGCTACTGATGTGAAGTTTGCTCTGTGAGAGAAAGAAAAAGGTTTGCATTATCTTTGTGTAGCACTGTCCCCGTAGGGCTTGCTGTGTGTTGTCTTCTTAGGCCTCCCTTTGATTACCTGCCAACCGTTGCTAGGGGTTTTCACATATCCCTCCTTACTCCCGCTTGCTCGTTACTCAACTTGGGTTTTTTTTTTTTATTTATTGTGGAACTTGGATGGGAGAAGGAAATAGTGGGGCACTCCAACTTGAACTATTCACAATTGATAAGGACAACTCCCACTTGGCCGTAGCAGAGTATTTGTGGAAGCAGACACACTGCTTTTACCATATTGCCACACGTATGGAGGAATCAAATCTAGACTTGATGCATCTATTTTGTCTTCAGGACACTCTCTAGCATCCCCTTGACTGACACCCGTCCACTGACTCTTCTAGCTGAAAGGGTGGCCCTCACAGGACAGGCCCCATGACACAGATCTGTACTCGCTGTAGGCAGAATCAGATCCTTCCTGGTGTCTCCCTTCCAGTCAGCTCTTCAGGACCTCTGGGTTCAGCTTTACTCTGACTTCAGGCCCTTAGGCCCACTACCCAAGGCGACATGACAAATTCTACAGAGGAGGGCCGCCCTCTTCCCTCCGGGATCCCGCTCTCCAGCTGAGTACCCTTTAGCATTTATACAGTCACCCAGCATGCAATGAGGCACTTTCCTCTGCCAATAGCCAGGGCTATAACAATGCCTGTGCCCTCAATTCTTAGGTTTCCTCCCACTGTATAATATGTCTCCCTATTGGACCAGTGTGGAACATTTAGACAAGCTTAGCTGCACCTGAGCACCCCGAGCAGACCTCACCAATGGATTCTGCTAATGATCCTCCTGGTAAGCAGAAAGACCCGAACCTATACTCTCTTCTAGCACCTGCCTAGGAGGGTGCTATTTCTATTTTGTGGGTGACTGGGAGAATCCCTTCACTTCTGAGTTAGGAACCTGAAATATTTAGTTAGCGCCTGAATGGCAAGGAGTTATTTTCTGTTTTATTTGCTTGATTTTCATGAAACCTTTTAAATAAAACTGGCTACAATTTAGATTTTATGAAAACCTGCCGTCAGGGCTACCTTTTTCCCAGGAAAGGTGACCCCCATTGAGCTAACCCCCCCACAATATTATTTCATCAGCAAATTTAGCTGGTGTTGAGTTATAATTTCAGATCACCATTCTCCACTCTCAAGCAAACAGCCCCCCATGCTCACCAGCTATACCTAGGAGGAATCATGAGATTAATTACTGATCGCATTCTTGCTTACCTCTGTTCTATATTTGTATTTTCCTCCCAGTAATAGCAGCATGCTGCACAACAGACGGCTGTCAGCTCCGACGTCTCTCCCCATTCCCGGGCTGCAGGGCGTTGTAGAGCTCCATGATAATGACATTTTCTCCTCCAGATAAAGAATAATGACACAGCGCTTCTTGTTCTGCTGGGTCACATCACCGGAGAGATGCCCTCTGTATTTAAAGTAGGAGGTTCAATGATCTTTGTGCTAATCCATTACACCCATGAAAGGAAAAGGTCAGGCGATTGCCAGAGGCCCACATTAACGTAATATATTCATTTTTAGCCATTTGGCACAACATTAAAAACGACTAATGAAACATCCATCCCAAAATCATTTTAACCACTTCAGAAGTTTTACCCCCCCCCCCCCTTTCATGACCAATCCTTTATTTGCGATGCGGCACTGCGTTACTTTAACTGACAATTGCGCGGTCGTGCTTCGCTGTACCCAAATACAATTTATGTCATTTATTTCCCACAAATAGAGATTTCTTTTGGTGGTATTTGATCGCCTCTTTTTTTTTGGTTTTTGTTTTTTTTGGCCTATGTACAAAAAAAAGACCAACAATTTTGAAAAAAAAACAATATTTTTTACTTTTTGCTATAAAACATCAAATAAAAAAATTTAAAAAAAAGTCTTCATCAATTTAGGTCAATATGTATTCTGCTACATATTTTTGGTAAAAAAAAATCCCAATAAGCGCATATTGATTGGTTTGCGCAAAAGTTATAGCGTCTACAAACTATGGGGTAGATTGATTTATTTATTTATTTTTTACTAGTAATGGTGGCAATCAGCGACTTATAGTGGGACTGCGATATTGAGGCAGACAAATCAGACACCTAACTGACACTTTTTGGAGACCAGTGACACTAATACAGTGATCAGTGCTAAAAAAATATGCACTGTCACTGTAATAATGACACTGGCAGGGAAGGGGTTAACATCGGGGTGATAAAGTGTTAAATGTGTTCCCCAGGAGTGATTGCTAACTGTGGGGGGGTGCTTTGACTGGGGGAATGTAAAGAAAACGCAAGATCAGCACATTCCCCTCTCACAGAGCTGTTCTCCCTTTCTCATGAACGATCGGCGGGTCCCGGCAGACATTGCGTCCTCCGGACCCACTGATTGGCTCCTACTGTGTCCAACCACATCAGGAGTGGGTCACCGTTGGCACGTGCCCCAGACCCGGAACTGTTAGATCACGTACCAGGTACATGATTTGGTGCAGAGCGGCCGCCCTGCCGCAGTAAATCTACGGGGGGGTCGGTTGCTAAACGGTTCATGAGAATGAAAATTATGGTCAGGAACAAACATGTCCAGTAAATTTAGAACTGCAGATATAGCAGTTAGAGCAGGTGCCCCTAACTTCTTAAGTAAAGGGCCATTTTGCTGTCATTCAGGCTTTGGGGGGGGGGGGGGGGTGACCTTTGGCCAGTGGAATTAAAAAATGCCCTGGCATTAGTAGGCATAAACAGTGCTCCATTATTGGCTTTAATAGGAGGAATAATGCCCCATTGTTGGTATCAATAGGAAGAATAGTGCCCCATCAATGGTGTCAGTTGGTGGAATAGTCCTCCAAGGGCCATATGAAGACAAACAAAGGGCCACATCTGTCCCCCAGGCCACAATTTGGAGACCATTGAGTTAGATCAGTGGTTCTCAACCCTGTCCTCAAGTACTCCCAACAGGCCATGTTTTGGGAATTTCTCGCAGATAAAATAGCTGTCCAAAATACCAAACCATTGACTCTGATTGAAAACACCTGTGCAAGATAAAGGAAAACCTGCAAACATGGCCTGTTGGGGGTACTTGAGGACAGGGTTGAGAAACACTGAGTTAGAGGGCTGAGACAAACCCTTTACCACTGACAGGGGTGCTTACAATGATCAGCGTTTATTTATTTATCTAAAACCTTTATCCCAAAAGGAGAAAAAACTATTGATCTACAGCAGCTTGCCAACCCTCCCACCAGCCATGATCTGCCTGCATTGCATAGAGAAGCACAGTCTCAGCAATGGCATTGCCAAGTCTAAAATAAGCTATGTAATGCAAATGGAAAGGTTTTATTAAAAGGATAATTTTACCTTTTTTTTTTTTTTTAATTCCAGCTTTCCTGTGTTCCTATGTACCATTAATGCACCTATTTTGCATAAAAGAAAAAGCTTTCTTTATATTCTAGAGCAGGTTTTACCTTAATCTCCAGTGTCTCATATAGAAAACTTGTATCAGTGCAAACAGATCAGGTGTGATGGAAGTTCATGATTGGATGGACTTCCATCACACCTTATCTATTTGTACTGACCTAAAAGAAGGTTCTGAACTGGTTTCATGTTCTCACACACCTATCAAATTGCCCATGGGCTGTCCAGCCTATGGCATGCCGCTGGATAAGATTGTACACCAGATCCATCGGAAAGGCGTCATGGAGCCAGACAATGTGAGCAAGGCCTTGTGGACGCAGACTCTTAAAGAGGCACACCCATTTTACCCCATAATGTTCAAGCTTTGAACAAGAGACCACACCAAATTGATTACGATTATTTGAGAAGAGGTTCTGTGTAAGGCCAAGAAAGCTGCCCTTGGTTCACCAAATGCATCTGTTGCAGAGGTAGGAAGATGCAGTCTAAAGTAGCTACTTTAAAGACCGAGATGTCCCACATGATGTAGCCGATGACTCTGCTGTCCACCAAGATTGCCGAACCTTCGGGGAAGAATGTGTCACCACCCACTCAAACAGAGGCACCACAGAATTTGCCCCTATTCAAATGCCAACATTTACATAAAGATATGAGTACTATCACCAAATCTATCACTTTTATTAAATTCAATTACATATCCAATCACATTATATACAGTATCTCACAAAAGTAAGTACACCCCTCACATTTGTGTAAATATTTTATTATATCTTTTCATGTGACAACACTGAAGAAATGACACTTTGCTACAATGTAAAGTAGTGAGTGTACAGCTTGTATAACAGTGTAAATTTGCTGTCCCCTCAAAATAAATCAACACACAGCCATTAATGTCTAAACCACTGGCATCAAAAGTGAGTACACCCCTAAGTGAAAATGTCCAAATTGGGCCCAAAGTGTCAATATTTTGTGTGGCCACCATTATTTTCCAGCTCTGCCTTAACCCTCTTGGGCATGGAGTTCACCAGAGCTTCACAGGTTGCCACTGGCGTCCTCTTCCACGACAACATCACAGAGCTGGTGGATGTTAGAGCTCTTACGCTCCTCCATCTTCCATTTGAGGATGCCCCACAGATGCTCAATAGGGTTTAGGTCTGGAGACATGCTTGGCCAGTCCATCACCTTTACCCTCAGCTTCTTTAGCAAGGCAGTGGTTTTCTTGGAGAACTATTTGGGGTCGTTATCATGTTGGAATACTGTCTCTGAAGGGTGGGGGATCATGCTCTGCTTCAGTATATCACAGTACATGTTGGCATTAATGGTTCCCTCAAAAAAAAACTGTAGCTCCCATGTGCCGGCAGCACTCATGCAGCCCCAGACCATGACACTCCCACCACCATGCTTGACAGCAGGCAAGACACACTTGTCTTTGTACTCCTCAACTGGTTGCCACCACTCACGCTTGACACCATCTGAACCAAATACGTTTACCTTGGTCTCATCAGACCAAAGGACATGGTTCCAGTAACCCAGGGCCTTAGTCTGCTTGTCTTCAGCAAACTCTGGGCTTTCTTGTGCATCATCTTTAGAAGAGGCTTCCTTCTGGGACGACAGCCATGCAGACCAACTTGAGGCAGTGTGTGGCATATGGTCTGAGCACTGACATTCTGACCCCCCCCCCACACCCCTTCAACCTCTGCAGAAATGCTGGCAGCATTCATATGTCTATTCCCCAAAGACAACCTCTGGATATAATGCTGAGCATGTGCACTCAACTTCATTGGTCGACCATGGCAAGGCCTGTTCTGAGGGGAGCCTGTCCTGTTAAACCGCTGTATGTTCTTGGCCACAGTGCTGAAGCTCAGTTTCAGGGTCTTAGCAATCTTCTTATAGCCTAGGCCATCTTTAGGTAGAGCAACAATTCTTTTTTTCAGCTCCTCAGCGAGTTATTTGGCATGAGGTGCCATGTTGAACTTCCAGTGACCAGTATGAGAGAGTGAGAGTGATAACACCAAATTTTACACAACTACTTCCCATTCACACCTGAGACCTTGTAACACTAATGAGTCACATGACACTGGGGAGGGAAATTGGCTAATTGGGCCCAATTTGGACATTTTCACTTAGGGGTGTACTCACTTTTGTTGCCAGCGGTTTAGACATTAATGGCTGTGTGTTGAGTTATTTTGAGAGGACAGCAAATTTACACTGTAATACAAGCTGTACACTCGCTACTTTACATTGTAGCAAAGTGTATTTTTTTCAGTGTTGTCACATGAAAAGATAGAGAAAAATATTTACAAAAATGTGAGGGGTGTACTCACTTTTGTGAGATACTGTATATGTAAATTTACACTGTAATATGTGATCGCTGAGTCATTTAAATATATTTTCTAGAAGAAAAAACCCTGTAAGAAGACCACAACATAATATAGGGCTGAAACGCGTTGGGTTATACAAATGGCTGACATACAGTATTGTATCACTCTAATATGACTTTGTCACCCAATCTGTTTTTATTTAAATGTAATGGGTGCCCGCGCCACAGTTTGGTGTAAGATTAGCAGCTGCTGTGAAAGTTTCACCTAGGTGAAAGGTTCAATTAAATATAGACAAGGAACAGCGCTTGCTACGGAGCTAGACTCCTGTAAATGTGGTATTTCTTAAACCAATCTAGTAATCCTTAATAAAATAACAATAGTTTCTTGCCATGTGAGAAAACTACATTCCATGTGCAAAGCTAAAACCATACAGGGGTGATTTGCAATAAAGTGCAATTTGTGCAATAGTATAAATTATAAATTATATAATGAACCACCATCCATTCATAACCTAATTGGTATCACTTATATATCTTTAACAACCGATTCCATATAATAGGGTGCATAAATGTCCAATATTTAAGTGCATAAATGTCCAATATTTCCAATATTCAAAAGTGATTTATAGTGCCAAAGTGCTCCAGTGCTGGGTTAAATAATAATAAGTGTCCTCATTTACACATATCTTCAAAAGTGCCCGTGCTCACACTGTGTTCATCAAAATCCTGTGAGGGGTTTCAAATGATAAAGTTCCGCACTTACCAGATCCTATTGACTCCCACAATCATACGATCTGGGAGTCAATCTGCGCTTGCGACCGTGGGTATGGCGTCCACTCAGCTGGTTTACTTCTTTGGGAATACACCATGCTTACTCCATACATATTGTGGGGAAGAAAAGGAAAGGACTCTCTAATATGAAGGTTTATTGGCCAAAACAATCACAGCACATCAGAGTGTGAAGGCTCTCGTGGTAGCTGCGGCTCTGCAGTAGAGGCTTGCGTACCAACGGAGCGTGGCCCGTCGTCACCTGCGTTCCACCTTGGTTGGTTTAACCTCCCTGGCGGAATGATTATTTCAGATTTTTGGTGCTGAAAGCGGTACGATTATTTTGCATGAAAATTTGGCGTTTTATATTGTAGGCCTGTAATTCTTAGGAATAACTCACTTAAATCTGTCAAAACCAGAGTCTAGTAGACATCCCGGGTATGATAAAGTTTGAAAAATGAAATCATAAATTATAATATAATAAATAATTATCAAAAATAATAATATAATAGTAATAAAATGTATTCAATAATGTAATCAAACCACTGAAATTTGCTCAGTTGCAGAATTGTCGCTGTCGTCACTTTCAGTGTCTGATGATAAATTTCCTCAAAAATCAGTATCACTCAATTCTGCAAATGATTCTTATTTACTATCGCTGTTTTCTAGCTGATCAAAAAGCACTTTTGATGTAAAGGGACGCTTTTTGGTTGCTATGGACATTCTCATGTTTCCAGGCAGAAAGAATGACAAATATAATATAAAAGTGCATGCAGGGCACTGGGTAAACCACTAGGGACAAAGGGGGTGTGAAATGTTTTCATACAGTAATGTAATCTATAAGATTACAGTGTACTGCATGTGCTATGTGTGTTTCACTTTTTGAATTTCCCGCCGGTCTCCGTCCCCGTGCGACGCGACGCTCGCAGGGAACGGAGCCCGGCACACAGAGGCATCGGGTGGTGGACACAGCCCGCAGACACGGCGGGGGACATCGCTGGATTCAGGGGACAAGGTGAGTAACATTGCCTGGATCCAGCAATGCAATCCCGAGTGTGGCTCGGGATTACAGCTAATGGTACTGAAATTCCACCCCGAGCCACACTCGGTAATACCGCCAGGGAGGTTAAGAAATACCACATTTACAGGAGTCTAGCTCTGTAGCAAGCGCTGTTCCTTGTCTATATTTAATGTGTTTTTATTGCTTTGTCTTATGGAAGGCATACATTTGTTGTGTAACCAGAGCTCATATTTTAAACCAACCAATATATTATTTTTATTTATTGAAATTACAAAATTTCATAAATTATATTTTTAAAGCATACTCTTAATCATTTTTGGACGCTGCCTGAAAGTCCTTGGGGGGAACTCATCCAACCAGTGGTTAAACAGATGGTCTATTTGTTGGGCATTAAGAAGTCAAAAACAACACTTTACCACCCTCAAGGGGATCCACAACAAGAGAGGTTTAATCGTACCCTACTTGACATGCTAGGGGTCCTTACTCCAGAAAGAAAAGGAACAATGTGACTGGATATTCCCCCCCCATAGACATTTGTTTAAGAAAGAAGTTTGTCTGCCAATGGATTTTGACTTTGGCATCTCCATAGATAGAACATTAGCTACAGCTCACAGAGAATATATGGACAGGCTACGGAAGAACCTAAAGAGAGCCTATGAGAAAGCTTGAGAAACTTCTGATGCCAGAGATCAGCGGAAAAAAAAATGTTATGATCTGAGAGTTTGAGTACATGACTTACAGTCAGGAGTTAAGGTATTGCTAAGAAATCTGGGACCTCTTGGAAAGCATAAGTTAGCTAATTGGTAAAGTTCTTAGCAATATATTGTCTGCAAGCAACTGTCTGGCCTTCCTGTATACCAAATCTGTCCTGATGGGTGGATAGGGCCTCTGAAGACTAGGTATAGAAACCATTTTCTTCCTCTGAGTGAATCCGCCAGGGTACTTGCAAGAACTGGGATGCCATCAACCAGAAAGTCCTCCTCCAGATGAGTTCCAGTCATTAAGTCTCAACCACTGCCACCCGCTGAAGCAGAACAAGAAGAAGGTGACAGTTATGACTTAGATGTGGATTGGTTGTGGCCTTCTAATCCTATGGATGTCACTTCAACCAATTCTGTTGCAGGTGGTAGTTCCATTGTACTTAGGTCTGAAACACTGGAATTCATGCCACAAACTTAAGTGGAAGAAGAACTGAGGGACTCAGAAGAAGGGACCACTGCAGAATTCTTTGAAGAGGCAACATAACTGTCTTCAGAAACCCTCTTCAGTATATTTTCCAGTGTGCTATGGACAGGAAAGGGAAACCCCTATCTTAGAGTCACCCGATCCTGAACAAGAAGATTCTACCCCAGAGCCATCTGGACTCAAGGAACAATAGGGTAAAGAGAATGGTACGACCCCTCAAAGACTTATACATAAAAAAGGAGGGTTGGGACTATGAGTGAGGTAAGTATGATGTGGCATATGGGTCAATGTTAAAAACATACATTTATGGTCTGCCATGACATGTAGCATACAGCAATGAGTACATAGAAATATTATAAACACATCAATAACATGTCACAAACCATGTATAAAAATGTCAACAATGACATGGCATATTGTATTGAAAAAGAGACTGTCCTCCGTAAATGGGATCACTGTAAACACAAGATGTAAAAATGTAGGTTGAAAAACTTGGCATGTAAAGCCATCTGAATCAACATAGTGAATCTGTGTAAGCCCAGCATGTTTCGTGGACTGATTCCACTCTTCGGGGGCAGATATGAATATGTCTCTTTGTAGCACAATGACACATCAATCTGATCTAATGGTAACCCAAACATGGGAAAATAATAATAGGTAAAGGGAAGGTAAAATACCTGTCCCTTTAAAAACTCACATGTCAGCTGAATGTGGAGCATGTAAAGCAGGAGAGCATGGGCTGTTGACAATGTCTGTTGCAGGAGCTGTGGTAACTGCGGCCTGTGGAGAGGTAGGGAGCATGTAAAGACTTACATATAACTCACATCATCAGTTCAGAAGAGATTATCCTGTCTGAGCATCGGTTCTCTGGGACTTCATTGCTACCCATTACAGCACCGAAGGCGAGAACCCCTTACTTCACCCGACACACCTCAGTGGTAACCACCATTGCCTGATGTGTTTGTTAGTAAATGTCACAACATCAGTTAAGTTTATAAATAACTTGTTTATTAACCAGTTGCTGACCGCCCGGCTTGACGGCGCCAACTTGACGGCGCCAACTTGATGGCTTGACTGGGGCAGCGAGAACAAGTATTGTGAGCGCGCGCCGCCGGAGGCTCACTGTGTTCCAGGGGGCCAGGGAGCGGGTACGGCGGACTCGATGTCCGCCGGTTACCCGTGATCACCCCCCCCCGGAGCGACAGAACAGGGGTCTGTGTATGTCAGTGGCCAGATTTTAAGTATTACCTTGGGGAGATGCAGACTAGAATAATGCAATCACTGAGCAGCAAATTGTATCATCTGTGATATATTTCAGTTATCCTGCAAACCTGGCCTGTTAGTGGGTCCCGAGGACAGGAGTTGAGAACAACTGGTGTATGTAAACACAGATCTCCGTTCTGACAGAGGGGGAAGGGATGTGATTACAGGCTCTCTGTGTATGGGAGCCGCGATCACTCACCAGCCTCCATACAGTTAGAACACACTGAGGGAACACAGTTAACCCATAAGAGCTCCCCCTGCATGTTAACCCCTTCCCTGCCAGTGACATTTATATAGTAATCAATGCATTTTCATAGCATTGATCGCTGTATAAATGCCAATGGTCCCAAAAAAGCATCAAAATGGTCCGACATGTCCGCTGCAATATCGCAGTCCCGATAAAAATCGCAGATCGCCGACATTACTAGTAAAATATAAAATAAAAACCCCATAAATTAATTCTCGTCATTCGTTAACCCTGGCAACTTTTGCACAAACCAATCAATAAATGCCGATTGTGATTTTTTTTTTACCAAAAATATGAGAAAGAATATAAATCGGCCAAAACCAATGAAAAAAATGTTTTTTTTATATTTTTTTTTTTTGCACATGCACATGTATTATAGCAAAAAGTAAGAAATATTGTTTTTTTTTGCAAAATTGTCGCTCTTTTGTTTATAGCTGTGATCAGTAGAGTTGAGCGAACCTCTGGAAGTTCGGGTTCTGCTGGTCCGTCCGAACTTCGGGACAAAGTCCGGGTCCGGGTCCGGACGGAACCCGAACGATCGCAGGTCTCCAAGCGAGTTGAGATGACTAGTGTCGATATTTGTTTTCTCGCTGTTAAAACGTTTTTTTTTGTTATAAAGAATGAAAAACGATATTATGTACACGTACACGTTTTTTTTTTTTATATTTTTTTTGTAAAAAAAGTAACCAAAACCGGCTAAATATAAGAAAGAGTATAAAAACCATTTTTTTTTTAGTGTTAGCCGTAAATAACTAACCAAACACGTTTTCAACGGTCCCAATTGCTTACTGCTCTTAATTAAATACCCCAAAAATAAAATATAAAATGATCATTACAGCCGCTAGACGCTAAAAATAGCCCTGACGCTATAACGTCGCCTGTACAGCCTGGTAA
>BLSH010118351.1:547939-577416 GCA_018402905.1 Glandirana rugosa
AAATCTCTAATTTCTGCTATCTGTCCTCAGAGCAACAGCACAGACAGCAGTAGTAAAGTAATCTATCTCAGGATGCAGGATCAGGTCTTAAAATGTCTCAAATCTGTCCCTCACGCAGTCAGCTACCTTTCCCTACACTAACCCAAGGAGCATGTGACTGCAGCACTGTGACTCCAGCTTATAAAGAGGCTGGGTCACATGATGCACCGGCCAATCACAGCCATGCCATTAGTAGGCATGGCTGTGATGGCTTCTAAGGGCAAACTAGTGAAACACTTGTTGATTGGCTGCCCTGCAGCTTCTCAACACGTGGAGTAAAATAGCAGAACCCCGGACCGAACCCGAACGATTTTTGAAATGTCCGGGTCCGGGTCCGTGCCACGGACACCCGAAAGTTCGGTACGGACCCGAACGTTACAGTCCGGGTTCGCTCAACACTAGTGATCAGAAATGATGCAGAGATGATCAAATACCACCAAAATAAAGCTCTATTTGTGGGGGGAAAAAGGACACAAATTTTGTTTGGGTACAACGTTGCACGACCACGCAATTGTCAGTTAAAGCGGCCCCGTTGCCGAACCGCAAAAAGTGCTCTAAACCTAAAGGGGGAAATCCTTCCGGGGCTGAAGTGGTTAACTTGCACTTAGTTGCTTTTTGCCTTTCATCTCTTTGGAGAACCAAAGATTCCTTGGTGGGGGGAATAAGTAACCTGGACTGTAGCTGATAACTGCTGCGGGTCTTATTCCATTGTTGCTGCTGTATTAAACTGAATATTCATTAATGCAGAAGTGCAGCAGCCATCTTTAAGGACACAACTGTGCAATGTTATGGAGTGTCTGCAGTGCAGGGAGCAACCATCTTGGCTGTGTCTGGAGTGATCATAGAGGATGATGGTTGCCTGATGCAATAAAACAAGAAGAGTGTATCTGGAGGCTGCTGAGAGGAAAGGAGGTGGGCAGTCATAAAGGCTAGCAGGGGTGCTGGAAAAAGAATGAGCTGCTCACTGAATGGAAGCCTGCCATAGCTGACCACAATTGAGTGGGACCTGAGAGAAGCAAATAGACTGCTCATTACACAGGACCTTGCCTCGGAACCTCTGAAACTCCTCCCTCTGAGGGTGTGTGATCAGACTGTACTAGAGAGAGCACCACTTGTAAAAAAGAAAAAGCGGGAGTTTCTCAGCAGGATTGAAAGAGGAAAATCACAGCAACTCTTTTCCTGTCTGAGGCCTTGAACTGAACTAGAGGATGTGTCTGGAGCCCCAGAAGAGGGCACCCTGGGTCTAGCAAGAAAAAAACATGGTACAAGTTCATCTGTTACCTGGTGGGAGCTGTTGTGCTTTCTTCAAGGGCCCCAGTGCTGCTGGCCAACTTTATTTTTCATCAGTCACAGCCCAGAGGGATAAAACTGGGATTGGTATAACAAGTTAGGGACTTTCTTTATATACTGTTGCTAGGTATATGCAATAAAGTTCTGTTATTTACTGTTAGAATATTGCAGATGTTTAAGGTTATTGTCTTATTGATTGTTTGTATAAGGGCACTTGCTAATCCTAAAAAAATCTTTGATGTACCTCAAGGTGTGTCGGTAAAGCAAGGTGGGTCAGGTGTGCAGAGAAATCACAAAACAATTCAGCAGCTCTGATGGGGTATTACTACAACTACTTTGTGTTTTCCCCTTCTTTTTTGTATAAAACAATAACTTGAAATAATCCTACTTGGTTTTAATGGCAACAGTTTTACTTTCCTGATCTGTAATGACTGACCCATAGAGAAGTAGACATCAATACATGTAACAAACAAGGTCTTCACCTCTAGTGTCTTCCCTCCCTTCAGAACATGCTGGATCTCTGTTACCTAATTGCCCCAGAGGTTTGAAATGTTTTTATTGTAAGTGGTTATTGACAGGTGCCTAATAAATCAGTCAGCTGTCATGAATTAGTCTCAAGCTGCAAGCTCCTATTAGTGTAGATAGAGATGTAGATGTGTAATAAGATATTGAGAGCTCTCACAACAGCTAGCTTGTTCTTAGAGCCAGTGTTGAAGAGAGCTAGAATTGTGTAAGCTGTGCCCAAAAAAAAAAGGCAAACAGAGGACAAAGGACTGGTCAACAGTATTGCCTCTGGTCTCCTTCCAGCTAATCTTTTCCCCATCACTGACTTACAATGTCTTGTCTCTGTGTAAAGGGTTGTCTCTTGTCTTGTCTCTGTGTGAAGGCAGCCATCTTTGTAGAGCCAAGGCTTTGCTTCCTCATGTTGGAACCGCCCCCCGTGACCGCAAATCTGAAGAGTGGCGGGGAAATATTCAAGAAATAACAAAAGTGGAGGAAGCATAGATACAAGAATACAGCATATGAAAATAGTACTGCAGCGCAAAAAGTCCAAACATGTTCCTTGAAGAAAATCCTAGCAAGTGGAATAGCAAGTGCCCACCACCAAAGACACCACCACACTGGTCTCCTTACCAGATCATGGTGACCCCCTATTACGGAGGGTCAACTTGCGCCTTGAAATTATAGGATACCTCCCCAGCAAGGGTCAGCATAGACAATCCGGTAAGACAGCTCCACACCAGCACATCACCAGCGGTCAAACATCATTCATGTAAGTAGATATAAAAAAGTGCAATAGTGCAGATGGTACAGGCAATTTTTATTTGTATATAGCATAAAAAGTGGTTACTCACATTTAAAATGAATAAAAACAGCACAGCCCCAAGATGAAACCCATGGATACACCGTGTGTGACGTCCGGCGTCCAGAGATAAAGATGGCGTCCGCTATTCAGAGCTTCCCGGGCACATGCAGAGCAAGCGTCTCCTGGCGTCCACCCAACGCGTTTCGTCATCCAATGACGTCGTCAGGGGTGTGGCCACCAGGAGACGCCAGCGCAATATGACCGGGATGGGCGGAAATTGTCTGCGTTCCATAGGCGTCGTTGTAAAAACCAACAACGCCGGAAGCGCATATGTGGACATACCGTGGGAGTTCCGGAAGGAGTGAGCCAACCAAAGAACACCCTTTGAGGACAACAGTCACTCAGTGACACAGATCGCATCCTCACGCCCATGCAATATAGAGCTTAACCAAGCCCAAAAGAAGTAAAAGAGGACATCAACATCCAATATATATCTGATTAAGAACAATTAAAAAACACAATTCAAAAACAATGGAAGTAAAAGACTTCACTCTGCCACAACCGGGAAGATGAATGCGCACGCCATCTACTGACTACAAAGACATATTACACATACATGTAAGGGATATACACAAGAAAATAATAAGCAAAATCAAATGTAATACTTGATCAAAAACACATCCAACTAGGCATTATTAATAAAGGCATTCACATCCCACTCTATGTTTAATCCATAGGGGGCATATGAACGTAAAGAATAAATCCAAAAAGTTTCCATTTTTGAAATTTCTCTCCTAACGTTATTTCCTCTCCAAGTAGGAATGTAATGATCTATAGCTATAATTTTTGTGCCCACAGGATTCCTGCCATGATGTAAATCGTAGTGTCTTGACACACTATGATTCGGATACCCTTTTCGGATGTTAGTCAAATGCTCCCCCACTCTAATTTGAAGGGTACGTATAGTACGCCCAACATAATACTGCCCACACGGGCAAATCAATGTTTGGACTTTTTCATCTGAATTGAGGGTTGCACCAGAACCTGTCTGCAAAGCTGCATACAATTATAGACTTTTTTATTCTGGCCTAAGCGCAGGATTTTCTTTTGCTTTTGTTAAGAATACAGCATAAGCAGGGAGATCCTTGAGCTGCAGGTCCTCAGGTACAGCTTCATCTAGAGTAAGGATAGTAGAGAGCAACACAATAGGGGCATCACCAAATTTTACTTCAAATTTGGCAGGACTAGCCTCTGGAAAATTTACTTTAGCTGTATATCTACAGTGTGAGAAGCAGGGTACCACTTACGCACTACGAACATTCCTAGGTGTTCCCTATAACAAAGCAAATCTTGAATTGAGCTGAAGTCCATTTTAGACTCTATAGGATGCTTTCTGGGACAATATAGAAAGTACTCTAGAGCAGTAGACCATATCTTCGAATGGATGGTCAGAGGCAAAGGAACTACAAGAATATTGCATGAGGGATGTAATAGCCCATGTTTGTTAAAGGAAAAAGAAGAAAGAAAAGGAGGAAGAGGAAGAGGAGGGGGACTATGACACAGCAAGGTCTTTACTCACAATGTCCCAGGACAGGAGCTGCCTGCTATCCAGCATCCACAGGTAATTTCTCAGTGAGGAAGATAAAGGATTGGTCTCCAAACCAGGACTTCAGGACAGTGCCCTCCAGCAAACAAGCAAACATAATCCTTTAGGCATCTTCTCCAGACCCTCGCCTCCTGCTGAGGCCCAGATTGCAGTTTTTGTCTCACTAGCTATCTCCTGGGGACAGCAGCCCCAGGGGAACTGGAACCCGCCCTGGAGCCTTGAAAGGAAAGAGCACTCTGGAATAGGGTTGCCACATCATCCCTTTAATCCAGGACACATATGAAATACACAGGTTCAGAGGCCAATTTAATGCAGATAAGGCACCAAGTGAGTTTAATTTCGACGGAACCTGTGTAATTAATGTGTGTCCTGGATTAAAGGGATGATGTGGCAACCCTACTCTGGAAAGGTCTCCCAAACATTTATCACATCCCCAGCCACCTTCTAGATACCTCCTTCCAGGGATTGGCTAGAGCATAATAAATATTCATGCAGGTCATTTGACTCTCCTTGATGTATATCCTGGAAGCTTTTTCCAGAAGAAGGTGGGAAAAATCAAACATCTAGTCTGGAAACCTTGACCAGACAAAAACAATCTATTGCTGCTCCACTAACCGCTGTGAAGCCAAAAACTAAATTTAGCCTAGCAGCCCAACTAGAAAAGGGTACTACACATTATTATTATTATAATAAATAAATAAGGTCGTCCCCTGGTGCATTAATGTCTGCAGTTTTTTTTTCTTTTTTCCTGCTCCAGGACATTCCATTTTCACACCCCCTGTGCATCCCAGGGAATACAGCCTTCTTCTGGTCACTGTATCTGGGAGGAGAGATTGGAGAGGATATTCTGTAGGACCATTATCATTTACTGCTTCAGGCAATATTGACAGAACTGTGTTGTCAGTTACAATGTCTGGGAGAAGAGAAAGGCATTGGCAATGGTATCTGGCATTGAGGAGGAATGTTCCCAATAGTGACAATGCTGTCACTTTGTTGAAGTAAGTTCCAGAAACTGGCACCAGGTACTTATTAGGGGATAACAGAATCATAATAGAAGTTAGCCAAAGCAGTTTGACTTGTATTGTTTAGATGATTAAGCTACTGTTTTTTGTTTTTTTATTTTATTTTTTTTAATTAGGAGGAGAATGACTTTATCACAAATTGTGTACTTCTGACCTTTTAATTGATTTTTTTAAATATATGGGTGTTGTTTTCCAGGGAAACGTGACCCCTGAGCAAATTATATTGTAGACATAAAAAACTGATGAGACTTGGTCTGCTGGTAATTGTTACTGCTATCTGACTTATTTCCATTTTATGGCATAACTACCAGAGCCTTTTGGGTGAAATTCAATTTAAACTTCAACAACCCCCCCCCCCCTGCAAATGACAGATTAAGTCCATAATGTGCAAAAACCATGGATGTAACTGTCAGAGTTCCCTTCCGTTATGTGTAAGTGCCATCAGGTAAAGTCTCTTGTAAAAATAAATACCCTATAATCTATTACCACCAAACCTACACTTACCCAATCATTATTTTTTAAAGGCCCAGAACTCACCTGAATCCGCTGTTACACGATCCCCCCAAAGTGCCTCCTGGTAGCAGTGGACAGAAATTGGTTTCTTGGCTCATCGCTGCTTATCTGATTGAAATTGAATCTTTACTTCATCATGATATCATGCTTCAAGACCCAGTAAAGAATGTTTGCAAGGTTCTAGGAGAGCTAGATTATGAAAACTTGCAGCAGCCAATAGGAAACACCCACATCGCCAGGAAGAGACATATGCACTTCATAATGGACCTTCCCACTGCATTGCAGATGAAAGGAGACCTGGGACCTTCCCGTGTCATATGACCAGAATTTTCAGGTAAGTCATTTTAGGTAAAATAAAAATATATAAAATAAACTTTGCTGAGGGCAAAGGTGATGGACTGGCCAAGCATGTCTCCAAACTTAAACCATATTGAGCATCTGTGGGGTATCCTCAAACGGAAGGCGGAGGAGCGCAAGGTCTCTAACATCCACCATCTCTGTGATGTCGTCATGGAGGAGTAGAAGAGGACGCCAGTGGCAACCTGTGAAGCTCTGGTGAACTCCATGCCCAAGAGGGTTAAGGCAGTGCTGGAAAATAATGGTGGCCACACAAAATATTGACACTTTGGGCCTAATGTGGACTTTTTCACTTAGGGGGTGTACTCACTTTTGTTGCCAGCGGTTTAGACATTAATGGCTGTGTGTTGAATTATTTTGAGAGGACAGCGAATTTACACTGTTATACAAGCTGTACACTCACTACTTTACATTGTAGCAAAGTGTCATTTCTTCAGTGTTGTCACATGAAAAGATAGAATAAAATATTTGCAAAAATGTGTGAGATACTGTAAGGGTTTTATACTTCCATTGAACACCAAGCCTATGGAATTGTTTGCTCCTACCGATGCCGGGGCATTTTCTACTCCCACTGGACACAGTCTGGCCTCCCTAAAATCTGAAGGGCAGTAAACTGGTCCTTTGTTTCAAATGTTTGGAGACCCCTGGTTGGGGTAGGGTTGAAAATGGACTTGTTTCCTGTCATCTAGCCCTGCCATAAAAATGGGATAGAAGATGTTGGGCTAAATTCTTGTGGTAAAACTGTTGGCAATTGGGGGCCTCTTTGCATATTCTTGCTGCTCTTGTCTACTTATTTTTTATTACTGCAAGTGCAATCAGAAGGGCTCAGACTTTGCAAACTTGAATTTCTTGGAGCCATTGGGGCTGGTTAAGTTACCTCATGAAAATGTTAATGACGATAAAAATAGATCTCTTCTAATTTCACAATCAACCTAAATAATCAGTGTACATATGTCTTGTTTTATGTCTTGATCAATAAATTGTGCCATTTTAGATTGGACTGAAATTGATCACCTACCACGTTAAATGGATACTTTCAGACCTGTCACTTAGCTCACCCCTGGGCATACAAATCCACGCCCCATCACCACTTCTCCACACTGCCAGAGTCCTAATTACCAGGCTATGCAACAGTGCTCAGACCTGAGTGGTCAATCCCCAAGGTCCAAATATTGTTATGTGGGGAGGGCTTATGTCATTACCTGTCTAAACTTGACATAATTGTACACAGGAGTTCAGTCAGATCAAAGAAAAGGAGCATGGTTGAGTAATCCTACAAGCCTATGGGGCTGGGCTATGTCTGCACACTGTTAATTTGCCCAAAATGGACAAAGCAACAGTGGAGGAGATTCGCTATAGCTGAAAAGTGCAAAATCTGGTGCAGCTGTGCATAGAAACCAACCAGATTACAGTTTTTTTTTGTCAAAGCTTTATTGAACAAGCTGAAGTTAGAAGCTGATTGGCTACCATGCACAGCTGCACCAGATTCTGAGTGCACCAGTCTTAGTAAATCTACCCCACTGTCTCTTTAATTTCACCTTCCCCATTGACTCCAATGCATTTTGCCAAAAGAGCACAAATTTTCCATTTTTGCTAAAATTTCATTCATCCTTACAGTGGGTAGAATAATTATTTGATCCCCTGCAGATTTTGTAAGTTTGCCCACTTAAAAAAACATGAAGGGTCTATCATTTTTATCATAGGTGTATTTTAAATCATAGAGACAGCATATCAACCAAAAATAAAAAAAAAATAAAAAAACACAAAAAATAAATGCTATAAATTAAGTTGCAGTTCAGTGAGTAAAATAAGTATTTGATCCCCAAGCAAAATATGACTTAGTACTTGGTGGAGAAACCCTTGTTGGCAATCACAGAGGTCAGACGTTTCTTGTAGTTAGTGACCAGGTTTGCACACATCTCAGGAGGGATTTTGGTCCACTCTTTTTTACAGATCTCTAAATCCTTAAAGAGGAAGTAAACCCTGATGTCAACCCTGAAGAGATGAACGGAGCAGAAATGAAATGATAGGCGAAGTAAATACATGACAGGGGTGGAAGGAAAACCAGGCAGAACAGGTTTAAAAGGGGGGTTTGGTTAAAGGGGGGAGAGGTGGTAACGGATTGGTTGGTGGACGGGGTGATGGGGAGGTGCTGCACAGTGTAGTCTAAGGGTGGAGGAAGAGGGGCAGGCACTTGCAGCAGAACACAGCGAAGAAGCGTGTGCTGTATCCCTTCTCAACGCTGGTTTTTCAAGAACAGCAGCTATGAGCGAACTGGAGGCTCTGTTACAGAAGATTAGGGCTGCTGCATCGATCCATGGTCCAGCTTGGGTCCAGGATCAAGTGGCTGCATCTCTCCAAGGGGTAACGCAGGCTCCTCTGCAGACAAGGCCTACTACCAGAGGCGTAACTAGAACCTTCAGGGCCCCGGTGCAAGAAATTATGAAGGGCCCCCCTAAGCCCTGGCCCGGGTCCTTCCCTCTTCTCGCTGATCCTGGGGCCCTTTATTGCCATCACGGGTCCCTTTATTTCGGTCCCGCAGCAGCACCCTTTCACAAGTTCTGCAGCAGGTCCCCTTACTGCCATCTTCGGGCCTCCCCATGGTGGTGAAATGCAACCTTTGCAATCCTGATAGTTCCCTCACTGGCGTCAGTAGTTTTTAATTTTTATTTTTATTTTTATTTTTTTTTTTACCATTTCATTTTATTTCTTTTGAAATTTTATTTTTATTATTTTTTACAATTTTTTTAGGAGCTCTGTTGAGGGGCTTTGATGAGATATCAGGGGTCTAAACAAACCTCAGCTCTCAATCTCCATCTGTGTAGCCTCAGCTGCACACAAATTGACAGGAATAGTTGAGTACCTAGCCTTCCATTCATTCAGAAATGGAAGTATAGTAAAAAGAATTTACTATGCTTCAGTTATGAATGAACCAATTGGTACCAATCACTGACTCCATTCAGAAAAGGAAGGAGCCAGTATATGACAAATTTACCGACCCGTTCCCATCTCTCCATCATGACACATCTTCTACAGCAGCTGGCAGGAGAGAGGAGGGGGTAAGACAGCAGCTTTGTGGGGGACCAGGGAAGCACACAGAGAGCCTGGGAACAGCAGAAGAGAAGTAAACTGGATAGGAGGGGCTGCGGGGGCAGCATATAGAGGAACCAATCCCCTTCATTAGGAGGAAAAGGGAGGAGATTGGTTCCTCTAAATGCCGCCCCCGCCATCCCTCTTTTCCAGGTGTACAAGGGAGGCACATGGGCCCCCTGGAGCATGGGGCCCGGTTGCAATCGCAACCCCTGCAACCCCTATCGTTACGCCCCTGCCTACTACTACACGGGCTCGGAGGTCTAGGCCTCCAGAGCGCCTTAGCCCAGAACATACCCCTAGGGCTCAGCGCCACCTTGGGAGCCCGAATCCGGACCCTTCAGGACCCCCTGCCAAGCAACAGCCAGCAGCGGTGGGAGCGGTTCCTGGGAGGAATCCCAGTCCACGGCGGAGCCCGCGGGGGGGATGGAGGTGCTGTATCGCGGCCGGTCCCCTACTCGGTCGTCAGGTCCCGGAGTTCGGCGGCTGGCATTGCTGGCGATGCTCCGGTCGGTATGCCAGCCCGGCGTGGGAGAGTTGGTGCGTCGAGCACCGGCCAGTTGCCTGGAGCGGCCGGCGGCTCTCATCGGGTGGAGGAGGAGAGACATCGTGGTGCAGGCGCGGAGGCCTACAGTCCTCGTCGGTCGGGAGGGCGCGCCTCCAGGTCAGTGGCGGGGCCTGGGAGGTCTGGACGGTTGATGGCCAGCGTGGTGAGGCATGTGGCGGGGTCGGATGACGTCAGAGGCCGAAGCTGGTGTGTTGAGGAGAGGAGCCCTCGGGGTGCAGCGAACGATCGTGCGGCTGAGAACGTTCGGAGGGAGCACTCGCCCGGGAACGTTCGGAGAGATCGTTCGGCAACGAATGAGCGGACGGACCGGTCGGAGGGTGAGGCCAGCAGTTCGGAAGATGGGGAATTGGAGACGGCAACCCTGGAGGCTGTGGGGGCGGCAGGATCGGCGGCTGGAGTGGTGACGGGCCCACTGCAGCCTGGTAAGTCACAGATAAATTCGTTGTCTGATTTGTCTATTGAGTTAGTGGGGAACAGGGGGTCGGTGGTCCCGGGGGCAGGGAGCCAGGATGCAGGGTCGCAGTCAGTAGCGGGGGATAGGGGCTTATGGGATTGTTTGAGGGCATTGTTGCGCAGGTTGGAGTCAGGGGAAAGGGGGGATTGTCAGCCAGTGACACCGTGGGCCCCTGCAAATCAGCCGGCACCTCCTCCCCTTGCACAGGTGGGGGTTACCGGGGGGTCTGTAGCTGAGGAGGAGAGGGGTAGGCGGTCGTCGGTGGTTGGAGCAGGCACCCAAACGGAAGTGGACGCTGCTGGACCTTCAGGTACACAGACGGCGAAGGAGGGAGACAAAGAGGGGGATAGGGTGAGGCTGGCGGACTCAGCAAAATGTAAGGTATATGTATGCTTCGAGGGTCCGCTGGGGGCTCATCTCAAGGCGGAGGTACATGACAAAATATGGCGGGGTGAGTATGTGGAGATATTCTCCCTGCTCTCGTTGGAGAAATTTAATTTAGACAGGGTTAAGCCGGACGAAAGTAAAAAGGAGGAGGAGGAGAAGAGGAGGTATAGGCTTATTCCGAGGACATTTGCAAATTGGTTGCAGGCGTTTGCGATTTTCGCGAGCGTTATCGGGGGAAAAGGCGCCGGAAAACTGTTCGGCCTTGTTCTGTTATTTGGAGGCCATTGGGGAGGCGCACAGGGTCTATGGAGGGATTGGTTGGCTGCGCTATGATGAGCAGTTCCGCCAGAGAAAAGCGATTTGCCCGTCTATTTGCTGGGATCACAAGGATATCAGCCTGTGGATGAAGTTAATGACTTTGCCTAAGGCGGGCCAGTTTTTTCTCGGGGGGGGGCGGCGGTGCATCCGCCTCAGGATCGTCGGCCCTTCGAAAAAAAGGGGTATGTTGGCAATATAATGAAGGGTCCTGTCGTTTTGGAAGCACCTGCCGCTTCAAGCACGAATGTTCCGGCTGCGGTTCCAATCACCCCCTGCATAGGTGCTTCAAGCAAGGAAAAGGCCGTAACGGTGAGGGTGCTGGAAAAAGGGAGGACGCCGGTGATACTGGAAAAGATGCTGCCCTTTCTAAATAGGTACCCAGATAGAGAGGCGGCGAGTGTATTGGAGGCTGGGTTCCGCGAAGGATTTCGCATTCCCAGTATGCTAGGGGGAGTTCCGCCCATTCCACAAAATTTACGTTCGGCGCTTCAGCATTCAGATGTGGTGTCGACTAAGTTGCGAAAAGAAGTCTCTTTAGAACGCATGAGTGGCCCGTTTTTGAGGCCTCCACTGGAGGGGCTGGTGGTATCCCCGTTGGGGGTGGTTCCGAAAAAGGAGCCTGGCACGTTCAGGATGATCCACCATCTCTCATACCCAAGGGGTGGCTCAGTGAATGATGGTATTGATCCGCGTGAGTGTGCGGTTACCTATACATCATTCGATGCGGCAATTTATTGGGTACGGAAGTATGGGAGGGGTTCGCTAATGGCGAAATCCGACGTAGAGGCGGCATTTCGACTGTTACCGGTACATCCCTCGAGTTGCAGGTTTTTGGGTTGTTACTGGCAGGGGTCTTACTATGTGGACCGGTGCCTTCCGATGGGATGTTCCATTTCTTGCGCCCTTCAGCTCGTTCTTGGAGTGGACTGTGAGGGAGGTGGCCGGGTTGAACTCGATCATCCATTACTTGGATGATTTTCTGTGCATAGGTCCGCCGGAATCCAGGGTTTGTGCCGTTTTGTTGGGGACTTTTCAGCACCTAGCGGAAGTTTTTGGCATGCCGTTGGCGGCGGATAAAACTGAGGGCCCGACCACGGAGTTGGACTATCTGGGCATTACCATCGATTCCATGGCTATGGAATGTAGGCTGCCGCCGGACAAATTAAGGGCTCTTCGGGTCGAAGTGGGTCAGACAAGTGGTCGTCGTAAAATCAAATTGAGAGACCTGCAATCTCTACTGGGAAAATTGAATTTCGCATGTAGAATAATTCCGATGGGCCGTATTTTTTGCCGGAGGTTGGCGGCGGCCACCTCTGGTATAAAATCCCCAGGACACTATGTGAGGCTTACCTCGGAACTCAGGGCAGATCTCCAGGTTTGGGACGTCTTTTTGGAGGCCTTTAACGGAAGGGCGCTATGGCAGGAGGGTCCAGTCAGCAATGCCACCTTGGTCCTGTTTACGGATGCTGCAGGGTCGGCGGGCTACGGTGCATATTTTCAAGGTCGCTGGAGCGCAGAGCCATGGCCGACGTCATGGCATGCCGCCGGGTTGCTCAAGAATTTGGTGTTGCTGGAGATGTTCCCCATTGTGCTGGCAGTGGTAATTTGGGGCGAGGCATTTCGGGATAAGAAAGTTTGCTTTAATTGCGATAACCAGGGTGTGGTTATGGCCATTAACAAGCTCTCGGCTTCCTCTCCCCCGGTGATTAGGCTGCTGCGATATTTGGTGTTGAACTGTTTGAGGCTTAATACGTTTGTGTATGCGGTACACATTCCGGGTGTTACCAACAAACTAGCAGATGCTTTGTCTCGTTTTCAGTGGAGCGAATTTCGGAAGATGGCGCCGGAGGCAGACAAGGAGGGAGTGCCCTGTCCCCACATGTTGTGGAAGATTGCGCTGGAGTCGTCGCTGGATTGATTCAGAACTCGCTCAGCGCAGGAACATGAGCGTCCTATGACAAGGTTTGGAAGGAATGGTGGTCGTTGAGGGAGGAGGTAGGTGTTGGGGACACTGGAATGGACATGGCTTCCCTGGTACTGTATTTTGTTTGTAGCAATGTGACACAGGGGGTCTCGGTGTCCGGCATCGATAAGAAATTGGCGGGACTGGCTTTTCTGTTTAAGCTACAAGGGGAAGGGGACTTGACTAAGTCCTTCATGGTTAGGCAGGCGATGAAAGGGTACAGGAGAGGTATCCTGTGAAATTTTACATGGGGTGCTGTTAGCATTATCGGCAGTTTGTTTGTCTGCATTTGAGGTGGCCTTGTTTAGTACGGCCTTTTTGTTGGCGTTCTACGGGGCTTTTAGGATAAGTGAGCTGGTAAGCCCCTCGAAGCATGCTCCTGGAGGGATAATGCAGGAGGATGTGATTTGTTCCGAGAAGGCGGTCCGGATTTGGATTAGGAGATCCAAGACTGATCAGAAGGGGAGGGGTGTTGTAGTGGAATTGCTGAGAGGCAATAGTGCAGACTTATGTCCGGTGAGGGCAGTGGAGCGTTTTGGCGCGGTGCGGCAGGGTGGGGACGGGCCTTTCCTGATACATGCGGATGGTTCGTTCTTGTCCAAATATCAATTCACCGCAGTATTCCGAAGATGTCTGGAGGTGTCTGGACGGGTTCCTGGTGAGTATGCATCCCACTCATTTCGCATAGGAGCGGCTACGGAGGCGTCTAGGTGGGGCCTTCCAGAGTTGGTTATAAAGCGGATTGGGAGATGGGAATCCAGGAGGTACAGGAGTTATGTTAGGCCACGCCTCATCTAATGGGGGCGGTGGGGTATCTGTATAAGATTAAGAGTGTTAGTGTTATATATGTTATGTGTTAATTCATGTGTAGTAACTTGGGACGTCCAACCCACTTTTTTCCTGTCGTTACAGATGCCCCCCCCGATGTCTCATTTGGGTTTTGGGACACTCTTATGTCTTTTGGGGGGCCAAGAGAGCGGAGGTTAGACCCAGGGGCAGGCAGTTGGGTGTTGACTTAGCACTTGGCAGTGTGAGATGGATTGGGGTCCCGGGTATGCTCTGACATAGGGTTCTTCCCGAGATTCACCGTTTTGCCAGATTGGACAGGAGCCCGGACATAGTGGTGCTGCACGTTGGAGGCAATGATCTAGGTTCTCGCCCCATGAGACAGATCATAAAGGATGTTAAATGGGACTTCCTTAGGCTCAGGTCAGAGTTTCCGCAGATGTTGGTGGTGTGGTCTGACATAGTGGCACGCACGGCTTGGAGAGGGGCGAGGTCGGTGGAACGGTTGAACAAAGCCAGGATCAAAGTGAATAAGGAGGTGGGGACGTTTTTTGCTCGGAATGGTGGCTTAGTGATTAGGCATGCGGAATTGGATGTCGATACGTGGAGATATTTGAGGGGTGACTGTGTTCATCTCAATGCAGTGGGCATGGACCTTTGGAGTTTAGGATTGCAGGATGGTATACAGAGGGTCTTGCAGGTGTGGAGGCGGGCACAAGTATAAGGGGTCATACTTGTGCCGTGGTGGCGGTTGGGGTCCTTGACGAAGGTGAAAGAATGGTATATTGGTGAAACAGTGGGGACCCATCTCAGGTATGGAGTCCTCCGGTTAGTCTGGTTCCAGTTCAGATTGACCGGGTGGGTAAGGTGGTTGGAGTCTGTGGTCAGTTAGGATAGTCCTCGAGGCGGTTGGTAGCGGCTGGGGACAGAACCTAACTACAAGGTATTACAGAGTCCAGAGTTATATGAGATGGTGTCGTCAAGGATCTGCAACTGTTCATTCTTTATATGGTTACGTTGGTGAATGTTGATGTTACATTGATGTTAAATTGTTTTGGTTTAATAAAAGGCTGAGAACGGCCATTTAACCCCAATACAGTGTCTGGTGTTTTTCTTGGGAAAAGGAAAAGGTGGGGTAAGGTAAAGGTATGTTTTTTGAGTCATAGGAGATGCAGGGGTGATCTGAACTACCCTAGTCATGGGTTTACTTCCTCTTATTCACCTGCAATGTAGAAGCATAATAGACTAGTATGCATCACATACTAGCCTATTACTTACCTGCCATTGACGCCCGCGCTGTCCCCACAATAGGAAGCTTCCATCTTCGCCCCTCTTCCTTCCGGGGCCGCAAACTCCGGCGCTGTGACTGGCCGGAGTCGCGTGACGCCACGCATGCAGCATAGAGGCCATTTCTTCACTGCGCATGTGGCGAATGACATTGGCACATGCCAGTATAGCGTATATCTCCTAAACCGTACAGGTTTAGGAGATATACAGGGAAGCTACAGGTAAGCCTGATTACAAGCTTACCTGTAGTTTAAAGTGGTTGTCAAGAATTGACAACCACTTTAAGTTTTCTTGGCTGTTGCTTGGCAACTCAAAGTTTCATCTCCCTCCACACATTTTCTATAGGATTAAGGTCTGGAGACTGACTAGGCCACTCCATGACTTTAATTTGCATCTTCTTGAGCCGCTCCTTTGTTGCCTTGTTGGTATGTTTTGGGTCATTGTCATGCTGGAAGACCCATCCATGAGCCATTTTCAGTGTTCAGGCTGAGAGAGGAAGGTTCTCATTCAAAATTTTACAATACATGGCCCTGTTCATTGGCCCCTCAATGTGGCAAAGTCGGTCTGTACCTTTAGCAGAGAAACAGTCCAAAGCATCATGTTTCCATCTTTGTGCTCGACTGTAGGATGGTGTTCTTAGGGTCATAGTCAACATTTTCTTCCTTCAAGCATGGCGAGTCGAGTTAATGCCAAAGAGCTCAATTTTGGTCTCATCTGACCACAGCACTTTCTCCCATTTCCTTCTGTGAATCATTTAGATGTTCATTGGCATGACTGTACATCTGCCTTCTTGCGGAGGGGGACTCCCCGTGTTGGTGGAAGAAAAATGCTGACTATGACCCCAAGAACACCATCCCCACAGTCAAGCACAGAGGTGGAAACATTATGCTTTGGGGCTGTTTCTCTGCTAAAGGTACAGACAGACTTTGCCGCATTGAGGGGCCAATGAATAGAGCTATGTATTGTAAAATCTTGGAAGAGAACCTTCTGCCCTCAGCCAGAACACTGAAGATGGGTCATGGATGGGTCTTTCAGCATGACAATGACCCAAAACATACCACCAAGGCAAAAAAGGAGTGGCTCAAGAAGAAGCACATTAAGGTCATGGAGTGGCCTAGTCAGTCTCCAGATCTTAATCCTCTAGAAAATTTACGAAGGGAGATGAAACTTTGAGTTGCCAAGCAACAGCCAAGAAACCTTAAGGATTTTAGAGAAGATCTGTAAAGAAGAGTGAACCAAAATCCCTCCTGAGATGTCTGCAAACCTGATAAGCAACTACAAGAATGTCTTACCTCTGTGCTTGCCAACAAGGGCTTCTCTACCAAGTAGTAAGTCACATTTTGCTTGGAAATCAAATATTTATTTTACTCACTGAATGGAAGCTCAATTTATAACATTTGTATCGTGTTTTTTTCTGGATTTCTAGTTTTTATTCTGTCTCTAGTATTTCAAATACAAAGAAATGCAGGTAGCATCCTACTAATTGCAAACATGATCATTGGACTTGAAAACAGCCATTCAGTGTATGTTGGTAAGGGTATACAAACTTACAATACAAACTCTTGTGAGAATTCCAGTTGGCACTAAGGCATGTTACGGACGCTGATAAAAGGCGTGCTGGTATGGGGGACCTTAATGTTTTACCTTTACTAATGATTTTACAATGGGGGGGTGCTGGTGAATGGGTGTTAAGGGGGGAGGGGGGAAATAGGCAGCTATTCTAGCTGCATAGGGTTGTTTCTTTAGGCCTTAACTGGCACTAAGGCACTTTTTGTTTATGTGTAACTATCTGTGTATATGTGTACAAGTGTATGTGGAACTTGCATGCTTCAAATCATGAATTAGTTTCCTGTTGCCAAAAAACTTTTGAAAATACTTTAAGTACTGTTTTATATATTAATGAAACTTATTTCAATTTTCCTTCTTGTTAATATGATTTAATTCAATGGGCTTAGTCTATTGGGACTATCCCATTTTGACTACACTGTATACTTACATTATTCTCATTTCCTATTTTTATGCTTATTATAATGTTTTTTATACACAGTGTTCTTTTATATATTTTGTTTTTCATGTATTTTTGTACACACATAATTTTTTGTTTATACTGATCTGGCACCTTTTGATCCTTTCACAGGTAGGTCGGCCTGACTGTACGCCACAGGGGAATCTACAGCGGTGCATGTGAAGACCTTTTTGTCTCCATATGGATTACATTCGATCCTCTGTCGGACTGCACCACGCCGTACCTATCTTGTTGAAAGTTGTGAGATCCAGGAAGCCATTGATGTTAACGATTAGGCAACAGCTGACTGATTGCTGGGTCATTGGTTAAACACAGGAAATGATCATCAACGTTTTTGCATATATATTTGTGTGCATACCTATGTTGCATTAGCTATGAGTAAGCGCCCTTAGGGGGGCATGAAACGCGTTATCATTTCAATCTCCTGTCTGTATCGCATGGACTTGGGTGAATAAAAGCATTGAAAAGGAGTGCGGCCGTCCGGAGTCTTTTTTCCTTTACTTCGTACTTTTGTATGTGACAAAACAATAAACAGAATTTTTAATAAAAAAAATAAAAAAATACAAAGAAATGAATGAATTTACCATAGGTGTAAGTGGGCAAACTTACAAAATCTGCAGATGAGCAAATAATTATTTTCCCCACTGTATGGTTGATATGTTCCCCAAAGACAGTTTGAGACAATTCTTCTCTCAAACACTTTGACACGTCAGGAAGAAAGTAAATATCCTGTTATGTTTGCTTGAGATTTGCATTAAAATGATGGATGTGGATATGATGAAAACATGAATTTTCAAAGTATTTTTTCCAACCAAACACCCTCTATTCAGCCATCTAAGCAAAATTGTATACGTTTTCATAATAATAAAACAAACATGGCAAAAATCTTAAAATGCATAGCCTTCATCTTTAATACAACTTAGATATTCTGTACAGTGAAATCGAAAATTGTGCCCCATATATTGCACATAAAATACCAGGCTGTACACAGACTCGAAGAGGGAGGGGAAAAAAATACCCAACCCCCTTTAGCATCAATATTAATTCTGGTATATTAAACAAATGTCTCACCTTCATACACCAATGTAAAAATTATGTTTTCTTAAGGGATTAACCCACCAAAAACTGTGTGGATAGTGGTAGGCTACATCATCAACGTTTTTTATATATATCTCTTGGGTAATCCAGTGGTGAGATGTTCTATTAAAGCACTGGTTCTCAACTCCGGTCCTCAGGACCCACCAACAGGCCAGGTTTTAAGTATTACCTTGGGGAGATGCAGACTAGAATACTGCAATCACTCAGCAGCAAATTATATCACCTGTGATGCATTTCAGTTCTCCTGCAAACCTGGCCTGTTGGGGGGTCCCGAGGACTGGAGTTGAGAACCACTGTATTAAAGTTCCAAATGCAGTAGTTACTTTGGGGGCCAACTCATATTGGCTGTGGAATTTAGGTGAAGAGAGGAACAGGTGCAGAGGAATGCCCCCTTGAGTTTTAGGTGCATGTGTGGGAGAATAATTAAATAAATACAAAAAAAATATAGAATATTTATTTATTTACTAGCCAGACATACACTTTAACAAACAGTTGTTGATTTAGCCCGCCACTAACCTATCTCAAGAATTAGTTTTGCTGGACCGACCCTTAAATTTTCATTTATTCCTCCTTTGTGACTTTTGGAAAAAAAAAAAAGAAAAAAAAAGTAGAAAATTTTTGAAGAAAAAAAAATAATCTCAACACGTATACACCAATAGTGCAGTTTGAAAAACATGAACATTCAGAACGACATTAGAATGCAAACCTGCTACACAGTTGGAATGTAAGAATTTTTCATTTTTTTGTTTATTCCAATGACACAAAACAGTTATTACCCCATTATTTGTTTTTGGGACATACTGGTAAATATTTCAATAGAACATTATGCTACATACCGAACTCATGTAGTGCACAGGCCCACATCACTCACAAGACCCCGCTGATTCGGGGTCCAAGCCCTTGAAATACCGTGCAATATTTCACTTGTGTAATTTTTTTTTTCTTTATTTTATCACATACTGTATTAAAATTCACAACTTCATACAACAACTCACAAAGGGAACAATGATGCATGTGTCGGGGGGGTCATGTAAAGCAGGTATTTCAGTCTTCATTGACAGTCTTTCAGTTCATTGGTTTCAATTTTCTCCTTGTAGAATGGACATGTAAAGACGAGGTTTACAGCACAGCCTAATATGAAAATGTATCGACCAAAGCTGTGTGTATAATTCCAAGACTCCAAAAAAATTAAATAAATAAAAAAACAGCTCACCTAAATAAATGGGTTTACTTAGTGATCAAAAGTGGTAAATTCTGTACAAATATTTATACACAACCCAAATGGTGGTCAGTTTTAGCTGGTCACTTACTCTATATCTACTAAACTGAATGTATAACCAATTTTTTTTTTTCATTCGTTTTGGGTAGAGTTTGAAGGGTTTTGGCCCTTGACAAGTTTTTTCTGCTGTCCGTGACTCCACTAAATCTGGCCATACACTATAACATTTTCTTGTAAAATTTTACTTTAGATTTACCAAAACCATAAAATATGAGGTCAAACCTAAACAGTTTTAATTTGTACGCAATCAGGCAGGCCCTTGCACTACATAGTTGAAGGTAAATCCTAAAATAAATTGAACAAGAAAATTGTATAATGTATGGCCAGCCTAAAAAGATTCAGACTCCCTAGATGTCTTTTTGGCTATTGTAAAACGAAAAATTAAAATGATGGAAAATCCTAAATTTGTCCCCAAAATGGAAACAGAGGGCAAATTGGCCAATAGGGAAACTTGTTCTGGGGACAACTGTCTAAGTAGGGAACTCATCTCAGTTTGTGGAAATTAAAATTCACTTCCTGTCCTGTCTCCATGACAGGAAGTGAATGGAAGTTTCCCCAATGGGATGTGACAACAAACAAATTAACTGACAAGGTTTTTGACCCTCGGCTACTCTATTTAATCTGAAAAGCAAAGTTTGGTTATACATACTGTAGAAGAAGAGCTGTACATCCTGAAGGTAGAGGTGTCAAATTTGGGTCCTAGATTTTGTTTTGAGGTCCCCAAATTGAAAATCCTATATTTTACAGTTACGTCCAAAATGGAAACTGAAGGCAAAACTGCCAATAGGGACACTTGTTCTGGGGACAACTGTCTAAGTAAAGAACTCCTCTCAGTTTATGGAAATTAACTTTCACTTCCTGTTCTGTCTCCATGACAGGACGTGAAGGGAAGTCTCCCCAATGGGATATGACAACAAAAAAGTTAACTGTCAAGGTTTTTGACCGTTGGCTACTCTATTTAGATCAGAACAAAAAAAAAGTTTTGGGTATACATACAAGAGCTGTACATCCTGAATGTAGAGGTGTCAGATTTGGGTCCTAGACTTTGTTTTGAGGTTCCCAAATTGTCAGATTTGAAAAAAAAAAAAAAAACCTAGTATTCAGAACAGCATAGTTGGGGTGCCACGTGTGGAATTATCTCAATCAGAACCCAATTTTACAAGTAAAAATTGACTACCACTAAACAAACTATAAGGTGTGTGTTAGGTTTCTGACGAGCAACACAAAATTAAATTTCGTAATTTATGGCTATAAAGGAATAATCGTGATCTTATCCATCGCTTGTATAGGCCCAACAGTCAAACCCTACTCAATAGCAGGAGCTACAGGACTCTTATTATAATGGGTATTAAAGGTAATACGACTGTGGGAAATATGAACCAACATGCTTTACTTAGAAAAATACATAACGTCATATGCTGAAGACTTAAAAGAAGGGAACGCAAAGACCACATATGCTGACAGAAGCAGCCACTATACAACCATTTTTAATAGCCATTTACTCCTCCATTTGGTATTGTTACATTAATGGATTGGATGTGTGATTTTTCCATAAATTAGGACCCTAAAATGGCAAGGAAAGATTCCAAATTCTCAATGGTATGCCAATATTGCAAGCTCTGAGCTTAAAAATGTAAATACAAAATAGTTTTTGAAATCTTTTGCAATATTAAAGTCTATATTTATTCTACAGTAGTTTATATTGATTAAGCAAATCCAAATATGGAGACATTGCTTTTCTTCAACGGGGGCTCTATTGATTTTCTGGGCCCTCTGGGGAGTGACATACAAATGGTTGTCAAACGGGTCATTTTGTTACCGTATGGAGAACTCCAGTGCCAGTTGCAGACCTCAGCTTTTGTGCAACTGCTGCATGACAGTAGAGACAGACCACTCACAACCACCCCCAAAAACCTGTAAGTATTCTCAAAAAGAGAGCGGTCGTCTACAACAGTGTTTCTCAACCTTTTCCTAGTGAAGGTACCCTTTAAAATTCTCGAGGCACCCCATTCTAAAATTAAAAACAAATGAATAGTTTTACATAATGCAGCAACATCCACATGTGTAGGACACCCAAGGTTAGAGGTGATTTATTCTTCCAAAGCAAATACAACTTTGCACACTGGTACTGACTAGTATTCCAATGTTTCTCTTCTTCCTCAGTTTCTCTACATCACTCAGCTAATGTCCCCCAGTGCTGATGGGGAGGGGCAAACAATGATGCTGTGCAGGTGCCCAACATCTTCCTTATCAACCAATGATGTTGGTTGTTAGGACACTGGTGGCTAGAAGGTTGTAATGGTGTACAATGAAAACCTGTGGCTTTATGTAACTAATAGGAGGGCTTGATCCACCCCTTGGCTGGTATACAATTTTTGGGCAATTCCTAGGCTTTTTGCCAAGACACCCCTAAAGACACCTGAAGGCACCCCAGGGTGCCAAGGCATCTTGGCTGAAAAAGGATGGTCTACAAGAAGCACATTTGCACAGCAGTGCTTAATCATAAGACCCTATGAGTAAGCATTGGTGTGTGAAACACATCTAGGCATTTTGTAGATCATGCCTTTTAGATTATGTTTTTATAAAACCTTGCAAGTATGTGAATATACTTTTTCACACATGTTAATACAGAGGGTAACATTCCTTTTTTCCTAACATTCCTGTTTTCCTAGGCTCTACTTCTGGCCCATTGGTGAGCTCTTGTGTTGGAAGAATTGGGGGAAATGCCCACATTGCCCTCTGGTTGAAATGGTTTTGAGTAAGGGATCCAATCTAATCTCCTAGTAGGCGCCATTGTAGTTAAAAATATAATGGCCAGTGTGCAATTTTGAATGTACTTATAGATTGTTAGCCCATGTGTCTATCTTCAACAAAACACAAATAAGTGGTATATATGATGCAACACAGAGAAAGCAAAAAAAGATTGTTCTGAAATGTGAGCAATAGAATCTATGTGGCCAACCACAAACTCTATCTTAGAATATTTGGGCTTTTAATGAAACTTCATATTAACATTGTTTATACTAGTGACATGATTATCAGTGGAACAGTTGATAGTGCAAAAAGTATGACCACTGTAATGTCTTCAGCACAGCAACAAAAGGGCTCAACTTAACCTATTAATCTATTTACGCTCACTGCTTACGTGTTTTGAGGGCAAGCCACTTTTTTAAAGCTTTTCAACTATTTTTCTAGCTTTAAATTACAAGAATAATTTTATGCCTTTGTAGATGCTTTGTGTTTTTGCTTTATTATATTATTTATTATTTATCCAACTCTGGGTACAGGGCTCCCCCACAGAGTGCTCCCATTCCTCACCCTTGAGTATTTTCAATACTTTTTTTTTGTAGAATTACCGTTACCTTTTCCAGATGTCTACAGGCCAGTCCTGGGATGTGCAGAGTCCTCCACCTCTATGGATCTTCTTCTGGTGGTGGGTGGTCTGCACCTCTTTTTTGCATCGTTACACTGTGAGTGCAGGGAATCATAATTACGTCCACTCAGGAGGGATGTCCACAACACTCTGCATCAATGTGCTTCCTCAGACTTCGGAGTCGAGTCATGCTGAGCATTCTTCAACCCAGAAGAATGAGGACATTTAGTGGCAGAATAAAATTCCTGCAGTGAACAGCACTGGAGTGAAGGTAAGCATTGCACCCAGGCCTGCTTTTTTTATTTTTAGTATGGCTGGGGCACCATTTATAAAAAAAAAATGCCCCAAGTTGGGCTTTAATTTTGGTTGAACAATATATTTTTTGTCTCTTGTTTTATTGTATTATTATTCTATTTTTATTTATTTTTTCTTCACTTTATGATGTGTTAGCATAAAAAGAAATTTCATTGCAAGCTCCTTATTTCACATGGAATATAAATTAAAAAAATAAATAAATAAATAAAAGATGGCCCTGAAAGTCCGTTGAATTCTCAGCTGCTAAGCGTCGCACAGCATGTGCCACTTGGCAATTTGTCTTCGAGGATGCTCACAGATTTCCTTCCAATGCTCTCCACCTGTTCCATCTGCTGAAGCCCCCAGGATTAATCGACCGATAATCTCATTCCTGGAACCCCTGTCTGAATCCATCACCAGAAACTCCACGCTTATATCTTCCAAGCCTTCGCAAGGAATGTCAAACACAAACAGTTCGTTGAACACGGCGTTGGGGGTGCATTTCTTTACGTGAGTTTTCTTTTTAGAAATCCTTTTCTTTGCATGGTACAGGTTCACTTTCACATATGGGTCTGAAAGGAAAAAAACACATGCGTAATGAATATTAATTAGCAGATAAAAGACTTTTTTAACGTGAAAATAAAATACTGATTGCATTATTAATGAGCAGTAAAAGAGAAGACATATTCATGAAAAATAAATAAGCAAACAGTTGGCACAATATTTTAAAATCCGAATAAGAAAGCATGTAAATACACTTATGAGATAGATATTTGGCGCTGTTTTACCTGCTCACATATTTGTATTTCTGCCCATTTAGTCCTGACATTTACACAGCTCTGCCACACAGTTAGGGATAGAGTGCTTTTTAGTCTGCTGGTTGGACAGTGAAGGAGCAGCAGAAGACTGATGAGGTCAATTCTTTGCTCACTCTGCTATATTCTCCTATTAACATGTTCTTTTACAGCACGTGTATGCAGTACACCTGATTGGCTCAGAGTCCTCCATCTCCCAGTTTGGAGACTCCTGCGCTATACAGTAGCACGCAAACATTTCATTATGGTAGCCACATTGTCTATTTTACAAATATTCGCAGGATGAAAAATCTTCCCCCCACTTATATCAGGGTCCCCATCAGAGTCCCCCCTTACATCAAGTACTTCATCAGATTGCCCCCTTATATAAGGGTTCCTATCAGAGTTCCCGATTACATCAGGTTCTCCAACAGATTAGCCACCTTTCAGGATCTGGATCTGAACCTGGAACCTCTGTGATGTATGGCTGTGCCCTTTAGTGCCCACCTAACATCAGGTTCTCCATCTGAGTCCCTCCTTATAGTAGGGTTCCTATCAGAGTTCCCTTTTACATCAGGTCCCTAACAGAGTCCCCCCCATACATCATGTTCCCTAACATACTCCCCTCCTTATTAGAGTACCCTTTACATCAGATTCCCCATTACAGCCCCCCTTATATCAGGGTCCCCCTTAGAGTCCCCCTTATTTTAGCGTTCCCACCTTACATCAAATTCCCCATCAAAGCCCTCCTTTATATTAGGGAACTTGATGAAGGGGAAACTCTGATGGGGACCCTATCGGTGTCCCCCCTTACATTAGAAGTGAGCAGCCTCTGCTGACCTTAATTCTCATTCACTGCACATTAAGGATACACCACTAACCCTGGAGATGGAGAAATAGGCGCAAGGCCAAGCAGTGGGTCTGCAAGGGTTGGGGTTTGTCCAGGGGAAGGGACTGCAGATCGGCAGCTCTTCTGTGGGTAAGCCAAGCCACAACACTAGAATACAATAACAAAGAGAAGGCGCCTCTAAATGCAGAAAGTTTTATTACAATAAAATATGCACAGGATGATTACACTCACAGATTGAGAATCCTAGAAGAGCGTGTCCGCACTTTTGTCTGCGGATAGACATATGTGGATAGCCGTGTCTATTTCCTGCGGGTCTCTGTGTGCTGGTCGTCCGTGGGAAGAAAGTCCATCGATCGGGGCGACCGCCTGCGGTCGTTTCTGTGCAATTCCCCTCGTGGCAGTGGAGATGGTGAGGAAATCCCAGGATCCGCGCGCACAGCGTCACGCGTCGCACACCAGTGACGCGGGACGCTGTGCGCGCGGATCCTGGGATTTCCTCACCATCTCCACTGCCACGAGGGGAATTGCACAGAAACGACCGCAGGCGGTCGCCCCGATCGATGGACTTTCTTCCCACGGACGACCAGCACACAGAGACCCGCAGGAAATAGACACTGCTATCCACATATGTCTATCCGCAGACAAAAGTGCGGACACGCTCTTCTAGGATTCTCAATCTGTGAGTGTAATCATCCTGTGCATATTTTATTGTAATAAAACTTTCTGCATTTAGAGGCGCCTTCTCTTTGTTATTGTACACCACTAACCCTAGCTGGGGGCTGGATAATATCTAGCAGCATACCAGATGTGGCCCATGGGCCATAGTTTGGAGACCCCTGGTACAGCAGATTGTGACAGGCTAATAGTTGCACTGAAATTTACTTTTAATTATTTATTGATGAATTTAGAACTGTATTAGTGTGTATCTTTTTATCTGCATGGACTTCAGCTTCCCCTCTTTAGAAATTGTAATCATTTTTAAAATTCCTTCTTTAGAAGCCATAAAATACAATGATCAGCCATAAAGTTATGACCACTGAGGGTTAAAGTGAATAACATTGATTATCACATTACAATGGCATCTGAAAGTCATGGGATATAATAGGCAGCAAGTAAACATACTGTTTCTGAAGTTGATGTGTTAAAGCAGAAAAAATGGTCATCGCAGTTTGTTGTGTATGGGGGTATGGAGTAGCCGCAGACCGGTCAGGGTGCCCATTCCGACCCGTGTCCACAGCCAAAAGTGCCTACAGTGGGCATGTGAGCATTAGACTTGGACCATGGAACAATGGAATAATGTGGCCTGGTCTGATGAATCACATTTTCTTTTACATAATGTGTATGGCCTGGTGCATATGTGTCGCTTACCGGGGGAAGATATGGCACTAGGATACAATATAGAAAGAAGACAAGCAGATGGAGGCAGTGTGATGATTTGGCAATGTTTTGCTGGGAATCCTTCGGTCCTGCCATTCAATGTTACTTTAGCATGTACCACTTACCTAAACATTGTTGCTGACCAAATACATTCCTTTATAGAAATGGTATTCCCTAATGGCAGTGGCCTCTTTCAGCAGGATAATGAGCCCTGCCACACTACAAAAATGGTTCAAAAATGGTTTGAAGAACACAATGAGTTTGAGGGGTTGACTTGACTTCCAAATTCTCCAGACATCTTACAGGATTTAAATGATCTGCTACTGACAGCTTGGTGCCAGATACAACAACATACCATGAGAGGTCTAGTGAAGTCCATGCCTCAACGGGTCAGGGCTGTTTTGGTGGCAAAAGGGGGTCGCACTCAATATTAGGTGGGTGGTCATAAAGTTATGGCTGATCGGTATAAATACGTCCCTTAGTAATTAAAAGCACTCAATTGAATCAAGACATATATTTGTCTTTATAGTGTTGGTGAATCAGCTGATGGATGTAGAGGTAAGACTAGGAATATGAAGGCTCTCAGTATTTCTGATATCATATCTACTTCCGTGACCCTTGTGATCAGTAATTATGCTAGGTTTTTCTAAAATAAAAAAAAAACACACAAACAAAAGGCTAAATTTTGCAATTCGATGATTTAATTAATCCAAGGTAATTAATGCTCCACAAATCTGATGAGGATTTCCACTAATGAAGAAGGTCCTGGAAGCATTCCAGTTCTGTTCCCCTGATATTTTGAAGTGTCTTAAGTCTGAACATAAAGGACTTGCAGTCAGAATCGGCACACAAATCTTATACGTATACCAGCCAACAAATAAGTTGATCGCTTTTCTAAATGTTTACGATCTCTTTCTTTGGTAAATTTGAAAAATAAGAGCTTTTTCTTAGTAAGATGTGTGAAGAGCCCAGAGTGGGGAAGGGTCAACATGAATATGATAGGCATACCTGCAAACAAATAAGTTGACCAATTTTTTTACATTTTTAAGATCTTTCTTTGTAAACTTAAAGTGGTTGTCAACTCGTGACAACCACTTTAAACTACAGGTAAGCCTATAATAAGGTTTACCTGTAGGTGCCCTGCATATCTCCCAAACCTGCACGGTTCAGGAAATCTGCATGTGCCAAAGTAATTTGCCTTTGTGCCAGGTCTTCACTGTGATCGTGCCACATGCACAGGAGTGACAGAGCCGGAGATCCCGACCCCGGAAGGAAGAGGGGCAGAAGATGAACACTGCCAGTACAGGGGACAGCGCTGGACGTCGCAGGCTTCGTTTGCAGGTAAGTGGCACATAATAGGCTACTATGTAATGCATAGTAGCCCATTATACATCTATTTTGCAGGGGAATGTAGAGGAAGTAAACCCCATCTGGGTTTACTTCCTCTTTAAGATGGGCCAACTCAATATTGAAAAAGGCCATTCAAGTTCCTCCACCCCAAACTCGCTCATCCATGTCTTTATGGACCTTGCTTTGTGCACTGGTCCAAATCACTTGGTGGAGGGGGGATTATGGTGTGGGGTTGTTTTTCAGGTGTTGGGCTTGGCCCCTTAGCTCCAGTGAAGGGAACTCTTAAGGCGTCAGCACAGCAAGACATTTTGGACAATTTCGTGTTCCCAACTTTGTGGGAAAAGTTTGGGGACACACTCCTAAACCTTGTGGACAGCCTTCCCAGAAGAGTTGAAGCTGTTATAGCTGCAAAGGGTGGGCCAACTCAATATTGAACCCTACGGACCAACACTGGGATGTCATTAAAGTTCAGGCAGATGTCCCAATACTTTTGGTAATATAGTGTATGCAGCATGTTGACATGTGTTGGCCCAAATCAGTGGTTCTCAACTCCTGTCCTCGGGACCCACTAACAGGCCAGGTTTGCAGGATAACTGAAATACATCACAGGTGATATCATTTTCTGCTCAGTGATTGCAGTATTCTAGTCTGCATCTCCTCAAGGTAATACTTAAAATCTGACTTGTTGGTGGGTCCTGAGGACCGGAGTTGAGAACCACTGGCCCAAATATACAAGAGGTCATGTCTTATTTCATCCACCAATGCTCATTATAAGAGCTTTGGGTAGAAATGGCATTACATCATGGGATGCATACAAATGCATCTAAAAACATGCTGCAATGTCAATTTGAATAGGGCATGAAAGTAGAACTCCAAATACAAGACACAAATAAATAGCCACTGCATAAAAACTGCTGCAATATTCAGCTCCAATGCAGAGATTTCCCTTACAGTATTTTTTCTGCCACTACATGTCCTCAGTTTGATGTCCATTTCCATTTAACTCACTTCCTCTAAACTCGGGTTCCCTGGACCTGCCCCCAGCTTGTTATTGGACAATGAAAGTGGAAGAAGCACAGCGATGAGCTTGTCTCTCTGTCATTCTGCTATCTCCCCCTATCAGCATGCTTCTTGTCAGCACATGAACTGAATGGCTCTCTGTGCTGCTTCTCACACTTCAGCCCTGCTGTACAGGGACTGCAAGAGACTGATACCAGGTCACATTCAGATAGTTACACTAAAATACATTGAGAGATGTTTTACTGATTACAGAGCTACAATAATTTGTGTTTCTTTAATTTTCTCAGCAAGTGGTCTCAGATGTGAAGGCTTGCTGCTGGAATGTGCCAGAATTTGCAATCAGCACATTGTCTGGTGCAGCATATTGATAAATTCAACGCATTGTAAAGATTTTCCAGCCCGATCAATACTACAGCCCAGGCAAACAATCTATGTGCTTTGACATTTTACAGCACTGCTTATCCAGCACGAGCGCCATAATGTCTTCAAATTTGTAAAGTGAAGTGTTTGTTTAACCACTTGCCGACCAGGCTTTTTCTGGCACTTTTGGTTTACAAGTTTAACCACTTGCCGACCGTGTAACGTAGTTACACGTCGGCAAGTGGCACCCATTGTTGTGGGAGGACGTTATAACACGTCCTCCCACAATCGCGCTCCCGCGCGCCCCCTGGGGCCGCGCACCTGGGAGCATCCGTGACCGCCGGGTCTAGGAGACCCGGCGCATCACGGATCCCGGTAAATGGCCGCTTGGAGCGGCCGTTTACCATGTGATCGCTCCGTCAAACAGCCGTTCACCAATTTGAACATTTGGTTTTCACGGTCTTTTTCGGACCAGCCGTTCACCAATTTGTTTGTGAAGTGAAATGTTTAAACTTCTGTAATACCGCGAGCACGACCTATTCGTCACGACATTTTACAGTTTCGTGTATCTAACAAACGGACCCGACATCATAACTAGCCCGACCTTTTAGAAATGTTACGCAACTTAAATAGTTATACGACGTGGTCTGTTACACGACTAACGTTTAAG
>BLSH010118351.1:614478-624547 GCA_018402905.1 Glandirana rugosa
TTATGAAGAAAGTAGAAAAAAACATAAAATTAAATTTCACAGTAATTCTCAAATAAATCTACACGTTATCTCTCTATTGCACATCTAAATAAACTCTTAATGACACTTTAAATTAAAATACAAAAAAAGATGAAAGAAGTATTCAAACACTGCTGATCTTCTGCTGCCTCTTTGCAGCCACTTCCTGCCTGCATGCGTTTCCCCCACGGTGAATATTCATTGCTCTGGTGAGTTTCCGGTCACCGTGAAATACTGCAGCTCAGCTACATAAAGAGTGGTAATTGTTGATGGTACACAGGGCTTTATCACAATTTTGATGCTTAGAATAAAGGTCACGTTTCTCGCGGTGTGACATCTTTCACATTATACAAAAAATTAGGCGAACTTTATGGTGTTTTTTTTTTTTTTTTTCTTAAATCATTAAAGTGTATTTTTTCCAGAAAAGATTGCATTTGAAAGACCGCTGCGCAAATACCAAGTGACATAAAATATTGCAACAGCTGCCATTTTATTCTCTAGGGTCTCTGCTAAAAAATAATATATAATGTTTGGGGGTTCCAAGTAATTTTCTAGCAGAAAATAGTTTTTTTTCTATTTGTAAGCAACAAATGTTAAAAAGAGTTTAGTCTTTAAGTGGTTAACATTTCCTTATCTAGAGGCCGGGAGTAAATTCCTTTGAACTCCACTAAGATACATTGTATGGTGTTTATAGCTAGCGAGTTGGCAGCCACTTATGCCCCGTACACACGATCCGAAAATCGGACGACAGATCGTCCGTTTTTTTTTGCATGCTAATCTCAGATCGAATCGGAAGAATATACTAAAGTCACGAATATTCTCGTACGACAGAATAAAAAATCGGAAGTGATGTCATGTGTTGTTGTGTATTTGTATTGCATTGTCGGACGACAACTGTACTGATTAAACGAAAATCGCACGATCGGGCACCATGCGATCAAAATTTTCATGCTTGTCCGATCGAATATTATCTGATGAACTGTCGTGATCGGCTCTCGTAAGCTGTGTACTAACGATCCGATTATCGTACGATCGCATCGTATGCGATATTTTTCGTCCGATTTTCGGATCGTGTGTACGGGCCATAAGATACATTGTATGCGGTGTTTATAGTTAGCGAGTTGGCTGACTGCCCGGTTCACGGCTGTGTTTTTTTTTTTTTTCTTTACAGCTGTCAGCTTAGGCAGGGAACTGCTTGTAGATGCGGTTACACAGAGAAGGGACTGAAGTATCGGAAGCCACTCGCCAGGACGCGATTTCTAGTCGCCATGGCGACCTGGCGACCGGGGTTTGTCGAGCTCTGCTCTAAGTTATAAGAGATCATATAGAGCGTGGAATGAACCAGAGACTCCTCAAAGTAGATGGGTCAGATCACAAAAGCTGCCTTGCTTCAGAACAGGTGTGCTGGATCAGTTAAACCGTCTCCATAGATGTTACAATGCACTGTTTGAATCGGCTGTTTAAACTCCCTTCAGTGATAGGATATTGAATATATGATATTTACAGTAAAACCTCGGATTGTGAGTAACGCAGTTAACAAGCGTTTCACAATACGAGCAGTTTTTTTTTTTAAATCCTGACACGGTTTGCAAGCGCTCTCACAAAACGAGCAGGATTATGTCTCTGTGCATGCAATATTGCATGTGGCCAGAGGTGCGGGGGCGCTGGTGAGGCTCAGTGACGCTCAGAAGCATTCGGAAATTCTCGGAAATACCGAAAATGTAAACAGATCCGGAGCATTTCCGAATGTTTCCAAGCGTCTCTGAGCCTCATCAGTGCCCCCCACACCTCTGGCCACATACGGCATTGCATACACCAGCGCCCCTGGACCTCTGACCACATAAAGTACTGCATAGACAAGCAGTCACTATGGAACAAATTATCTGAGTTTCCATTGTTTCCTATGGGGAAACATGCTTTGATATACGAGAGATTTGGATTACAAGCATTCTCCTGGAACGGATAATGCTTGTAATCCAAGGTTACACTGTATATCAAAAAAAGAGAGAAAGGCTCATTGTGCAGTGTGCAAAATAAAATTTAATAAAGGATAAAAGATTGCACTTACATGAAAAATATGCAAACAAGCGGTTCTATCATGAGCTCGGCCAGGCAATGTAGTGATATCTTAGCTCCTGTGTTACCCTCTAATGAGCCTAGAGGGTACACTAGAGCAGTGTTTTTCAACTCCAGTCCTCAAGGCACACCAACACGTCATGTTTTCAGGATTTCCCTCAGATGAAACAGCCGTGGTAATTACTAAGGCAGTGAAACTGATCAAATCACCTGTGCAAACTCATGGAAATCCTAAAAACATGACCTTTTGGTGTGCCTTGAGGACTGGGTTGGGAAACACTGCACTAGAGGGTAACACAGGAGCTAAGACGTCACTATGTTGCCTGGCTGAGTTCATGATAGAACTTTTGTGCCATACCGCTTGTTTGCATATTTTTCTTGTAAGTGTAATCTTTTATCCTTCATTAAATTTATATCTTGCATACTGCAGGATGAGCCTTTCTCTCTTTTTTGATATATGTATCTTCAACATCCTATCACTGAAGGGAGCTTAAACAGCCGATTCAAACAGTGCATTGTAACATCTATGGAGACGGTTTAACTGATCCAGCACACCTGTTCTGAAGCAAGGCTGCTCTTTTGATCTGACCCATCTACTGTGAGGAGTCTCTGGTTCATTCCACGCTCTATATCAGGGATATGCAATTAGCGGACCTCCAGATGTTGCAGAACTACAAGTCCCATGAGGCACAGCAAGACTCTGACAGCCACAAGCATGACACCCAGGAGACAGAGGCATGATGGGATTTGTAGTTTTGCAACAGCTGGAGGTCCGCTAATTGCATATCCCTGCTCTATATGATCTCTTATAACTTAGAGATCATGGATGTCCGGTAAGAGGCTAATATTTACACTTTGAGGATTTGAGTATCACTGCCATTACTGTGATGTGTGTTTATTCTCCAATTTAAGAAGAGTCTGATGGACATTTTATGGACTTTTTGTTATTAGTGCTATTCACATGATATTAGGATCATACATGCAGCGATTTACATCTGCATTGGAACACCAATTTGATTATTTTTTCACCACACAATGTTATTATAAGTTGGGAGAGTGTCACTTGTTTAAATGTCAAGTTTGAATTGTCAGTGGACAGCGCAGTCTTGTTTTTCTTTATTATTTCTTTTTTGTCTTTATTCGGACATTCCAAGTGCAGCAGTCCAGTCTGACACACACATATGAATTTTCACTTTATTAATTAACCACATATTTCAGTGCAGAGCGCAAGGTTTATTTGCTTTTTACCATTGCCCCCTCATGTACTCCAACTTTGTACTCTGCTTTCACTGCACACTGTGAGCTTCTCACAATGTGCATTAGAAACTGCAGCAAGTCAGATAAAGCCTGTCTAATTTCCTGGCTAGAGGAAGGGGCAGGCCCATCCCTTTCATTCCATGATATGCTTGCATTACATAGAGAAGCTCAGAGACCCAGTGATGGCATCACTGGGTCTAAGGCTGGGTTTACACTATTTCCACATGCGGCTCCCAGCAGGGATCCGGTGGGTTTTCTTTCACCGTTCCAGGTCCGATTTCAGCCTAAATTTTGAGCTGGATTCAGACCTGAAACGGACCAAAAGACGCACAGGACCCCTGTGCAAATTCTAACCGGACCCGCTACGGAGATATGTGAACAGGCTCCATAGAGAGTCAGCCACATTCTCCTACCATGCCAATTGGATGCGGCGAAACCCACATCCAATTCGCATAGGTGTGAACCCAGCCTTAAACAAGGTGTCTAATGAAACAGAGAGGTTCTATTGAAAACTGTCATTATCATATTTGATAAGGGGTAAAGGAGGGGGAGGCAACATATTTAAACAACAAGATAACAGAATTGTTATTAAAGTATATAACTAAAGGCAAAACTTTTTGTTAGTTGCGCCCTGGGCCCACCCTTTTTTGAAGCCAATTAGATCCTCAGGCTGTAATCATGTGCTTCAAAAGAAAAAAAAACCCCACTGGAATCCATGCGTCCAGCACCCTACATGTAGATTAGGGGCCAAATGCATGGATTAGGAGGGCAGTGCCCCTGCACCCCATATGGACGGGTCGCCACTGGACATGTCTTTGAGGGTGGGGTAAAGTTACAGACTACAGCTCTAAGGCCACTTTCACACTGAGTCGCTTTACAGGCATTTTTGCACTAAAAATAGCGTCTGTAAACTGCCTCTTCTGTCTCCCCAGTGTGAAAGTCCAAATGCTTTCACACTGGGGCGGTGCGCTTGCAGGACAGTAGAAAAATTCCTGCAAGCAGCATCTTTGGGGCGGTTTGGGAGTGCTGTATATACCGCTCCTAAAACGCCCCTGCCATTAAAATCAATGGCCACCGCTTTCAAAGCGCTATAAAAGTGATTTGAAACCCCTTTTTAATCCCTCCTGGGGGGTTAAAAGCGCCCCGTTAGTGGCCCGCGCCTCAGTGTAAAAGTGGCCTAAAGGCACTGCCGTCCCTGAGAAAGTATAAATAGAAGACAAGAGATGGAACCCCCTACACCCCCTGAAACATGACAAAAATAATAACGTTCCCAGATTCTCCTTCTGCTAAACCTCTAAAGCAGTGGTTCTCAACTCCAGTCCTCGGGACCCACTAACAGGCCAGGTTTGCAGGATAACTGAAATGCATCACAGGTGATATCATTTGCTGCTCAGTGATTGAAGTATTCTAGTCTGCATCTCCCCAAGGTAATACTGAAAATCTGGCCTGTTGGTGGGTCCCGAGGACCGGAGTTGAGAACCACTGCTCTAAAGTATACACAGCAAAAAAACGTGTTTGCAAGAAAGACATAATAGAATAAATTCTTTTATCTCCTTTAAAAAAAATAAATTATATATACAGACTAGACCAGACCTTTTGAGCGTTTTCTTTTTACTTCATTAGTGTCCATTGACTACAAAATACGCCGGACACCTATAAACGGCTGTTTAGCGGCGTTTCTGAGAGTTTAGCTGCATTTATCGGCGTCCATCGTTTTTTGTGGTCAAAAGAACGACTCTTGAACGCCAATTCAGGGCATTCAGATAACAGCCCAAAAACGCCACTGCTGTTAAACGACAATAAACGTCCATGTGTGCATGGACACATAGGATAACATTAAGGGGCGTTTTTGAGCTGTTAAAAAAAAACGCCCAAACGACCATAAACAGTCGTTTATCAGCTTCAGTGTGCATGGAGCCTTAGGGTGTTTGCTGACCTTATGAAAGGTCAGCAAAAGAAATCAATGCTTATCAATACTTAGATTTCCAGCAGGTGGTGAGCCAAATCTTTCCTTCAATAGAGTATCACTTGCAGAGGTGTTGGGTAGCCTGTCCCCTGCCGCACACTGTGGTTCCTCCCACCTGCACCTACGTCAATAGACAATACAATGATGATGTAGTGGCTGGTAGGAGCAACCAAATCACACAGAGGGGGGACCTGGTGCAGACACAATTGTAAGGTTGGGTTCACACTGATGCGACGCGGGAACCACAGTGATTCCCGCGCAAGGTCACGCATCGCATCTGACTCACAGGCAGCTTACACTGCTCTCTGCGAACCGCTGCGGGTGTCAATTTAAAGTTAATGACACCCCCAAATTGGTTTGCAGAGCGCAGTGCGAACTGTGTAATCAGACAGGAATCGGATTGCATGGGTTTGAACACCTATGTGATCCGATTCCAGTGTTGACCATAAAAGGGTGCTGCACCATTTTGGTACAAATGGGATGCGATTTCAGCTATTCAAACTGTATGGCTGAATTCACATCGCACAGACATTGCATGCGATGTGCACAGCAATGCAGTGCGAATCACATGCGATGTCTGGCATAATACCAGTATGAACCCAGCGTCAGTGTTAAATAGTAACAGAACCTGAGTCTGGCAACTAAGTCTTTTACAACCTGTCCACGATCTATTATCTTTTTATTCTTTAAAGCCCAACTCCAGGAATTAGAAAAAAAAATACTCATGAAGTGCCCCCACCTTCACTGAAAGGGTTAATTGCTTGTTTTGATAGGGGTAATGGAATAAGGAGTAAATATCCAAGTTTGTCCACGCTCCAGCAGGGTCTCTACTGGGGTTCAACAGCAGCCTCCACTCAAAGGAGCTCCCAATCACAATAGCCCCCCCACTTAAGATGCAGGGTTAATAGCCTGATCGACAGCCCACAGACTGGAGTTATGGGGCAGTGCAGAAGAGGGCAGCATGGGAGGCAGTGGGGTTTAGGGTGAGTAATCTTCCCTGTTCCCCTACACATAACTAGTTTGTAACCCATGCAGAGGGGAGGCTTGGGGGCAGTGCTAGGACAAGGTCATCCAGCGCTCAGGGCAAAGATGACAAACTGTGCCCCCCTCCCACATACATGATGTGCAAGCTTAGGGAATCTTACACCCAGCAATCACTCACGGCTTAAAATCACTACCACTGTCGCTACTCCTGTCAGCCTTGGAACAGAAGGAAGGTGCCCTCGTCCCTGCAGTGAACCATTGTGCCCAGGGCAACCATCCCTCTCGCCCACCCCTTGTCCCGTCCCTGCTTGAGGGTAATGCAAGGGTAGATTTTTTTACTCATTTCTGGAATTGGCCTTTAAAGTCAGCCGGAAAAAAATCCCCTGAACCTACGTTCAGATTCAGAATACTTTATTAATCCCAAAGGGAAATTAATAATTAATCCCAAAGGGAGTTAAACTCTGCAAATGGCTTAAAAGAACAGGTGCTGCTATATGGGGTTGTTTTCTAATTTAATAAAATGGCTTATCCCAATGTTAGCACTGTGTTGAGCTGCATAGTAATCTGAGTCACACAAACACCTAAGCTTCTTGTAATAGATTGCTAAACAATCTCAAGAAAAAATAAATGTAGTAATTTTGGTGAATTACCCGGACATTCCTTTTATTGATCTCCCTGTTCATCAACACTCTTCCATCCGACAGTTCAATTCCCGACAGGGGAAAGTGGACCTCCCCGATGACATCATCCCTCGAGAACCTATCAAAGCTCAGGATTATGAAGTGGAGGACCAAATCTTGCACCTGACTGTAGGGAATTCCATAAAACGTAAATGTCTCATCGAAAGCCGGGTCAAGGGTCTTCCGGAGAACTCGTGTTTTAACTTTGTGTTTTTTCTCCGGAAGGATGGTCATTTTTATGTATGGATCGGAAGTCATCGACTGCTCATCCATGGCCGGGAGTGAACGGGCTTCCTTGATGTTGACCACAAAAGCTTTCTTCTCAAAGTTGTACTCTAACGAGAAGAAGAGCGTTCCCAGCTTATCTTGTTTGTCTACAAAAGAAAGCGATGAGCTGGACTTGACGCTCTCCGGAGAGATAGATTCTTTGTCTTTCTCCGGTAATTGAGGTTGCGAAACATCCTCAAGATCTGGAGAGCTTCTGACTTTATTGGCTTTGGGAAAATTGCCGTTCAAGTCCCTTTTCTCCAAGTCGAGATGGAGAGACGTCTTTGATATCAACGATTTAGGAGACAGTTCTGTTTTTTCGTCCGCCCCGAATTTCTTTTTGCTGTTTAGGTTTTCCGGGTAAATGTCGACTCCTTTCAACACGTGCACAAACTTATAAGGCGGGGTCTTGTTGGACTTGGCCTTGCGCTGGCAGCAGATCCAAGAAAAAAGCGACACGGTAAAGACAAGGCCGAAGGCGCTTATGAGTCCGACCATCGCCGGGATTTCATCTGAAAAAAAAAACAGAAAATATCACGTCACAAATGATACAAAAACTCAAGTAAATCTGACAATAATTCATCCATGTGGCATAGGCATGGCCATTTTTCATTGCAGTATGAGTAAAATAGAGCCTATGCTCCACCTGCAGGAAACTCTTGGTAACGCATCCATGCTTTTCAGAAAAAACAGTATGCTGCAGGCTTATTTAAATGGCTCAGTAATATATATAAAGGTGGACTATGCCCCAACAGAACGTCAGACAAAGGATGAAACTGAAACCTCAGTCTTAAAACTGAACTCTGCGAAATCTGAAGATTTCCCTTGTTGTGGGCACTGCAAGGGTTAACTGCTCCCTTAGGTCTCGGAGGCATAGAAAAGTACTTACCTGATCCTCTGCTCCTCCGCACTGCTAGATCGGTCCCCCCAAGCATCTTCCCCACCATGCTCAGCAGGCTAAGGTCCTGCTGATATTATCAAGACCAATGCTGAATCCATAGCTCTGCACTGGATGTGATGAAGCTGAAGGTTAGTCTACCCACGGAGCATAACGGAGTGCCATCTGCAGGAGCCGAGGATCGGGTAAGTAAAAGGGCTTTTATTCTCCCTTAGAATAAATGAGCAGTTAAGCCACAGCTCAGAGTACGATCTTGGCATGATGGGGGTAATAGTCAGGACAAGGTAACTCTCATGTCCATGTTACAGAGTTACATAGTTATTGAGGTTGAAAAAAGGCACAAGTCCATCTACTTCAACCAAGGGAAATATATATATATATATATGCACAAATCTATACCCACAGTGGATCCAGCGGAAGGCAAAAAACCCCAGCAAACATGATCCAATTTACTTCAACAGGGGAAAAAAATCCTACCTGATCTCCCAAAAGGCAATCGGGAGTGCCGGAGTTGTGTCATTCATGGCCAGCCAATAGAGAAGGGGGAAGACAGTGGGGAAATGATTGGGCGGATATCGCATGGCTGGGGGAGGGCACAGGATGGGGTAGGTTTGCCATAAGTTGCATGTATGTGGCGTATATATTTATTAATTATTTATTTATTACAGGTAGCACCATCAATGTACCCAGCGCTATACATATATATTGTACATTTACATCAGTCTTTGCCCTCAAGGAGCTTACAATCTAAGGTCCCTAGCTCACATTCATATACTAGAGCCAATTTAGACAAGAGACAATTAACCTACCGGCATGTCTTTGGAGTGTGGGAGAAAACCGGAGTACCCGGAGGAAACCCGGGTAAACAAGCAAACTCCAGGCAGTTATTGCCATGGTTGGGATTCGAACCGGCGACCCTAGTGCAGCTATATGCACATTATGGCAAGAGCTGAGGAATCACAAATCTATTCAGTTCTACTATAAGACTCAAAATTTAGTTAAAATAATGCTTAAGGATTTCAGATTATTGCTACTGAACTCAGTATGAAAAAAAAACACAATGTAAAGAGGTGTTGCTTTTCGCGTGATTCTCCTGGAATAAATTATCACGTGTATGTACGGCGTGCAAAACTGCGGGTGAAGCTCTGATGATAAAAACGCAGTTATCACTTACTGCAGAATGTGAAAGAAAAGAACAGCTTATTAAAGCGACTATCAGTTACAGAAAACGTGGGAGGATAGCTGTCAGGCTCATATGATACAGCAAACAAATGGGTTTTTCAAAAAAGAGGTCCTGAAAACATTATGTTAAAATGTGTTCACTTTTTGTTCTTTTATTCTAACCAAGCAGGAGAAGTGATAGAGAGAGAGGGAAAGAAGGAAAGGGGAGAGCAAAATGAGGATGGTGCAGAGAGATAGAGGAAGGCAGAAGGGGAAGGTATAGGTAGGTCAGAGGAGATCTGCTGGGGGAAAGGCAGAAAAAACTGAGAAAGAGAGAGGCAGGGAGTCAGGAGGAGAAAGAGAAGAGTGCAGAGTCAGGAGGAGAAGGGGAATAGTATGAAATCAAGAGAACATTATGGATTTAGGAGAAAGAGAAGAGTGCAGAGTCAGGAGGAGAAGGGGAATAGTATGAAATCAAGAGAACAGTGTGGATTTAGGAGAAAGAGAAGAGTGCAGTCAAGAAGAGAAGGGCAGAAGTATGGAGCCAGGAGCAGAAGAAAAGTACAGAGTCAAGAGGAGGAGAACAGTATGGAATCTGAAGGAGAAGAACAGTATAGAGCCACGACTGAGACATGAAAAGAAGACGAGGACCGAGGTATGAAGACGGGAAGAGAAGAACTGACGTGAGAAGAGAAAGAGGATTTAGGTGTGACAAGAGAACTAAAGTATGATAAGGGGAAGAGGAGGACTGAGACGTGAGAA
>BLSH010118351.1:643141-658379 GCA_018402905.1 Glandirana rugosa
AAACACAACTCTCCCCGCTCAACAACACAAATCCCCCTCCTAGCACAAATCCTCTTTCACTATCCCCGCTCAAAACACAGATCCCCCCAAATCCCCTCTCCTATCACACCTCACCAACTTTGCCCTCCTAGAACATCTCTTACACCCTTCTTTGTGGCATTTTCATCAAATCAGTGCACCCCGCCGCCCGCTATGTGCATTATGATGCTGTACTGCAGACGCATTGGCAGTTACCATACAAGTGCATTGGGGTTCCACTCTAAGTCAATGGCACTGTAATGCACGCTGTACCATGCGCTAACATGCGCTACAGTCAAAGGCCATCGGGGCCAATGGGCCCTAAAAGTTGCTGCAGAATCTCTCCCCTATTCTCTAGTTAATAGAAGCAGTTAATGAAATGTGGAGCCCTGCGGATCTCTGCCCACTCTTTGGACAGAAGGGCGATAACAGAACGCTCTCGGTGGAGCCGGAACACACAGTGTGGGGGCGGATTGTACGGCGAGTTCTGCAGCCACGTCCGCCTTGGGTTTCAGTAAAAAAACATATCCAGGCACTCGCAGAACAGCTGCTGCCTCGGAGATGGGGACATCAGGGGTCTGTGATTGATGAGCAGAGACAACGGCCTCAGCTGTACTCCTTGATTCATCCCCCACCCAAGTCCAGCATGCCAACATGCCACAGTGGGAATGAAAAATACTTCGGGTAAAGCAGCAAATGTGACCATCACTAAACGTTCACTGGTGGTGAATCAATCACTGTCATTTAAAACACATGCCCCAGAAGCATTCACCTGTAGTAAATGTTTAGGGAATGGCAGATTTGCTTCTGTATATCCTTTAAAGTAGATGAAAACCCTAACTGCCTTTTTTAGTTTGCTAAAATGTATCAGAACTAACTGTCATTTTTTTAGCTTACTAAAGTATATCAGAACTAACTGCCATTTTTTAGTTTGCTACAGTGTATCAGAACTAACTGCCATTTTTTTAGCTTGCCAAAGTGTATCAGAACTAACTGCCATTTTTCAAATAAAATACTTCTTTTAAACATTTTTGTATTCTTTGTTGCATCTCAGTGCTACTGATCTCCTGCAGCCTCTTTGCAGCCACTTCCCATCTACATGCAATTCAGTGATAGCTGCATGGCATTTCTCAGGACGAGTTTCCTGATGGTGACAACTGTGGACCATGCCTGCCTGATTTATGATGTATTAAATCGGAAGCCTATGTGACTATGCAAGAGCACATGTGGGATACAGGCAGAGCCGCTGATAAGGCAGTACAGCCAGCCCTCCTGTACTGAGCCTAGGCCCCATCAGTTCAAAAGGGGGGCACAGGCACCTGCTTAGCAAGAGTGTTGGCTGTGCTATCTTATTGCAGATACCAGTCCTCTTCTGCTTCCCCCCCTGCAGTGCTGCCGGTTTCTCCTCTTTCTCCCACCGGTTTCACTGCAGGGGGATTGGTTCTAGCACATGTGCCCCTTCCATCTGCTGTCCAGACCCCCTGTGCGCCCCTTTCCCCCGCAGCGCTGCCAGCTTCCCTCCTGCCGACAGATGCTGCAGGCACACAGGGGGATGTTTCGGGATGGAGGGCAGGAAAAGGGGCCGGTAAATATATAATTTATTGGCCCCTTCTTTTCCTGAATAAACACAGTGGGTGATCAGTACCAATCTCTCCTGTGTCCATTCATCGCTGAAGCATAGTAAACTGAGCTTACTATGCTTCGGCTTGTGAATGAGCAAGAAGCCTCAGAGTGCTTTCTATTCATCCATCTGTGCAGCTGAGGTGTCACTTCCGGCTGGGGGGGGGGCTTTGCCTGTCAGGTAGGCTGTAAGGGGCACTGGGATTTCTAACAGCAGCCCTGGATACAAGCACAGTGCGTTGTCCCCCTATAGAAGGAAGTGCTGGAAGGGCATTTATAGCAGGGTCACCAGGTGCTGTTTTAATGAAAATGACAACGGTGTCCCCGGTACTTCCTCATTGTTGGTTTCCTTTACATGTGGGGCCTAGAGTTGCCACCTCCTCCCTTTAAACCCGAACACATTAATTACACAGGTTCTGTGGCTGATTAAGGTGTTAATTAAACTCACTTGGTGCCTTACATGCATTAAATTAGTCTCAGAACAACCTGTGTAAGCCATATGTGTTCAGGTTTAAAGGGATGAGGTGGCAACCCTAGTGGGGCCTCCTGAGTTACCCATTGGCCTCCCCCAAGGACTGTCGCCATGAGATCTCCCCTATGTAGTTTCTGTCTTTGCTCCTCCCACTTTAGGGTTTTTCTACTCCTCCTCCATATTTTAAAATACATTTTAAAAAAATGAGCAGGGAGGGCGGCTTTCCCATGATAGAGGGCAAGGCAGGTGTGCAGACCAGGCAACTCACCCTTGTTTAGGGTTGCTACCTCATCCCTTTAAACCTGAACACATAAGAATTACAAATTAATCAGCCACAGAACCTGTGTAATTCATATGTGTTCGGGTTTAAAGGGATGAGGTGGCAACCCTACCCTTGTTGGCCATCATCTCAAACTCAAATGAATTCCTATGAGATAACTAACAGCAAGCAGTTATCTCTCAACGGCAAAAAAGATTTAATTTCCCGTGTAGCCCAAGACTTTTCTTCCCGTTTTCACTAAAAACTTCTGAGTGGATGGAGCCATTTGAGCTTTAATGGAGGCAGCCATACGTTGACTCTTGTGCTGAATACTAGTTCAAGGGGGTGCAAATGATCACCAATTGGCATCAAAAGTAACCATAGGTAAAACTAAGAAGAACCAAATACCAAATTTAATATGCCTTACACGTAGGGTTGCCACCTCATCCCTTTAAACCCGAACATATATGAATTACACAGGTTCTGTGGCTGATTAAGGTGGTAATTAAACTCACTTGGTGCCTTGTCTGCATTAAATTAGCCTCAGAACAACCTGTGTAATTCATATGTGTTCGGGTTTAAAGGGATGAGGTGGCAACTCTACTTACATGTCCTTTAATGTCCATAGGTTGACTTATGTGCTGCATCCTAGTTCAAGGACAATGACTCAGCTTCATAGCTTCATCCCAAAAGTAGCGTCACTTGAGTCAAGGAGCGGCCGCTTCCATCACAGCCAAGCCATAGAAGTATATTAGTGGGTGATGGATTCCATTCAAATGCATGCAATGTTTTTAGTCTCTATACATCCTGCAGAGTTTAACCCCTTGGTTACATTATTGATATGGCTAATTCCCAGAATCGACCTCTCACTCTTTTCATACGTTGGCAGTGAATGTTCTCTGTCTGCTCCCGGCTCTGCTCTCTTGCCATTGTGAGCCATCAAGGGTGTCAGCCCCCCTCCTTCGTGATGAATTATAAAAAAACATGCTAATACTGGACAGTCCATTGGTGAGCATATGGCCCCATCTCATGGCTGAAATCTCAGGGGTAGAAATCTTATGCTTGGAGTGAAAGCTCAATAATCCTTTCCCCAAGTCTCCAGCTAAAACTAAAACACGAGCTATGTTTCATTCCCTACTCAGGTTTCTAATCCCTTGATAGCATGAGACTAACCACCATACCCCTCATGCTACACTTGGTATCAGTGGGCAACAAGGAGTTAATACCGTGCTATGAGGGAGATATACATCCCCCATGAGGTCAAGCCCTGTATTATATATGAACCATTTTAAGTGACATTAGACCAAGACCAACCACTGATGACCGCAAATCAGCGATTGCCAGTGAAAATGAAGTTTACAAGACTCATTTTGGCAAACGGTGACCATTGGCACCTCTTTAAGGCTTTAAAGAATACCGCCTGACAGGATATTAAATTGGATCATAGTTTTATCTATGGTTACGTTTAATTCCAAGTGGTGACCATTTGTACCCCATGCAGGATTTCAAGAGTGCCACCTGGCAGCATATTAGATTAGGTATTTCCTTAGGTTCTTCTTAGTTTTATTTATGTTTTTTTTATTATAAATGGTGACCATTTGAACCCCAAAAAGGCTTTCCAGAGGGCTACCTGGCAGCTTATTAAATTAGGTATTTTTTCAGGTTCTTCTTAGTTTTATCTGTGGTTACTTTTGATGCCAATTAAAGACCATTTGAACCCCATGTAAGCTTTAAAGAGTGCCACCTGTCAGCATATAAAATTAGGTATTTCTTCAGGTTCTTCTTAGTTTTATCCATGGTTACTTTCAATGCCAATTGGTAATCATTTGCACCCCCATGTAGGCTTTTGAGAGTGTCACTTGGCAGCATATAAAATTAGGTATTTCTTCAGGTTCTTCTTAGTTTTATCCATGGTTACTTTCAATACCAATTGGTAATCATTTGCACCCCCATGTAGGCTTTTGAGAGTGTCACTTGGCAGCTCATTAAATTACATATTTCTTCAGGTCCTTCGTAGTTTTATCTATGATTACTTTTGCTTCCAATTGGTTCTCTAGAGCTTAACTCCTTCACCTCTGTAGAGAAACTGCTCTTACCACCCTATACCTTTTTTCATCCTCATAGCTCTTGGAGAAGTCAACCCATTAATACTACCTAATTCCTCTAAAACCAACCACTGCTTTCTTTTAGAGCACTCGCGATCACTCTCTTAACCTCTTCATTACTGTAGCTCCAGGTTAAAGTAACCTACGCATCACTCTAATTCAGGTGGTAATGCGCCATATAGACCTCGCTCGCGTAATTGTCCCGCATGGATGGCTTTCATCAGCAGTACATTTCCACAGACCAAGCCTTACACTTTAACCCATTCATCACCCTTAAATGGGCTCTTCAAATTAAACCCATTTTTTACAAAAACTCTGAATGTCCTAAACATATCTAGAAACAAAATCTCCAACCAAAACTTGCTTCTAAGGTGTTTGCAGAAGACCAATGCCAAGCAAGCATTTTTTTGGTAATAGCCATCAAGGAACGTTAACAATGAAATAGCTATCAAAGTTCCTTAAATAAGGTTAAAAATAAAGCAAAAACTGCAGTGGCCCCTAACAGCCAATTATAATCTTTCTCCAGTCTTATTAAACACCGCAGTTGGCTTGGCTGCCATGAGTTCTTTGCACACAGTCATGGATCTTTGCATGGTCATAAGTCAGCACATCGGTGAAAAATTCTACTAGTAGTCAACGTTATTAAAACCATTTAAGATGTGATAAATTCTATGAGTGCACTTATGTGTGCTTTGTGTGGCGAGGCTGAGATAAAGTTACACTTTCGTTCCATAATCAAGCATCTTAAGCAAAAGAAAAATTAAAGGTACAATCCCACTGCAGACTCAGTTGGGGTTCCTCCCTTCCCACCAGTTTCCTTTGTTCTTCCATAAATTTGAAAGTTGTTGATAGTCTTTGATACTTCAGAAGTTACTTTTCTTCACTATTCATTAACAAATATGTTATTTTCTTTCCAAAGCATCATTCTTGCCTCTCCTGGCCACTTCTCAGTTTGCTGTACAGTCATACCCTATGTAACTATCATTGAAGTTTATTGTCCACCAACTCTTACACTTCCCTGCCCCACCTACATCCAGCATCTCCAAGTTTTCCACCCTAGACCAATCATTATGGGCTCATTGATCAAACAAACAGACCACTGTTTCCAGATATTTCCACCTCTCGTTGCTCCAAATATGTTATGGTATTATTACAAGCTGAAGAATTTGCTTGCTTTATAAGGCGAGGAGCAATGTTGTGAGTCCAGGGGCCATTAGCCACCAGTCAACCCTCATTGTTCTGCCTGCCTTTAACAGCCGAAGGATGGAACTTGTTCCCTCGTTGTAGCTTAGCATCATTTTCCCTCTTTGCACCTCCTTATTAAATCAACCCTTCGCAGCTGAACTATACAGTACTCTCAGCAAAGCTATTTTTAGTTGTTGATGTTATGTGACGTCACTAGGACAGGATGTGTTAGTCTTTTACCTTCACATTAAATGATTCATGTGCGAGGACTAGGAATACGAAGCCTGATCCCCTTTACTGCAGCTCTTTAGAGTCACAACGGGTTTTACATCGCCTCCGTCTCTCAAACAAGTTCCTTAAATTTACCGACAATAAATCACAAGAATCTTTGACAACTTCTGAAGGTTGGATTGGTCTCCTAGACCCTACAGATGAAAAAGATGAGCTCCTGACCAGGATCTATAGTCACAGAGGAGGTGATTGCTATGGATGAGGGAACATTTCAAAACACGAAAACTTAAAAAGCAGCTCTTAGAAGAAAACGAGGGAGACAGCTGATGGTTCCACACCCCTCCTGTACTCAGCGATGGCGTACATAGTAATAATGACAAGATAGATCCAACACACACAGTCTAGACTTAACATTTTAGTATATGAAAGACTAAATTTTTGGATCTCTTATGGTTCTTAAGACAGATATAATTTACAGTCATCTTTTTTTTTTGGGAGGGGTATACATTTATATATGACATCTCAAGACTGGAAGTCATCTTCTCTTTGAATGAATATATAGTTATACATGATATTTCATGATGGCCTCACATCAAGCTCAAATTGTATACATTGATATCTCAAGAAGGTATCTCGTCCAGCCCAAATTGTGTATTGGGTCTACCGGGTCATTGGCCAACATTTTGCTTAATGTTTCTTAATTTAGCTTTGCAAAGCATTGTTTAAAGCTTAGCTTAAAGCTTTTAAAGTATAGAGTTGTAGACATTATTTTAAGGTAGTTTAAGAAGAATAAAAAACTTACCATAAGCCTCCCCGATGTTGGAAGTGACTGGAGCCATTTTGCTGGCTCCGCTGTCCAAGGTGCTGAATCCTCTCCCTTTGCTGATGCTGCTCTTACTGTTCCTCTGCTAGGAAGCCTTGGAAAATGGCAGTGAGAGAGAGAGAGAGAGAGATAGCGAGAGAGGGGAAAAAAAAAAAAAAATCTGTCGGTATCCAGCAATCTCAGTGTGAGGAGGGGCTGATGGCTTCCTCTAGGCTGACTGCAGCTCACCTCCTGCTCTGCTGTCCTCCCAGTCTGCCCGCTCCAGCTGCAGACACGGCTGCTGGCCAAATTGACGCAATGCTGACGCTACAAGCCTGGAATCTGCTCCTTCCTCCCCCTTTCTTCTCTCCAGAGGGCTGGAGGATGCTCATCAATTCTTATAACTACAAGAGGTTCTCTGCCTTGGATACAGACAGCCCTGGATCCAAAATGGTTAACACAATGCTTGTCTCAGACATAAAGAAAGGCAGATTTGTGCAAATTTCTGCCGGTCCTGATCTGATCCATGGCTGTGTATGAAATGTATGTAATGACATAGTGATAGGGATGTATGGGACCACACCGGCTGGAGGGCTACCAGGATCCAGGTCATCCCGATCCAGTGGGCTAAAAACAACGAACCTAGGGGGTTTTCCTTTTTAGATTTGCTCACGTCTAGAGTTGGCTAATTAGATGTGGCAATTATCCGGAAATTGATTTTACGACTAAACAGAATAAACATAATAATAATTTAAAAAATATATATATAATTATATTAATAACATAATTATTATTAGTAATATAATAATATGATATACATACATACACACATATATATATATTAGTAGTAATAATAATCATAATCATCATAAATAATAATGCATATATATATATATATATATATATATATATATACACACGAGGGTTCTTCAAAAAGTTCCCACACTTTTTTAACTCTTTATTATAAAAATATAAAAATGTGCAGAAACTTTTTGAAGACCCCCCCTCATACATATATATATACTGTACAATGTATAACTTATAGTAATATTATATAACAATATTATAAAATAATTTGCAGTGAATTATAAGTAAGCATAAACACTAAATTGTTATATATGTATTTATTTATTTGGAAATTATATCATATTATATTATATATTTTATATTAAGTTATAGTGGTTATGTTTAATGTTATGTATAAATCATTGCAATTTTTTTATAATAATATTATACAGTATATGTATGTATATACAGTATATACAATTTAAAAAAAATATTTACCATAATTTATAATTAAACATAACCACAAAAACCCCTTAAAAGCTTTAACATGTCATTCTGAAAATAAATAAATATATATATATGTGTGTGTGTGTGTGTATATATATATTATTTTTTTTCTTGAAGCTCTCATTGAAATAATCCCTATTGATCCTACCATGAAAGTCCTTTTCTTAAGACACTTCCTGTTATAGGGTGAGAACGCTCTCTGCCTGTCTCACAATTGAGCTTCTGTGTTGTCACCCTGCCACACAGGCTTCCCATGGAGACTGCAAGTTTAAAAGCACAGTACACAGGCATGGCCAGTGAAGTGGCAATAGGAGACACGCCATGAGCGGCCATCGCTGGAGTGTTTGTCATCAGGAAGTGGCTGCAAAAAGGATGTCCATATAAACTTTAACACGACAATGTCATTTTATTTTAATTTTTTTTATTTTTTTTTTTAAATTTGCAGTTGTCAGTGAAAAAATTCCATAGCACTTTCGGAAACAGAATGACAAAGTTCTTTTCCTGTCTCTTAATTCTGCATTGTCACCCTGGCACACGGGCTGCAAGTAGCCATTTAAATATGCATTATGCATACAGGGTCCGCTGTTGTTGCCATTAGGGAACATGCAGCCACCCCTGAAGTGTTTATAATCAGGAAGTGGCTGCAAAAAGGTTGCAGGAAATCAGCTGCATAGAGATACAACAAAGAATGAAGAAAAGGGAGAAAAAAAGAAATGGCAAATTGTTTATGATACACAGAACTTTATCAAACTAAATGCCATCCAATTTGAAATTTGAATTTATATCAATTTTAGGTTGTAGAATATTTATCAGCAAACTGATATTTCAGATTTGGGCAGATGCATTTGGATTGGATCACCTAATGGCTTTTTTTAGTGCCTCAAATAAAATATCTGCATCTGAGTTCCCAGCTCCGCCCATCCGCCATGCAGTATAAAATAGATTTCCAGCTTTCTGTTAAATTTAGTTGTTTTGAAGCTGATCTTCAGGATAAACAAATGTTCTCTAAATCCATTCATCGTGTGCAATCCTCCTGGGATCTTTGTGTATTTCTGCCACATCTGTGCAGTAATCCAGATGAGACTTCCTATAATAAAGACCGCTCACTGCTGCTCTGTCTCCTTGTGCAGGGTGACTGGTCCTGTCTCCGCCCCCTTCCTGTAATTTTTTGCAAGCATCCTGTAGTGGGCGGGACCTGCTGGGCCCCTCCCACAGCTCCGCTCTCTTCATGGACAGCACACTGATGATGTCACTGCTGCTTTTACAAGGTAATATCTGGGCTTGCAAAGGCATTTGGTGCACACAAAGTGGATTTCTATCCTTTGTGCCTATTGAGAAATGTATTTATTGTATTTAGCATGTTGCACTGGTCAGCGGCGTCACAAGAGGGGGCGGTGCCACCAGGTGACATCACTGCCCCTTACCTAACTGTCAAACAGTGGAGCAGGCATTTTGGCGATTAGCCTTCATTGTGTGCAGAGCATTTTTTCCCGGGTCTGGCGATGCGGCGGGCGTCATGTAGGACCTACTTCAGGGGACATTGTTTTTTTTGTTTTTTTAAAAAGGAATTGTCATAAACTGCCTCCTGTCGTTATTTATTTTTGACACTTTTTTGGTGAATGAGTAGGGGTGCAGTGTACCCCATACTCATTCACATAGGGAGGGGGCTGGGATATGGGGGTTGTTTAAGGTGGCTTCCAGATTCTGATAAGCCCCCCACTCGCAGACCCCCACAACCACAGCCCAGGGTTGTTGGGAAGAGGCCTTTGTCAACATGGGGACAAGGTGCCCCAAAGCACCCCCCCCCATGTTAAGGGCATGTGGCCTGGTATAGTTCAGGAGGGGGGGGGTTGCTCGCTTGCCCCCTCCTATCCTGACCTGCTGGGCTGCATGCTCAGATAAGGGTCTGGTATGGATTTTGGGGGGGCCCCATGCTGTTTTTTTTTTTTTTACATTTTTGGCCTGGGGTTCCCCTTAAAATCCATACCAGACCCATAGGGGTGATATGAATTGGGGGGGGGGGTTCCACAGCCTTTTTTTTTACAGTTTTGTATTTCTTTATAAATGTCAGTTTTGCTGCAGCAGGTTCTATACACCGTACAGATGCGCCACTTTAAAGGCAGACTGAGGGGACCCCCCAGGCACTATATTCAAAGAAAGTGTTCATTTTTATTGTTTCACTTTAAGCAATAAATCACTGCTCTTGTAAAAAGGATCTTTTTTAAAAAAAGATGTTTGCATTGATACATGCCCCCAGGGCAGTGCCCGAACCCCCATACCCTTTTTATGACCAATAACTTGCATATAAGCTCTCAAAATGGGCACTCTTGATTTTTCAAGTTCAGGTCCCATAGACTTTAATAGGGTTTGCGGGTCGGGTCTGAACTTTTGCAATGTTCAAGAGTTCTGGCGTGAACCGGACTGGGGGAGGGGGGTGTTTGGCCCAACTCTAAATACTAGTATAAAAATATAAATAAATAAATAAAAGTTCCAGTATGTATCCCATAACACAATAACTTTTGCGCAAACCAATCAATATACGCTTATTGGGATTTTTTACCGAAAATATGTAGACAAATATAGGCCTAAATTTATGAAGAATTTTTTTGTTGTTGTTTTATAGCAGAAAGTAAAAAGTATTGTTTTTTTTTTCAAAATTGTGGGTCTTTTTTTGTTTATAGCGCAAATAATAAAAAACCACCAAAAGAAAGCTCTATTTGTGGGAAAAATTACATAAATTTTATTTGGGTACAGTGCTGCATGACCGCGCAATTGCCAGTTAACTACTTCATCCCCCGGAAGGATTTACCCCCTTCCTGATCACAGCACTTTTTGCAATTCAGCACTGTGTTGTTTTAACTGACAATGCGCGGTCGTGCAACGTTGTACCCAAACAAGATTGACGTCCTTTTTTTCCCACAAATAGAGCTTTCTTTTGGTGGTATTTGATCACCCCTGAGGCTTTTATTTTTTGCGTTATAAACAAAGATCGACAATTTGAAAAAAAAACTTTTTTTTTACTTTTTGCTATAACAAATATCCAAAAAATATATAAAAAAAAAATGTATTCATCAGTTTAGGCCAATATGTATTCTTTTACATATTTCTGGTAAATAAAATCGCAATAAGCATTTTATTGATTGGTTTGCGCAAAAGTTATCACCTCTACAAACTATGGGAATAGATTTAGGCATTTTTATTATTTATTTTTTTTACTGGTAATTGGGGCGATCTGCGATTTTTTTTTTATCGGGACTGCGACATTGCGGCAGACAGATCAGACACTTTTTAAACACTTTTTTGGGACCAGTGACAATTATGCAGCGATCAGATCTAAAAATAACTACTGATTACTATGTAGCCATGTGCTCTCTTGGGAGTAGCTTTAGTTGTGGCTCACCTGATAGCCACCCTCAATCCCACCATATATCACACATCCGTAGACACTGACCAGGCCGTCTCTTGTGTTTGTTGTTTTATTTAGGGGAAATAACTTGGATGGGGAAAAGGGGGGACTGTGGGATGCCCCAGAAATTATTGTACACAACCTCCATATACAGTCCTGTATATGCACATTTGCCCTGCAGACTATCCTTCTGCAGACTGTTACTCCTCACAACTCTCTCCAGCACTATACCTGCAGACTATTGCTCCTTCACTTCTCTCCAGCACATCACTTGGTTCCTAGCTTGAAAGGAAATTTATCAAGCTTCTTTTCTCCTTTCTCTTCACTACAGCTAGCACATGGTGAGGCCTGCACTGTGTCAGCAGGACCTCAGGACCACCCATTACAGGCCAGGGATCACAGGCCCCTGAATATGTAGCTTACTACATTGGTGCTAGATGGGCCTTCCCTCTTCCAGGTCCCACCAACCTGTTTTCCTCACAGTGACACTCCTTCCCCCAGCTGGCTCCCAAGGCTTCCACAGACTGTCCACTATTCCTCTCCCAGCCTGCTCCAGCACTTTCTCTTCTAGCTCCCAGGGTCTGTCCAGTGGACCACTTTAAAGTCTCTCAGTAGCACCTCTGCTGCTCTCCCATTCCCTTGTGCAACTCTAGAAATCGCCTTCACTCCTGGCTGCACCCGAACCTCTAGGTCTCTAAGACTGGGGGCTCTCTCCCAGGTAGAGGCCTCCACAGCACCTCTGCTACATCTTCCGACTTCAATCTCCAACAACTGGGCTGATCCTGAGTATTTAAGGAGGCCTGCCTCCTGCCAATCCTGATTGGGCATTGGTCAGGGCTCCTTAGAACACTCCAGATGGCTCCACCTCTCTCCCAACTCTATGACTAGAAACCTTCTTCCAGTTTCTAGAAAGAAGTGGGAGGTTCTGGTGACCTCATCTGTTGAATCAACTCAATCCTCCCTGAGCCACTCCCCAAGCCCAAATCAAAACATTCAGGCCTGCTCTTACAGTCAAGCCTGATGGCAAATGTCACTGGCAGGGAAGGGGTTAAACTGTAGGGGGCAGGGAAGGGGTTAAATGTGTTCCCTCAGCGTGTTCTAACTGTGTGGGGGCTGGGCTAGCAGGGACATGACAGATCTAACTGATCCCCAATACGGAGATCAGTAAATCACTGCTATGTCCCCTGATAGAACAGGGAACTGGCGTGTTTACATTGGCGGTTCCCTGTTCTGCCTCTGTATCAGGCGATCGTGGGTCGCCGGCAGACATCGATTCCGCCGACCCGCGGCCACATTCACGCAGCATGAGGCAGGCGCGAGAGCGTGATATACGGCGATTTGCGCAGGATGCCAACCTGCCACAGTAAATGTGTGTTAGCCGGTCAGGAACCAGTTAAAGTGACACAGTGCTGTATCGCAAAAATTGGCCTGGTCAGGAAGAGGGTAAAAATTCCGGAGGTCAAGTGGCTAAATGAAAATGTTTGTGACCGGATTTCAAATGTATAGAGCAAAAGATCTCTCCTGAAAATGCTTTTTGCCTGGCTGTCATGCTTACCTTTGTTTCAAAACTTTGAGTTAAAGGGTTAAAGAGGAGCTCTGGTCTCCCCCAAAAAATACAGTAGCTGCTGACTTTTAATATAAGGACACTTACCTGTCCTGGAATCCCGCAATGTCCTCACCTGAGCCCATTCTTCAATCGGCTTCGGATCCAGGTGCCGACATCTTAACCACTTCAGCCCCGGAAGGATTTCCCAGGTTAGGACCAGAGCACTTTTTGCGATTCGGCACTGCGTCGTTCTAACTGACAATTGCGCGGTCGTGCGACGTTGTACCCAAACGAAATTTGCGTCCTTTTTTTCCCACAAATAGAGCTTTCTTTTGGCGGTATTTGATCCCCTCTGCGTCATTTCTGATCGCCGCTATATACAAAAGAAGAGCGACAATTTTGCAAAAAAAAACTAATTTCTTACTTTTTGCTAAAATACAAATCCAAAAAATATATAAAAAAAACATTTTTTTCTATCGGTTTTGGCCGATTTATATTCTTCCTCATATTTTTGGTAAAAAAAATCGCAATCGGCATTTATTGATTGGTTTTCGCAAAAGTTGCCGCGTTTACGGATGATGAGAATTAATTTCTGGGGTTTTTATTTTTTTTTTATTTTTTTACTAGTAATGTCGGCAATCTGCGATTTTTAGCGGTACTGCGATATTGCAGCGGACATGTCGGACCATTTTGACACTTTTTTGGGACCATTAGCATTTATACAGCGATCAGTGCTATAAAAATGCACTGATTACAGTGTAAATGCCATTGGCAGTGAAGGGGTTAACCGAGGGGGGCACTCTAAGGGTTAACAGTGTTCCCTGGGCGTGTTCTAACTGTGTGGGGACTGCCCTGGCTGGGGAAAGGGGATGATCACAGCTTCCATTTACAGGAAGGCTGTGATCATCGCCCTTCCCCCTTCAACAGAACGGAGATCTGTGTTTACATACATGGACCTCCGTTCTTTCAGTGCGGGGGAGCCATCGTGGGTAGCCGGCGGCGATTGAGTCTGCCCTACCCGCTCCCTGGCTCCCCCCGAACACAGTGAGTGCGCGTGCGCACCTCCGGCGGGGCACGCTCACAATGCTAGTTATCGCGGCCGCCGTCCTGTGACGGCGGTTCGCGATAACGAACCACCTTGTCGCCGTCACGCTGCGGCGGGCAGTCGGCAAGTGGTTAAGTAAGGGAAACCTACATGTGCAGGCTGCGCTTTGTGATTGGTCTTCTGGGATCTGTGATGTGACCCAGAAGGCTGTGGGGGAAGGAGGGGGCACTCTCCTCCCAAAAAAAGTGCCAAATGTAGCAGTGGAGATGGGAACGATGCAAACAAGCAGAACTTCCCCTTTTGAGCGAAGTTCTGCTTTAATTAACCGAAAACCAAGTGAGCACATATAGGCTGCTGACTGCTTTCTTACCATCCTGATCTGCATACTTGTTTCGGGGTGATGGCTTACAGTATAATTAATCCAGCCCAGGCCTATTCTAGAACTTCTCTCCTACATGTGAAAATCATCTTTTTTTTGCTAGAAAATTACTCATAACCTCCAAACATTATTTTTTTTTTTAGCAGAGACCCTAGGGAATAAAATTGGGGTTGTTGCAATTGTTTATCTCACACTGTATCCGCGCAGCAATTTTTCAAACGCAATTTTTTGAAAAAAAAAAACATTTTCATGAATCAAAAGTAAAAACGAAACAGTAAAGTTAGCCCAATTTGTTTGTATAATATGAAAGATGATGTTATGCCGAGTAAATAGATACCTAACATGTCATGCTTTAAAATGGCGCACACTTGTGGAATGGCGCCAAACTTCGGTATTTAAAAATTTCCATAGGTTAAGTTTAAAAATTTTTTACAGGTTACCAGCTTAGAAGGTCTTGTGCTAGAAGTATTGCTCTCGCTCTAACATCCATGGCGATACCTCACATGTGTGGTTTGATCGCCGTTTACATATGCGGGCGCGCGGTAAGGTGTTCACACGCGGTAAAATTTCGTACTGTACAATCCATAGATAAATGAGCCGTATTGTAGTAGAAAGTATAATATGTTTGTTTAACCCGATTGAAATGACAAAGCAAAAATGAAAACTAAGTACTTTTACAAAAAAAAAAAGTTTTTTAACGCAAACTTTTTAACGACGCGCCTATGTCACACTCTATTTGTTAACGTTGTTGGGGTTAAAATAAGGGATCCCAGAGACGATTTTTTTTTTTATTACAAACCTCCAATACTCATTAAAAGATCGTTTTTTTTCTACTAAAAGTGTACATCCTCTCTTCAAGATCTTATCCGGACCCGAC
>BLSH010118351.1:658814-674253 GCA_018402905.1 Glandirana rugosa
CTCCTCCACTACTCCCTCGACCTCTCGTCCTCCAGAACCCTCCTCGCTTCTCCTGCTAATCCAACCATAAAACTCTGTTCCGACCACTACATCGACCCTCGTCTCAACACCTACCGAATCATCGACTAACGATCATAAAACTTAAATTGTTGTTCTCTACTTAAACTTAATTTGTTCTCTACAAATGTATTATCTTTATTTTTATAATTTTTTATTTATTTATTTAAATTTTCCCTTTCACATTTTTAATTTTTTGCTCTCGCTCTAACATCCATGGCGATACCTCACATGTGTGGTTTGATCGCCGTTTACATATGCGGGCGCGACCTACTTATGAGTTTGCTTCTGCGTGCGAGCACCCGGGGACGTGGAGCGCTTTAAATTTTTTTTTTTTTTTTTTTTTTTAATTTTTACACTTTCCCTTTTAAATTTATTTATTTATTTTTTAATATTTTTATTTCTATTATGTAAACATCTCTTGTTTAATTCAAATTCATCTCTTGTTGTTAAATTCAAAATACTAGCAATCAGCTACTAAGCCATCCACAACTCTGCTCCCAGCTACATCACCAGCCTTGTCTCAAAATACCAACCTAATCGTCCTCTTCGCTCCTCCCAAGACCTCCTGCTCTCCAGCTCCCTCATCACCTCCTCTCATACTCCCCTCCAAGACTTCTCCCGAGCCTCTCTAATCCTCTGGAACTCCCTACCCCAATCAGTCAGAATGTCCCCAAATCTATCCACCTTCAGGCGATCCCTGAAAACTCTTCTCTTCAGGGAAGCCTATCCTGCCACCACCTAACAACTACATTCCTTATTTTCTCAATCAGCTCATCGCCCGCAGTTATTGCCCTTTCGTATCATTTAACCCTCCCTCCTAGATTGTAAGCTCTAAGGAGCAGGGCCCTCTGATTCCTCCTGTATTGTATTGTACTGTAATTGTACTCTCTGTCCTCGTGTTGTAAAGCGCTGCGCAAACTGTCGGCGCTATATAAATCCTGTATAATAATAATAATAATATCTGAATGATGCCTGCAGCTGCAAGCATCATTCAGATATTTCCACTTCAACCTGAAGGACGTCATATGACATCCACCTACTGCTATTCTAAATGCGGAAAAAAAGCAGCAGGAGCTTTTTTCGGGCGACACACCCGCATAGGGCAGTGAATGAAGTGAATGTGACACGCAGAATCGCATCAAAATCTCAACATCAAAACGCTCATTCCTACCACCCGGTGTTGTGAACGGGGCCTAAGGGCCCTTTCACACCGATGCACTCTTTCCTGCACTTCTGCTTCGCTAAAAGCGCAAAAAATACGCAAATAAACATATTTCCCCTTAAATCCTATGGGACTTTTCACACCGGTAAGTGCAGTGGTGCCTTTTTAGAAAAAAAGTCCCGCAGGCTGCATCCCTGGCACGCTTTTCAAAACTGCACTGAAAACGCAGCTCACCATTGAAATGAATAGAAAACGCATCGAAAATCAGTCACATGTCTGGGGTTGATTTACTAAAACTGTGGAGTGCAAAACAGTGGCGGCTGGTGATCACAATTTTTGGGGGGGGGAGCAAACAGACCTGGCCCCCTCACTCACACTTGCCCCCTCCAGGGCTCGTTAGGCAGCGATCCTCGCACATGCACATCTGCAAGCTTAACTGAACATGCTGAAGTTAGAAGCTGATTGGCTACCATGCACAACTGCACCAGATTTTGCACTCTCCAGTGTTCTCTCCTGCCCCCCCCCATCCTCTGCAGCTCTGCTGTGGCCCCCCCCCCCCCCCATTGTGTCCCCTCTCCCAGGATGTGGCAGGAAGGAGACCGGGAAAAGGGACGATAAATGTGTCATTTCTTCTCTGAATGGAGAGTCGGTGATGTGTACCAATCACTGATTCTGTCCATTTATAACTGAAACATAGTAAACTGTGTTTATTATGCTTCAGTGTGTGAATGAAGCCCAGCTTAAATGAGATCCCTGGCAATCATTGCAGCCAGTGGGTAGATCTGGGAAAAGCGGATGTATGACTCTAGTCACTTGGATCCCTGTGAGATAAAAAATAATAATGATTCTACCCAACCACATCCACCAAAAAGCGAAATTTCCATTTTTGAAGGGCTGAACCTTTTAAAATATTTCAGGTAGAAATGCTTCATTAAAATGTCATTGACAGAGAGGTGCTATTTACTAAGAAGATTGTGAATGAAAACAGGGTGTGATCAGAAAACGATCGATGACGATCCTCCATTTCCTTTCTCTGTATTGCTTGGTGGATCTGATAAATGACTCTGAAATGAATTACGTTTCTTTGCCTTCTTTGTCTTTCGTCTCCATTGTTGTGCTGTGTGTGTTGTGTGTTATCAGCAGAACGGGAATGAGCCTTCAGCGTAGCGTTTTCTCTTTCAGGTATCTGACCTGATTCATGCAGCACATTGGCTTGGCTGCAGACATCAGAGGGTGGAGTACAAGAAACTAGGGCACCGAATTCCCTCTGAATAATGAAGAACGATGCTTGCCAGGATCTGAAGAATGTCTCCCCATATTGTCCCAACCTATCGTTGTATGCTTGTGGTTCTATACATAGCACTGACCCCAGAAGGAGCTTCTGGATTTTAGTGGACCCTCCTACTGGTGATTTACCCTCTAACTGCAACCAGGCACTCACTGACCCCAGGGCCATCTTTAATATTGATTGGACCCTGGGCAAATATTTTCTTGCCCCCCCAGTAAAATCAATTTACTGAATCAGATCAGGCGTGATTTCGATGGTTGCCAGAGGTTACTGCTCACTGATTAGTTGCTAGAGGTTACAGCACATGCTTTCTGCTTGTTTGGTTGCTAGAGATTACTGAACATCAATGCTGCTCACTGATTGAGGTTACTGCACATCATTACTGCCCACAGATTGGTTGCTAGAGGTTACAGCACATCATGTCCTCACTGCCTGCACACCATGGACTGGGGGGTAAACAGTCGCTTTCCTGACACCACAGAAATGTGCTGCCCTTTAGCAGATACACAGCAGTGCCATCAATTATCAATGACACCTTCATGCATCTGCTGACATGTGCTGTAGACTTTCAAGCATGCCTTTGTCTCCCTAGTGGGCAGCATCCAGTATAGGGGATGGTAAATATGACCTCAGGGGGGCATGAAATACATATGAATGCCACCTTTGTTTACATATCAGTGCAGCTGGCCGCCACTATTTACATATGAGTGTTGCTGCTATTTGCATATCAATGCCGGTTATTTACATGTAAACATAGCAATAGGGCAGAGTTGGGCAGCTATAGTAGCAGCACTTAGATATTGTGACACAGCACAGGCCTAAAACTTCAAGGGACAAGGGAATTTAAACCAGGATAGTTGGCAAGTATGAGGAAGCTGCTTTGGGCCCCACAACAATGACAGGGCCCCGGGCAACTGACCCTTTTGCCCTGCCTTAAAGACGGCCCTGACTGACCCACCAACAACGACTGTTAGACAGACATTTACAGAATTAACCTTCTTTGTGCAGATTTTATTGGCTCACATGTCTAAGGGAAAGAGGGTTGGGGGTACAGGATACCCAAAAAAAATCCCAGTGGACTCTCGGTATCTTCATGCCTCAAGGTTGAACTCCTTTGGCTCTGCCACGGGCTATTAAATTAGGTTAATGCATTTCACCCCTGTAGGGCTTAATCATAGAGGTAGATGCTACCTGTAGCAGCCCCTAGTGTGCAGTCTAGGGTGAGGAAAATGTATGTTGACACACAGCAGCTGTGTGAGTCTGGTTGATTGGTCAGGATTAGTGAAAGTCAGGCTGGAGGGCTCTACAAGTCAGTCTTCTGGTACCTCCCCCTAGTTCTAGAAGCTTGGAGAAGTTTCTAGAAGCTATTGAATGGAGGTAAAGAGGCCATTATCTGACGTATGGTTATCTGGCCAATCTCCAGGCAGCAGACCTGGCAGGGTGGATGGATCAGCCCACAAATATTGTGGAGCCTGGCCAGAAGGGAAGTTGGGTAGAAGATGGAGTACTCAGGCTGAGTTGTGTGGCCTAGGAGGAGACCCCTGGGTTGAGGAGGGGGGGGGGGCTCTCCCTCCAGGCTGAGAGCTGAGGACAGAAGGAAGAAGGATAGTCTCTTCTAGAAGATACCCAGGCTTGCATGGGAGGACCTGGACAGTAGGAAGCCTAAACAGCAGTCTTCTCAAAAGAAACAGGAGTTCCAGGGACAGTGTGAGTACCTCTACACCCCCAGGGCCAAAAAGGAAAAGCTGCCTGATGTAATATCCATCAAGCATTCTGGGACAATAACAATAAGTTAAAAGAGAAGTGTGGGTTTCTGTTTTTTTTCCCAGTTATACTTACCTCGTGATGCATGCAGCATCAGTCCACAAGGTTTAGGAGTGTCTATGGGAATGTTTGACCATTCTTCCAGAGGCGTATTTGTGAGGTCAGGCATGGATTTTGGATGATAAGGCCTGGCTCATGGTCTCCGCTCGAACTCATCCCAAAGGCGTTCTATCGGGTTGAGGTCTGGCAGGCCAGTCAAGTTCCTCCACCCCAAACTCGCTCATCCATGTCTTTATGAACCTTGCTTTGTGCACTGGGCCAAATCATTTGGTGGAGGGGGGATTATGGTGTGGGGTTGTTTTTCAGGGGTTGGGCTTGGCCCCTTAGTTCCAGTGAAGGGAACTCTTAAGGCGTCAGCATACCAAGATATTTTGGACAATTTCATGCTCCCAACTTTGTGGGAAGAGTTTGGGGATGGCCCCTTCCTGTTCCAACATGACTGCACACCACTGCACAAAGCAAGGTCCATAAAGACATGGATGAGCGAGTTTGGGGTGGAGGAACTTGACTGCCCTGCACAGAGTCCTGACCTCAACCCAATAGAACACCTTTGGCATGAATTAGAGCGTTGACAAATGCGCTTCTGGAAGAATGGTCAAACATTCCCATAGACGCTCCTAAACCTTGTGGACAGCCTTCCCAGAGAGTTGGAGCTGTTATAGCTGCAAAGGATGGAGCAACTCAATATTGAACCCTACGGACTCAGACTGGGATGCCATTAAAGTTCATGTGTGTGTAAAGTCAGGTGTCCCAATACTTTTGGTAATATAGTGTATATGCAAACATTTAGGGTCCTAGGAGCTCCATAGTTACTTGTTTAAACCATTAAATGCTGGCTACAGCTTTGCTGCCTCTCAAACAAAAATAAAATGTAGATAAGCAATGAGTACCTAAATGTAGGGGCTGTACTGTATGTATCACTGCTGATCCAATAAGGGTATACAGTAATTGGTATAGAGGAGCTGTATTTCTTTGTATAGACATGATGTCAGCTCTTCTTGGATTACAGTAAGTCAATGGGCTAAAATCATTACGCTTCTCTTTCTCTTTGCGTTTATAAAGCGACAGGGCAGGAAAGGCAAATCTTCCGAGCTGAGTCACTGCTTGTTACTATCTTGATTGATGTTTTCTACGTAGACAATTACTGAGTCATGAATGATGCCCTATGTGTACAAAGCAGAGCATGAATGTGAAATTAAGAAGGGCCCAAGGTTGCTGCTTATTGACTGATGCTTTTTTTTTTAAAGCCCATCCCTATTTAAAAATTAAAGCTGCATTGCCCAGACCTAGCGGAGAATTTAAAAAGAATGCAGCTTTCACTGCTATACTCACCTTCAATCAGGTGCTGTCCTCAAAAAAATCTGGTCGTCCACTAGATGGCTCTTCTCTGGCTTTATTTAACCCACTTCTTGTGTGTCTAGGTCGGATGTCGTGGTCACACCCCACTATTGGTGGTCTTTACCCTGGCCTGGGCTTACAGCAGTGCTGCAAAGCACAGCACTCATGTGTCATTCTTGGGCAGAAGTAAGCCAAGGTTCACATATTTGCAGTGCAGGAAACACAGCGATCCCTGCATGTTTCCCCCACCGCGTTGCATACCTCCCAACTTTTTGAGATGGGAATGAGAGACACCTATTAGCAAATGTATGTAGGCATAGGACACACCCCCTGCCACAACCCCTTAAAGGAGAATTATACAGTGGAACCTTGGATTACGAGCATAACCTGTTCCAGGAGAATGCTTGTAATCCAAGGCACTCGTATATCAAAGCATGTTTCCCCATAGGAAACAATGGAAACTGCATTAATTCGTTTCATAGCACTGCTCGTCTATGCAGTACTGTATGTGGCCACAGGACGGGGGGGCGTCTGGTGTATGCAATACCGCATGTGGTCAGAGAAGTGGTGGCGCTGGTGAGCCTCTAAGACGTCGGAATCACTCGTAAATGCTCGGAAAGTGTTTACACTTTAGGTATTTCCAAGGAATTTCGAGTATTGCGGCCTCCTCCGAGGCACACCAGCACCCCCGCCCCTCTGGCCACATGCGGTATTGCATGCAAATAGGCTTAATTATGCTCGTTTTGGGAGACAGTGCTAGCAAACCGAGTCAGATTTTTTTTTTTTTTTAAATGCTCGTCTTTCAAAATGCTCGTTAACCACGTTACTCGTAAACCAAGGTTCCACTGTACAAAAAAAAAAAAAATGATAAGTTAAACCCACCAATGCTTTTTTTTTATCACTACTATTCCTTTGTATTGGCTTTTGAAATTTACAAATGCAGCAATTTAGAATTTGGATGAAAGGTTTAGCACTGGGAAATGCTTTTTGAAAGATAATTAGTGCATTTTTTTACAACTATATAGATCAGAGCAAAATGAGGGACAAATGAGGAGGAAAGAGGGACTTTGTTCCAAATCAGGGACAGTCCCTCAAAATCCGGGACAGTTGGGAGCTATGGGACTGAACATTCACTGTTGAAACGTTCATCAGAACACTGAACATTTAGGGCTTTCAACATGGATGATAATGGCAGCTTTCTGCTGTCAATGGTGACTAAGGAAGCACTTAGCAACCACTGACGTCACCCATCCCATTTACCTACATGGCTGGGAATTGCATATTGTTCCAAATCAGGGGCAGTCCCTCGAAATCAGGGACAGTTGGGAGCTATGCATTGCAATCGCACTGTGTATTGACAGCCGCAGCAAATCACAAACAATGTTAACGACACCCCAAACGCATCGCAAACGCAGTGCGATTTGCCTGCACTGGATCGCATGGTATAAAATGATCATACAATCTGGTTGTGGTGTGTGGAGCCAAAAAAGGTGGTTAAGATCCCCTGCGCTACTAGATAAATAAATGAATATTAGTGCATAAAGTCTGTTGCACACACGTGTAGATAATCAATCAATGAAAACTCCTGGTGTCAGTGTAATTGCTGCAAAACCTAGCGTATTCACACTGTACGAAGGTTAAACAAGGCAAAATATGTGGCTCTGCGCAATCACTCCAGTTAATGCTTATTATACAATACATAAATGGTTAACTGTGTGTAGTAACAGATGATATTTCCATTAAAAATGTGCATAAAACAATTAATGAAGGGGACTGAAGAAGTCATGTGACGGGACGTAACACGTAGGGCATGGCCGAAGTTCAGCGCGGACCAGAAATGACGTGAGAGGCGCTGAACGGCGCTGTTTTTAACCTTATATGTGGATTTTAATGCTTTCTAATGTAAGCAGCCAATTTGCTTAAATATATAAGGCTTTTTATCGATGGTTTTACACTACAGATGATATTTCCATTTAAAATGTGCATTAAAACAATTAATGAATAAATAAAGTTCAGTGCCCTATATAAAGTGCAATATGCTTAATTAATATATGTTATTCTGTGGGTCCAATAAATCTCCAATGATGAATTATAAATCAATAATGAATATCCAATAACCAATCACCTCTGTGATCACAGAACTCTCACCTCAAGATTATAACAAGAAAGCTTTGGGATCAATCCACATAATGGATAGATGGTTAATCCTCAATGGATAAATGGTTAATCCTTATTTAAGCAAATTGGCCGCATATAAGGTTAAAAACAGCGCCCTTCAGCTCCTCTCACGTTACTTCCGGTCCACGATCAACTCCGGCCATACCCTACGTGTTACGTCCCATCACGTTACTTCTTCAGTCCCCTTCATTAATTGTTTTATGCACATTTTTATTGGAAATATCATCTGTTACTACTCACAGTTAACGCTTAGTATACAATAAATAAATGGTTAACTGGTGTGATTGTGCACAGCCACATATATTGCCTTGCTCCAAAAAGGTGCCTGTACTTCTTTAGTGTGATGCAGTGCACTTTGAGTGTGATCCGGTGCAGGCAAACCACACTGCGATCCTCTGCGGGTGTCAATGCAAAGTTAACAACAGCGCAAATGCAAAAACAATGCTATTGCAATGCGGTAAACACACAGGGATCGCTGCATCTCCTGCACCACATGTAGCACCCTCTATTGTGTGCTACTAGAAGTGAGAGTAGCTAAAAGCATATTTCTGGCCGGGAATAAACCTGAGTCACTGAATTGAGTCAGGGTTACTAGAGTTCAGGGCTGGATGAGTCATCCTGGCAGCTCTTTATTGCTCTCTAGTGCCTCCCCCTGGTATCTGGAAGGTTGGAGAAACTTCTAGAACTAGAGGGCGGGGGTTAGGAGAGGCTGCCTTGAGTATGGCCTCTCAGCCAATCCCCAGCAGTGGGCTGGCAGGGAACTGAGATCCCATAAACAGACCTGAGCCATGCCAGCAGGGGAGTCGGGTGGAAGACGAAGAAGCAGTGCTGAGGAGAGGCTGTCGTCTGTGGTTCTTGAGGGACCCCTTACCGGGGGGGGGGGGGGGTTACCTCGGGCCAGGTGCTCAGGAAAGCTGGCCTGGAAGGATCCTAACACAGGAGGCAGTGGAAGGATTCATGCCGGAGAGGCAGCAGAGAGAGCAAAGGGAGACAGTGAGTAGAGATCAGCAGGGACAAGACAAGGGGAGAGACTGTCATCAGTAACAATGCTTTCTTGAAGACCGCATAGTGCCAAGTCTTCATCTAACCTTGCCGTGGGAGGTCTCCATGTGTGTCTGCCAGTTGGGCAGGACTGGGGCAGAAAGTCAGTCAGGGGGACTGGGAACTTGGGAAGAAGATCAGCCACGTGTGGCTGGGGGCAGCCAGGTGAGTTAGTATTTCTGCAAACAAGTGGAGCTGGGATCAGTGGCCACAGGGAAGCAGAAGGAAATATGTCATTCTGTTCACTCAAATTGTGCTACTTTTGTCAAGGGACTGAGAGTTCCTGCCTGTAATGGGAAGGAAAAAGCTGTGTGACTGTCTGTGCAGCAGTGGGGACTTGGGACATCAGCAACTCCTACAAGGGGTAGTGCTACATAAATACTGTGTGTGTGAACCTAGGCTCAAAATGAACAGGCTCAAAACGCACTACACTGAATCGCTTATGAATTACACAGGAATTTGGTGGAGTTTCTGTGCGATTCACATGCGGATTATAGTGTGAACCGGGCCTAAGAGCTGTCCACCACCAGACAAGGACAAAAACATGGATGGTGGGAACCCCTCATAATGGGCACAGCAGGTGTACAGACCTGGGAACTCAGTGCAGTGATAGTGGGAACCACTCATAATGGGCACAGCAGGTGTACAGACCTGGGAACTCAGTACAGTGATGGTGGGAACCACTCATAATGGGCACAGCAGGTGTACAGACCTGGGAACTCAGTACAGTGATGGTGGGAACCCCTCATAATGCTCACAGCAGGTGTACAGACCTGAGAACTCAGTGCAGTGATAGTGGGAACCACTCATAATGGGCACAGCAGGTGTACAGACCTGGGAACTCAGTACAGTGATGGTGGGAACCCCTCATAATGGGCACAGCAGGTGTACAGACCTGAGAACTCAGTACAGTGATGGTGGGAACCCCTCATAAGGGGCACAGCAGGTGTACAGACCTGAGAACTCAGTACAGTGATGAAGGGAATACCTCATAATGGGCAAAGTAGGTGTGCAGATCTAGGCACTCAGCACAGTGATGATGGGAACCCCTCATAATGGGCAAAGTAGGTGTGCAGACCTAGGAACTCAGTACAGTGATGGTGGGAACCCCTCATAAGGGGCACAACAGGTGTGCAGATCTAGGTACTCAATACAGTGATGATGGGAACCCCTCATAATGGGCAAAGTAGGTGTGCAGACCTAGGAACTCAGCACAGGGATGATGGGAACCCTTCATAATGGGCACAGCAGGTGTACAGACCTGGGAACCCAGTACATTGATGGTGGGAACCCTTCATAATGGGCACAGCAGGTGTGCAGACTAGGAACTCAGCACAGGGATGATGGGAACCCTTCATAATGGGCACAGTGGATGTATAGACCTGGGAACCCAGTACATTGATGGTGGGAACTCCTCATAATGGGCACAGCAGTTGTACAAACATAGGAACTTACAGAGCTCTCACTAATAGAGTCTCTGAGAGATAGAGGAGAGGTGGTTCACCTTCTCCATCATCCACCAAAACCAGAAATATCAGTTTTGGGTGGACTGACTTTTAATATTTCTCTCCTCTTCCATTCTGCCCACTCACCATAGGGATAGAACGTAACGTCTTTGAATTTCTCCACAAGACATTCTGTCCTGATACTTGAAGCATCTTCTCAAATGTCTGTGCCAAACATCATGTTTTAGATATATATATTACAGCTGGTCTAATTATAATGCTAAAGTTCCATATACTAAGTTACATTTTAATACTGAGCACATTATACAATAATATCTACAGTATTTCCTGGTTTAAAGCTGAACAGCTAAATACAAAGATGAAATACACAGATGAGAGCTCGTTTACCTGCAAAGGGATTTCTATTTCTGTCCATTCAGTTCTGAGATTTACACAGCTCTGCCACATAGCACAGCCAACCTGGAGACCTGAATCTTTTCTACTGCATTTGAGTAATACGGCTCTTGTCCCTCCCCCAGCCAGTGACTGGACTTTGAATAAATCAAAGCAGACTGCTAATCTCATCTCTTTGTCACTCTGATCTCTCCTCCCATCAACATGTCCTTTGCCAGCACATATACTACAGGACAGCTGATTGGCTCCATGTCCTTTCTCTTTTGTTTTATAGTCCATTAAATAAAAAAATATTGCATAATGATCTTTTCAACCTTAAAGCGGACCTTCACCGTCTTCCACGTGTTCCTACTTTTCCACCCCTCCTCCCATGGTGCAGAAGTATTGCAATGTTTTGTACATCTTTTTTTACCTTTTTTTGCATAAAATATCCGATCTCCCCTCCCCATGCATGTTATTCGCCTTAGACAATTAATGGGCATACTGCCCGCTGTGCCTACCAGATATGCACATCACATATACCAGGAGGCATAGCCTTTCATTCAAGGAAACAAGTAGGGGGCGGGCCTATTGGCACATCATCGAGAGGCCCGCCCGCTGAACCCGGAAGAGATGGCAGGCCTCTTGATGACATCATAGAGAACATGGCTGCATGGGACATAGCTGTGGCCGGGCATGAGAGGATCTCAGCGAGACAACACTGGATCCACTGGATGGGTGAGTATCTGAAATGTGTGGATACCACCTTAAGGTAAGTAGGGCCAGAAAAAAAAATGGGTCACCTGGAGGTCTGCTTTAAGTTATTATGACAAGTAATTGAAAGTTGTTTTCTTGTTTCTCAGGTAAGCACAAAATACTGCGTATTCATATTTTTGTTCTACTTTTGAGCCAGCAAGTAGTTTCATTTTCTTTCATGCTATCTCAACCCATTGTTTACAGAGTGCTATAGCTCAAGCTAAACAAATTAAGTGATGACCCATCTCATATTAATTGGATCAGTCTGCGTTTTCAATCAGACAAGGCAGGCACTACTACTAGTGCACTCCCTCCCTTTTCAGATGTGGGTCTGCTTATTAATTCCAGTTTCTAGTTCTTCAGTGAGCTGGCCTAGGTTTGGACCAACATTTTGCTGTGTGGGAGCCATGCACCATATATAGAAGTGGTGTTCTTATTGCATCTTATATGACAGATTGCTTCTGTCACCAGTCCCTAAGAAAGCCACTTGTACCCGTAGCAACCTTAGGAACCACTGAATTCAAGCGGGATGTCATAGCAGTGACATCACTGATCAAATATGACAAATGCCATGGCCATGTTTGGTCAATGATGTCACCACCATCCCCACTTCCCTTATATAGGTGATGACAGCTCAGGGAGGTGTCATTCAGCTATGTGTACCGTTCAGATCAGTCGTCTCTTCTTTTTTTTTTCCGGTGAATTGGCGGGTGGTGTGCACTCTGATTGATGATGGATTTACAAGTAAGGACTATTTTTGAGGATTTCTATTTTTTTAATATAGAACTCGTCAAACGTTTGGGTGCCTTTTTTTCTAGAGTACAATTTTTTTTTTTTGTGAATGAGTAGGGGTACTGTGTACCCCATACCTATTCATGTGGAGGTGGTATCTGGGGGCTATCTTATTAACCCCTTCCTTACCGGGCACTTAAACCCCCCTCCTGCCCAGACCAATTTTTGGCTTTCAGCGCTGTCGCATTTTGAATGACAATTGCGCGGTCGTGCGACGTTGTACCCAAATAAAATTTGCGTCCTTTTTTTCCCACAAATAGAGCTTTCTTTTGGTGGTATTTGATCCCCTCTGCGTCATTTCTGATCACCGCTATAAACAAAAAATGAGCGACAATTTTGCAAAAAAAGAACAATATTTTTTACTTTTTGCTAAAGTACAAATCCATTAAAAAAAAATATTCATCAGTTTTGGCCGATATATATTCTTCTACATATTTTTGGTAAAAAAAAAAAATCCCAATCGGCGTATATTGATTGGTTTGCACAAAAGTTATTGCGTCTACAAACTGGGAATTGATTTATGGCGTTTTATTATTATTTTTTTTTTACTAGTAATGGCGGCGATCTGCGATTTTTATCGGGACTGCGATATTGGGGCAGACATGTCAGACATTTTTTACACATTTTTGGGACCAATGACATTTATTCAGCGATCAGAAATTTAAATGTCCATTGATTACTGCATAAATGTCATTGGCAGTGAAGGGGTTAACCAGCAGGGGGCAGTGAAGGGGTTAACAATGTTCCCTGGGCGTGTTCTAACCGTGGGGGGGGGGCAGGGCTGGCCGGGACATAACAGATCTAACTGATCTCAGTGACAGGGATCAGTAGATCTGTCATGTCCCCTGTCACAGAACGGGGAACCGCCGTGTTTACAACGGCAGTTCCCCGTTCTGAGGCTCCTAAAAGAGATCGGCGGGTCTCGGGCGGACATCGAGTCCGCCCGACCCACGGGCCTGGAGCGTGCGCAGTGGAGGACGTCCATGGACGTCCTCCGGGCATTTCAGATCCGCGCTGGAGCCGTACTTTGGCAATAGCGCGGATCTGAAGTGGTTAATAAAGGTTTTTTATGGAAAAATTACATATTACATATTTCCTTATTAATAATCTGGCTCACTGTTGCTTTTAAAGCCTCCAAATCTTGGTTAACCACTTGCCGACCAGATGCCATTATGTTACTGCGGCAGGTCAGCACGTTCCAGAGAAACGCCATCATTCTACATTGGTCGCGGGGTGTGTGGCCGCACATGCGTGCTTGCTGCACGTCGCCGGAGCCAATTCGCGTGGCCACCGGCCACCCGCTATCGCTCCATAGAGGGCCGGAATGGGGATCTGTTAATGTGAACAAACAGATCCCCATTCTGACAGGGAAGTAGATAGAGATCTGCTGTTCCTAGTGATCGGGAACAGCTTTCTCTCTCCACCCCCAGTCACTACAGTCCCCCCCCACAGTTAGAAACACCTCCCTAGGGAACATTTAACCCCTTGATCACCCCCTAGTGTTAACCCCTTCCCTGCCAATGACATTTATACAGTAATCAGTGGCTATTTTTAGCTCTGATCGCTGTATGAATGTCATTGGTCCCAAAAAAGTGTCAAAAGTGTCCGATTTGTCCACCGCAATCTCGCAGTCCCGCTAAAAATCACTGATCGCTGCCATTACTAGAAAAAAAAAATAATAATAAAAATGCCATAAATCTATTCCCTATTCTGTAGATGCTATAACTTTTGCGCAAACCAATTAATATACACTTATTGCAATTTATTTACCAAAAATATGTAGAAGAATATACATCGGCCTAAACTGAGGTAGAAATTTATTTTTTTTTACATTTTTTTTTTTGGATGTTTATTATAGCAGAAAGTAAAAAAATATATATATATTTTTCAAAATTGTTGATCTTTTTTTGTTTATAGCGCAAAAAATAAAACCGCAGAGGTGATCAAATACCACCAAAAGAAAGCTCTATTTGTTGTAAAAAAAAAACCCATAAATTTTGTTTGAGTACAGCATCGCACGACCACGCAATTGTCTGTTAAAGTGATGCAGTGCTGTATCACAAAAAAATGGCCTGGTCATTAAGGGGGAAATTCTTACGGTCCTTAAGTGGTACTGGAGGCCTTATAAGGACATAAGCATGATTTTGCCTTATACCAAAGGAATGTTATTGTTAACTGACCAAGTCCTTATTGCAAAGGGAATTGACTTGGGGGTTGTCTATTCCTTATACACAAGTCTAAATACCACAGCCCAAACTGGAATAAGTTAGTCTCATCTCCAGAGCTTGCAATCATGCATGCGTCTGTGGTCACCTGTGCCATGCCAAGAGAGAAAGAACGGGGAACCGCCAATGTAAACACGGCGGTTACCCGCTCTGTCAGTGGGCATTTAAAAGATCTACTGATTCCTGTCACTGGGATCAGTTAGATCTCTTATGCCCATGGTAGCCCAGCCCCCTCACAGTTAGAACACGCCTAGGGAACACAGTTAACCCCTTCCCTGCCCCCTGCAGGTTAACCCCTTCACTGCCAATGACATTTATACAGTAATCAGTGGATATTTACATTTCTGATCGCTGTATAAATGTCAGTGGTCCCAAAAAAATGTCCGACATGTTCGCTGCAATATCGCAGTCCCGATAAAAATCGCAAATCGCCGCCATTACCATTAAAAAAAAAAAAATTGTAAAAACGGCAGAAATGAATTCTCATGGTTTGTAAACGCGGCAACTTTTGCGCAAACCAATCAATGAATGCCGACTGCGATTTTTTTTTTTACCAAAAATATGAGGAAGAATATAAATCGGCCAAAACCGATGAATAAATTAGTTTTTTTATATTTTTTTTGGATTTGTATTTTAGCAAAAAGTAAGAAGTATTTTTTTGATTAAATAAGTAGCCAAAACCGGCTAAATATAAGAAGGAGTATAAAAACCATTTTTTTTTTTAGCGTCAGCCGTAAGTAACTAACCAAACGCGTTTTCAACGGCGCAAATGTTTGGTACTCTTAAGTAAAGACGGCAAAAATGTTAAAAAAAAAAAAATTACCATTACCGCCGCTAAACGCTAAAAATAGCCCTGACGCTATAACGTCGCTTGTACAGCCTGTAAAAAAACCCTGGTGACTGTAAATATGTCGCTAGTCTTTACATTTATAGGTGA
>BLSH010118351.1:685573-696488 GCA_018402905.1 Glandirana rugosa
GTATATAATTCTCGAAAGGTGAATTTGGCTTGGTGGCAGACTGGTCGGTAAGTTGAGCTTGGAATTTTTTTTGTTTTTTTGTTTTTTGAGAGAACACTGCCACCAGCACTGAGATAGAGAGAGAGAGAACTTTAAAGCTCTTAATATATGCAATTTATACAGTTAATTTTTAACTCTATAATTATTTTTCCCATTATGGGCGTGAGTGGGGCCTCATTTCTAGGTTTTGCCTAAGGCCTCACAAAGTCTAGAGCTGCCTCTGTTGGGTTTTGTGGGTACCTAAGGTCTTGTGTTATACCCGGAGCTCCATGTCTGTGTAGCATGCTCTAGTGTGCTAGATTAGGTGTACATAGTTAGTTTGTAGTGTAGGAAAATTTGGCCTGGCTCTTAGCCACTCAGGGTGAGTGACTTAGAAAGGCTTGGTGACTCAGCAAGCAGCTTTCCTGGTGATTCCCCCTGCTTTCTGGAACCTTGGGGAAGCTTCCAGAGGCAGAGGTTGAAGTCTAGGATGAGCTGCTTGGAATATTGATGAGGGCCCCAGCCAAACCCCAGCAAAATGGTCTGGCAGGGGGCAAGCCACCTCATAAATACTCTTGAGTCGTGCCAGCAGGGGCAGTTGGTTGGGAGATGGAGACAGAGTGCTGAGCATGCTGTCAATGGCCCTTGAGGGTGCCCCCTAGTCTGGAAGGGTGACCTTGGGCCTAGAGCTCGGGTGCAGGAAGAATCCCCCACAACAGGCGGAGGAACCCCTTCCTGGAGACACGGGAGCAAGCAGGGGACAGCAGGAGCAGGTCAGCACATCCAGGTGGTCTCTTGAGAAGTCAGCTGGGTGGGCTAGTGAGTGATCAGTCTGGGAGGACTGTGGAGAAGTTAGCCAGGAGGACTAGTGAAAGTAGCAGCTGCAGCCAGGTGGGCTGGCAGTGCCTGAAGAGGTGGTGCTGGGATCAGTAGCCACAGGGATGAAAGCAGGACACTGACCTTTTCTTTGCTACACATTTAAAGGGGCCTCAGGTTCTTGCCTATAACAGGCTTTTGCTCTAAATCTAATTGAGTGCATTGTCAGATCCACAAGCAGTATGCCAGCTGGAATTCTGTAAGCAACTAACAAAGTATACCAAAGGAATTCTGTAAGCAAGTGTGCTGGAGGAAGTAAGGAGTATATATAGACTGTGCATAAAAAAAGTTTTCCCTGAAGTTGTTTGAAGTCAAGTAACTTTCCCAATCCCTATCCAGGTTATATCCCCTCAATAAAACAAAACAAAATGGCAGCCCCACTGTATTAGTTGCTCCCAGCTAACAGTCCACGAATGGCTCCAGTGCTTCTTGCACACTACTGATGTGGCCAATGTCTTCAGCTTTGAATCCTTGTGCCCTCTGCTACCATCATCTATGCCAGGTATTGACTTTTCACTAGCTCCATCAGGCATGGTGGCCTCCTCTGCTCTGTTTGTGGTGGGCAGGTTGCAAGACTCAGATACTCCCAGAACCCAAAACGTTGGTAGCAAGTGCAGGGTCAGATAGCTGGAGGTGACCAAGTCACTGTAGGTATGCAGCAGGAACAAACCAAACATCTGAGTTCCAGGTGGCTCTGCAAAGCTGGAACAGCAGCAGTCAAGTAGCTTAAATGTTTCTTGACTCTGACCACGGGGGGGGGGGGCACATAGGTTGTTCCACCCTCTCCCACAAATTCTATATCCAATCTGTGACCTTCAAGCCTTCAGTTGCTTAGACTCTGTGTAATGCTGAATCTCTCCATTCCTTACTGGACAAACCTGCCTATGAGGAGTTGCAGTCTTTGACCATCACTCCTAAATTAAAAGAGATAATTTCACTCTGTCCCCTTCTACAGGGGTGGGCCCGCGCCCGGGCGGGGTCATACTCAGCTGTCCCACGGTCAGGCCTAGGGCCAGGGAGGGTATGAAGGAGGCACTTTGAAGCCCCCTCTCTCGGCCAGGGGACATCTGGGTGGGAGCCCGCTGACCTGGAGAGGCCGGCAGCAATGGGTCTGAAGGAGGGTGGTTGAGCCCTAGATTTCACAATCCCCGATATACTAAATGTGATGAGAAGACCCCAATAGTCTGTATCCCTCATGAAATGGGGCTGGGACTGATCCTATGGAAATAGATTGTTGGTCTTCTCCCCTTTTGTTATTCACAATGTATCCATTGTTAGAGACGACTGTTAGATATTTGGCGAATTAGGCTCACCAGAGCCTGGCATCTTGTATGGCACAGTATTTTTGCTGACTATATATGTTTAAATAAAGATTATATTAAAAAAAAAAGAGATAATTTCAGTTCTTATTGGTGTGGTACGCTCCAACTGCACAATATGAAATCAGAACATCCAGTCTAGGATCCTTTAGAGCTTCTAAGACTGCCAAGACCTTCCACGTGCACCCAATGTTCTCATTCTTCCTCTACGGAGACTGGAAATGTCTCGTCTTATCATAAAAAAAACCAAGACAATCATTTTTCTTTATTAGAAGCATAAAAACAATCTAATCTTTGCTGCTTCATACCATTAGCGCCACTTAATTCAACCAACAACTATAATGTGGGGAATTGCTGATATGATTCCCAATTCCAGCTATTCTGTAGGGAAATATAATCTCTTTTGATGATGTTTTTCATGCTTCCATTTAAATGAACATCTTCTTTCTAGATGAGGGATCCTTTGACTTCAGCGTTACGGCTTCTAAATAAATCAGCAATTTAGCGCCCATATGTTTAGATAATGATCCCCGGCGAATTCTTTAACTTAAAACGGAACATAAAAGGATGCATAATGATCATAAAATAGTTAATTTAAGAGTCCCTGCCATGGTGCTCATGAATCAGAGTCCTGCTTTAATTATTGATAGCAATTAGTTCACACAGGCAGACAAACACCATCTGTTGGAGGGCAGGCGCTCCGCCCGGGACTGAGTCATTATATTACCGATCGCCTTGTGGAAATCGTCACTGATTGATTTTATAGGTCACAAAATGTATCATCTGACAGCAAACACTCTGCCTACAGAGAGCCCTCTGAATCTTCGAAGACTGCACACTGCCAGGGGATGGCTCTATGATTTGCAGAATTGCTGATTATACTAATAAGATGGGGAAAGGGAGGCTGGAAGGAAGGAAGGAAGGAAGGAAAAAGAGAACGAGGTTATGGAAAAAAAAGAAGGATGGAAGGAGAAAAGGAAAGAAAGTAATAGGAAGGCAGGCAGGGAGGGATGATAGAAGAGATAAGGAAATGGAGGCTGAAGGGAAAGAAGGATGAAAAGAAAGAGATTATGGAAAAAAGAAGGATGGAAGGAGGAAAATAGAGAAGGAAATGAGGAAAAAAAGAAAGAAAAGGGAAGGAAGGAGAGAGGAAAAGGAGGAAGAAGGAAAGTAGAAAAGGAAGGAAGGGACGATGGAAAAAAAAAAATGAAAAGGGAAAGAAAGATTATGGAGCCCTCTGAATCCTCTAAGACTGGCAGGGGATGAAAAATGAGAAAAGGAAAGGAACGAAAGAAAAGGAAGGAAGGGAGAGGAGTAATGGAAGAGATGAGGAAATGGAGGCTGGAAGGAAGGGATGAAGAAAAAAAAGAAAGGGGTTATGTAAAAAAAAAAAAGAATGGAAGAAGGAAAGCAAAAGTAAGTGGAGGAAGAAAGAAAGAAAGAAAGAAAGAAAGAAAGAAAGAAAGAAAGAAAGAAAGAAAGAAAGAAAGAAAGAAAGAAAGAAATGGGAAGGAAGGGAGAGAGGGATGATGGAAGAGATGAGGAAAGGGAGGGTGGAAGGAAGGAAAAAAAGAAAGGGAGAAGCAGAGAAGGGGGGGAAAGAAAGAAAGAAAACGAAGAAGGAAAGAAAGAAAGATGAAAAAAACGAAGAGGGATAGAAAGGAGGATTGAAGAGAAATAAGGATGGAAGGAGGAAAGGGATAAATAGCTAAAGTAATCAATTCATCTAAGAGAAAGACTGAGAGATTAAGTTACAAGGCACAGATATTAGGACATTAGGATGTATGCTCCCAGTGACCCTGTGAGGTGCTCTCTGGAATCCTTATGTAGTGGAAAGGTCCCCCAAAGAGGGTTTGATGGCAGCAAGTATTATAAGGGCATTTGAGAGTGTTTCCAAAATAAAGATGGTACGAAAACTATAAATTCATTTCAAAGTTTATTGTTATCGGCTGAGCATAAAAATGTAAAAAAAACAGGAGCTCTGGTTATGTTAGCATGGGACATGTACAGAAGCATACACAATGGTACCAAAACAGAATACGGGAGTGAGCCATGAAACTGCGCTTTTTTTTTTCATTTTTGATAGAGCAGAAAAGGGTTAAAACCTGTCAGTTTGTCAGACTAACCATGCACTATGCAATTTGATTGTATAATCTTCTTTAGATCTGCCGTCAACTACAAGGGCCTTGAGAAAGGAGTCTGGGCTGCTCTAAAATGCCCCTTTTGCCCTCCAGCAACTTCTGACATCACTTCCAGTCCAGCCTGCACTCCACCGAGATGCCTGGTTCCTGCTTCTGAGCCTGCTTCCTGGTTTCTTCCACCTGGCCAGCAGGAGTGAGGCCATTTCCTGGAATGGAGTGATCTGCCACCCATCCACATGGGATCTGTACCTCTATGGTGTTACTGTATGACCAGCTTTAGACATAGTGCCTTATTGTTATTCCAGATTTCAAAGATTGATAGGTACTCTTACCATCTTCGATAAATAAAACTCAAAACATAGAAATTTGGGCAGAGGGAGGATGGTTGAGGATAGTTCCATTGTAGCCCTTTACATACTTAATACCTTGTACAGCTGTCTTTACAATCAAACAAACCCGATCCAAGGACTATTGCCTATCACAGGCCCCTCCAGTCAGTTCAGTCTGTCAGCTAATGATAAGGTAATGGCACATTAATACATTCCTCCTCTTCCCCAGGGCTCCATCGTCCCGTCCTAACTGCCTCAGTGTCGCCGTTTAATCTATCGGTAATGTGCGGCGGTTATATTAAGCATCGGCTCATTAATTAGAAAGAAAACACTGCAAGCATTTTCCAGTTTGATCTCCGATTTTGATGAAAACATTTCTGGGTTGTTTAGGGTATTGGAGGGTCTTTAGTGAGCTTTTTGGACTAATCAAAAACCAAATTCAGTCCAAATCGTAAAATCACCCAAAAGTTGTCTTGGTTAAAAGAGGTTTAGTCCGAGTTCACATTTCCTTCTGTAAATGTATTTTCCCTATTTAGGTGTAGCACCCTCCCGGTTAGTGCAGGTGTTTAGGTAAATTTAGTTTGGCTACTCTGTAATCAGTGGAGCGGGGGTTGGTTGTTTCAGTCTGCTCACTGTTTCACAGGCTGCTGATCTGATTGCTTTCCCATGCATTCTAGAATTATTGTGGGAGGAAAAATAGAGAGGCAGCTTAAATATTTAACATGTTCTAGCCAGTCCCTGGAGAGGTGTGTCCAGCAGGTGGCTGAAGAGCCCATAAGTAGTCTGAGACCTGGGATAGAGTGTGTGGAGCGCAAGTCCAGTCCTGCAAAGAGTAGACCCCTGTTTGGGGTGTGGGGGGGATCTGCCCCCAAGGGCAGGCTGCTGTAGGCTCTGAGGCCTATTTGCAAAGTCTGGTCTGGGAGGTCTTCTTTGGGTCTGGAGAGCTCACCTAGTGGAAGTTGCTGGGAAGAGTGTCCAGCTGTCCTATGGTGGTGTGAGTCTGTCGCCCTCACTGGATATCAGAAGGAGGCAGCCGATGAGCCTGTGGCATTGTGAGTAGATGGCCTAAGTGCTGTGCCCTAGTCTTAGGCACCTTTCAGTTAGTAGAGAGCTGTGTGGGACTTTTTGTGCTGATCCGTGTAAAGAGAAGAGTCCTCAAAGAAGTTAGTTCAGCAAATTCTAGGTTATTCCATGCTCCCTTCACACCATCCAAGTTTATTTGTGCAATAAAGCACAAAAAGACTCCCCTAGACCAGTGTTTCCCAACCCAGTCCTCAAGGCACACCAACAGGTCATGTTTTCAGGATTTCCCTCAGATGAAACAGCTGTGGTAATTACTAAGGCAGTGAAACTGATCAAATCACCTGTGCAAAATAATGGAAATCCTGAAGACATGACCTGTTGGTGTGCCTTGAGGACTGGGTTGGGAAACACTGCCCTAGACTGATCTGTTTGAGCAAGTGGAATAGAGAAAATGTTGTGTGCTTGGCTGTGTGAGCACTAATCTTGGGAATCAGCATTGGCTGCTGGTGCTTGATAATTCAGGGGGGGGCGGCAAACCAACACTCTCCCCCCCCCCCGGCGGGAGCCGAACACCGAGAACGCCATCCAAAACCCCTGCCACCACGGGAGATGGACGGCCTCCTTACCTCTGTCCTGCGCTTCCCATCCTCGAGCTGGGGAGTGCTGGATGGCTGAGCCGGATGGTGAGCCATCCCTCGAGTGGCGGGTAGTGGGTCCGTCGGCCTTCTCCTGCTTCTCACTGGGCTGCACTTCTCCTCTCTCCTTCCCCTTGGCCAATAACATTGCTTCTCTTTTAGGTCAATCGGGAAACGGGTCTCACGACCCACGGCTGGGATGAGAATCAATGTGAGAATAGCGAATATTCATTCGCTATTGTCACACAACTGGGTGGGTTTAGAGCGCAGTACTCTGCACCCCGAGCCCACCCTTTTTTGAAGCCTATTAAAGCCTCTGCACTAATCACGTGCTTTAAAGAAACACCCCCCTCATTGGAATCCATGGTACGGCGCCCTGTATGTAAATTGGGGGGCCGACGCATGGATAGGGGGGCAGCACTTGTGAGCCCCTACATATATACACAATATAACCAGGATGGTTATGGTAAAATAGGCTGAAAAGAATCAAAAAGATCTATTAAACTGGTGAAAACTATCTTGGAATTCTGTGTGAAGAATAGCCGGTCGTTAAGGAGCCGGACAGGAAGCCGGCCGCCAGGTCCTCAACAAGTGATGACTCATCAGTTGTCAGCGGGCTTCCTGAAGGGCCTGGTATAGATTGGGGGCTGTTTTTTCCGCATTTTTCATTGCCAGCATTATTTTGTTTACATTTCAGCTGTCAGTGGAGAAGCCCACTGACAGCTGATGAGTCATCGGTTGTTAAAGTGATTGTAAAGGTTAGGCTTTTTGTTTTTTTTTTAATAACAAACATGTTGTACTTACCCGATCTGTGCAAGGGTTTTTCACAGAGTGGCCCTGATCCTCCTTTTCTGATGTCCCCCAGCAGCGCTCCTGGTTCCTCCTCTTCATCGTGTGCCCCCAGGGAGAGGCACTTTCCCTGGGGGCACTCATGCGGGCACTCCCGAGTCCTGCTGCTGCGTCCTTTGACGCAGATAGCAGGACTCGGCTCCCGTGTGTCACGGTCCTGGCGGTGGAGTCTGTCCTGTGCAGGGAACAACCACTCTTACACACCCGATTCGGGGACCCCTGGTAGTAGAGACAGGAAGTCCCGGAGTGCGGGATGGCACGAGGGCTGGATGGTCACTGGTGGTGGTGTGAAGCTCCAGGTGGTCGTGCAGGCAGATGGATGGTCGTACAGGCTGGGTCGGCAACTGGCAGGCAAGCAAGGTACAAAACGGTCAGGCAGAGAATGGTCAAAGTCCACGCAAAGTTCGTAAACGGGCTGGCAGCACAGTACAAGGGGGTCAGGCAAGCGGATGGTTGTGTATAGCCGGGGTCAGTGCAGGCAGACAGATAGCGGGTCAGAACAAGCCAGGTTGGATCACAGAGGCAGGAATCAATACAGGAACAGGTATCAGGTAGCAGAGCTGGGGCTCACAGGTACTCAGACGCTGTAGAACGGACAGCACCCATTGACAGGTGCAGGCAGCTTAAATAGGGCCGTTTGGCACCGTTTCCGGCGCGGGCACGTGCACACGGGTGTGCGTAAACGCGCTGGAGCGCGAGCGGGCATGCGTGAACGGCAAAAACCGGCAAAAAAGTCCAGAACGTGCCTGATTTCACCAGACCAATCCTTTCCTAACACCGTGTCACTGGATTTGATTGGCTGCGCTGCTATCAATCTATCCAATAAGGACAGCGGATGGAGCTGCTGAGCTCGTCCTCGACCCCAGAACAATCGGGCTCAGGCAAGTAAAAGGGGGGCTCTGGGGGGGCAGCTGCAGCACAGAAGGTTTTCACCTTTATACATAAAATGCATTAAGGTGAAAACCTCGAGACTTTACAGCTCCTTTAAGTACATGGTGGCCGGCTTCCCAGCCCATTCCTTAACAACCAACTATGCTTCACACCGAATTCGAATCAGCTGATCATTTTTTAGCCAATCCGAATTGTTATGAACATTTGGAATTTGTTAGAAAAATCATAAATGAAACTAAATGAAATGAATTCTGAAATGAATCAACAAAACGGAATTAGTAACATTACGAATCTATCCGAAACCAACCAAATCTTTCTGTTCTGCACATGTCTAGGACGAACTGCCCTAGGAGATGAGTAAAACCAGCTGTGATACAGTTGTCTTAGGCTGCAATACCACTGGCCATTGCTAGAGGGAGACTTTACACCAATCTAGCTTGCTGGCTACTTACATGCAGCCTGGTGCTCTAAGGCACTTTCACACTATAGATCAGGGATATGCGATTAGCGGACATCCAGCTGTTGCAAAACTACAAGTCCCATCATGCCTCTGCCTCTGGGTGTCATGCTTGTGGCTGTCAGAGTCTTGCTATGCCTCATGGGATTTGTAGTTCTGCAACATCTGGAGGTCCACTAATTGCATATCCCTGCTATAGAGCATAAAAACGTTATATGCAGCTTATAAAAATGCAGGGTTCGTTAATATATATAACATTTCTATTGCATTTTTTATGCATTTTCTGAGTATATTACATCGCTGACTTCCAGCTTGCAATTGTGTATCCTGGACATGTGAGCAAAAAAAAAAAATGCATCAAAAACGCTACACAGTGCATTTTTTGTGTTTTCATTTATTTCTATGGCCCAAATGTGCTTTTGCTGAATGAAAAAAGAGAAAGCACTCATTAAGGGACTGAACGTGCCACATCCCAAATGGATACAAAGATAGGGGTACTCCCTCGAGGGGTGGGACTTTTTAAGCACAAAATAGAGTAGTAGGCGTAAATAGTTAAAAAAAATTAAAATTTTTATTAATTACACAATGAGATATAAAAAAAACTTATAAAACATGGTATACGTAACAACAATCTCAAGTCCGTGGGCAGTTATGAAGTGGTGATATAGATGGACGTCAGCTGCACCTGATGCATTTCAGATATTTTTTTAACTATTTACGCCTACTACTCTATTTTGTGCCTAAAAAGTCCCACCCCTCGAGGGAGTACCCCTATCCTCATGTGCTTTTGCTATGCTAAAAGGCACCTTTGCAGCGTGACAAAAGAGCACCAAAACAATTTCCCTTGAAATCCTATGTACCTATTCACATCGGTGCACTGTGTGTGTTTTTAAAAAGTCCAGCATGCAGAATCTTTTGTGAGCCGTGTAAAACACACAAAGAACGCGCCTTCCATAGAAATAGATGGAAAACGCAACGCGGTGAATTTTTGGTGTGTTTTTTGCTCATATGTCCAGGATACACAATTGGGTTGTGGGAGTCAGTGATGTAATTTATCCAGAAAACGCATTAAAAATGCATTAATAGGTAAGAGCTTCCCCCATGCATCTTAAACACGCGTCTTGTCGTGAGCGCCAAACCGCACGGTGCTACAGTGCTGTGCAGTTCAGTGCAACCCGTTTTTGTAAAAGAGTCAGGGACTTCCACGTTTCTAATGCATAGGGCAGCCCATTGTAATTAATGAGCTGCCCTACATGCTAAGGCTAAGTTTAGACTTAAATCTAAACCTCTACAACACTGAAAAATGATCGCTTTTCAGAGGTGTTTGGCAGCACCTGTTTTAACCCCATGAGTGCTGCATCAATGCAGCACAACCGCATGCATTGCATGTGGTTTTGGGACGTCTGAGGAGCCTCCTCATTCACTTAAATGGGTCGTGTTTGGTGGGCTTACTGTAGCTTGCTGAACGTGACAGGAGTGAGAGTTTTTGCTGCGAGCGCATAGCAAAGGATTGCAACCACAGCACCCCTATCCACTGCCTTTGCAGCTTAAGCGGCGGCAGTTGGAGCTAAAAACACAGCTGCTCTGTGCATTATTAGGCACCCCCAGTTGCAAGTCTAAATGAGCCCAAAAGAGTCTTTATATAAAACATCAGTTACACGAATGTCAGAAATATTTGTGCAAGCTGAACAAAATGTCTCCATATGCTGTATAATAGATAAATTCCTGTAGCCTAAGCTCCATCTATAGCCAAAATGCAGTTTTGTTTTCTGAAATACAGTAATACCTTGGATTATGCGCATAATTCATTCCAGAAGCATGCTTGTAATTCAAAACACTCATATATCACAGCGATTTTCCTCATAGGAAACAATGGAAACTCAGATGAATTGTTCCACAACCACAGCTGGTGTATGCAGTACTGTATGTGGCCAGAGGTGCGGGGGTGCTGGTGTATGCAGTACTGTATGTGGCAAGAGGTGCGGGAGCGCTGGTGTATTCAGTGCTGTATGTGGCAAGAGGTGCAGGGGCACTGCTGTATGCAGTACTGTATGTGGCAAGAGGTGCGGGAGCGCTGGTGTATGCAGTACTGTATGTGGCCAGAGGTTCTGGGGCGCTGGTGTATGCAGTACTGTATGTGGCCAGAGGTGCGGTGGCACTGGTGTATGCAGTACTGTATGTGGCCAGAGGTGCGGGGGCGCTGGTGTATGCAGAACTGTATGTGGCCATAGGTGCAGGGGCGCAGGTGTATGTAGTACTGTATGTGGCCAAAGGTGCAGGGGCGCTGGTGTATGCAGTACTGTATGTGGCCAGAGGTGCGGGGGTGCTGGTGTATGCAATACTGATGTCATGACGTATGTGGTCGCGGGGACGTGGA
>BLSH010118351.1:729678-742583 GCA_018402905.1 Glandirana rugosa
GCATTGTAGTGAGTCAAAAGTTCTATGCACAGGACCACATTGTTCTTAATGTTGTTATGAACATTCAGCAGAGCTAGGTGGGGAGGATAATGCTCTCACCATGGGGACCCAGCATTTCCAGGGGGTCTAGGGATTCCCAGTAATGGCTCATTGGCTTCTCACTGGTAGGTGGAGGCGGCAAGTGCTTTGGGGGAACACATATCCACAGGGAGGCCTGTCCTGGCATGTGGGACAGCAGTCTTGACTAAAGGGGGAATATTTCTCTCACCTGCAGCCCCAGGTTCAGTGGGCACCTGGGAGATGTTCCAGCCAGTTGGAGGCCTCCCCTGGGGTGTTGAAGAAACGCACCGTCTCTCCATCCTGTACTCGCAGACGGGCAGGAAAGAGAACATTATACCGGATGTTCCGAGCTCTCAAAGCCGCCTTCACCTGATCAAAGGACCTCCTGAGCTTCTGCGTCTCCACTTCATATGTAAATACTGGCGACCAGCTGCATTGACATCTAAATAAAGGCGGCATTCATATGTATATCATGCCCACCTGAGGTCATATTCACCATCACCTATACTGGATGCTGCCCACTGGGGAGACAAAGGCATGCTTGAAATTCCACAGCACATGCCAGCAGATGCATGAAGGTGTCATTAATAATTGATGGCACTGCTGTGAATCTGCTAAAGGGCAGCACATCCCTGTGGTGTCAGGAAAGCAACTTTGCGCTCCCCAGTCCATGATGTGCAGGCAGTGAGGAGATGATGTGCTGTAACCTCTAGCAACCAATCTGTGGGCAGTAATGATGTGCAGTAACCTCTAGCAACCAATCAGCGAGCAGTATTGATGTACAGTAATCTCTAGCAACCAAACAAACAGAAAGCATGTGCTGTAACCTCTAGCAACCAATCAGTGAGCCGTAGTGTGTGCTGTAACCTCTAGCAACCAGTCAGTAACTGGTAATGATATGCTGTAACCTCTGGCAACCAATCAAAATCACTGCTGATCTCATTCAGTAAACTGATTCGGAGTCTAGCTGCTATTTATTGTATGTCCCAGAGCAGGTGGAGAGTGAAATTGCATTGGGGGGGGGGCAAGAAAATATTTGCCCAGGGTCCAATAAATATTAAAGATGGCCCTGCCTGGGGCACACGTTGGGCATGCTCTGTGACCGCTGTGCCCTTTGGACACAGCTGATCACAGATCGTGGTAAAGGGCCAATCACAGCGGGCATCCCCTTCCTTGCGTGCTGTGTCTGTATGAGGAAAGGGTTGCTGATAATCGGCAAGGCTACATTTTTTACACTGACAATGATGGGGCTGCACTGATGATTAGTGCCCTGATTATCAATCAGTTCCCACCAGTGCAGCTTATCAGTGCCCACCAGTGCAGCTTATCAGTGCCCATCAGTGCAGCTTATCAGTGCCCATCAGTGTAACCTCATCACTGCAGCCTCATCAGTGCCTTCTTATCAGTGCCCATCAGTGCAGCTTATCAGTGCTGCCACATCAGGGCCTATCAGTGCCCATCAGGTCAGCCTCATCAGGGCCTATCAGTGCAGCCTACATCAATGCCCATCGGTGCAGCCTCATAAGTGCTGCCTCATCAGTGCAGATCAATGCAGCCTCATCAGGGCCTATCAGTGCAACTTCATCAATGCCCATCGGTGCAGCCTCATAAGTGCTGCCTCATCAGTGCACATCAGTGCAGCCTCATCAGGGCCTATCAGTGCCCATTAGTGCAGTTTTGTCAGTGCACATCAGTGCAACCTCATCAGGGCCTATCAGTGCCCATTCAGTGTACATCAGTGAAGAAGAAAAAATATTTGTTTGCAAAGTTTTATAACATAACAGAAACTGATGATTGAATACCACCAAAAAAAAGCTCTACATGTCCCAGGGTCCAATCAATATTAAAGACGGCCCTGGGGGTTGTGCCCAGTATTGAAGTGCTTAAAAAGGAAATAATGGGGTTTTTGAAGGGCAATGTTTTGCAGCAAAAACAGGTCCAGGATAACTTAAAGGAGCTTCTGTAGCCACTAGGAGCTGTCTAATGCCCATTGCACCCTTAAAGCTAAACTCCAGCCTTCCCACTGATCTTGCACAGTTGTATCATTTCCCTCTTGTACTGAAATTGCTTATTCTGATTTCACCGCACACTGTGAGCTTTTCACAATATGCATTTGAAGCTGCAGCAGGTCAGAAAGAGCCTACATTACATCCTGGCTGGAAGTTGTCCTGCATCTTATAGCTCTGCCCTCCACAATCTTATTGTACCTTGCCTGCTCCTGTCATTGGATTTCAGCTCTTTCAATTATGGAGGCTCCGTATTATGCGGGTGTAACCTGGTGTGGTATGCATGCCTAGGAATGCCCACTCCTCCAGACTCCACCCATCAAGACATTTTGATATTTGCATAACAATTCCCAAGAGCCAGTCTACTGCTTGCATCAGGGCTGTGGACTCTTGAGAGGAGTACTGAAGAAGGGTGCTGTGATGTTTCAGGAAATATGTACAGCACCCTGCCAACCCCTCCTACCAGCCATGCTCTGCCTGCATTGCATAGAGGAGCACAGAGATCTAGTGATCTCATCACTGGGTTTAAAATAAGGTATGTAATGAATGGAAAGGTTTTATTTAAAAATAATATTAGCATGTTGATGTGTTGGGCGGAAGTATGGACAAAGCTTTTTTTTAGCCATACTTCTCTTGTAGGCCTGAAGAGTGCAATTGCTTTTGCTTTTCCATCACAGAGGGTCAGCTGATAGCAGGCTATTGCCCCTAACTTACGTTTAACTCAAAATTGATAACCTGCAAAGGCTTTTAAAGTATTGCTTATGGAGAATTTTGTCTGCCATAGTTTTTTTTTTTTTGCACAGTTGTGCACAATTTTAAGACTTGACATATTTGAAACCTATTTACTCAACACAACCCAATCTTTTTGTTACCAAAAATGTGGTTATGAGATTGTGTTTGCATTAAAATTCATTTTTCATTTGTATGGTCTTGTATAGACCTTGCTTTGTGCACTGGTCCAAATCATTTAGTGGAGGGGGGATTATGGTGTGAGGTTGCTTTTCAGGGGTTGGGTTTGGCCCCTGAGTTCCAGTGGAGGGAACTCTTAAGGCGTCGGCATACCAAGACATTTTGGACAATTTCATGCTCCCAACTTTGTGGGAACAGTTTGGGGATGGCTCCTTCCTGTTCCAACATGACTGCGCACCACTGCACAAAGCAAGGGCCATAAAGACATGGATGGGCGAGTTAGGGGTGGAGGAATTTGACTGATCTGCACAGAGTCCTGACCTCAACCCAATAAAACATCTTTGGAATTAGAGTGGAGACTGCAAGCCAGACCTTCTGGTCCTCTGCACCGCCATCTACGTCATCCCTTCCATGCTGCTCTCCACGAGCACTTCAAGCCTCACTTTCAGATCGCTCTACTGCAGGGTCGTCTTCCCGGGCCTGATTGCAGACTGACAGCGGTGAGAGCCGGCGGTGCAGAGGACGGTCTATGTCGGGGTCCTCAAACTATGGCCCTCCAGTTGTTCGGGAACTACAATTCCCATAATGCCTAGTCATGTCTGTGAATGTCAGAGTTTTACAATGCCTCATGGGATGTGTAGTTCCGCAACAGCTGGAGGGCCATAGTTTGAGGATGCCTGGCTTTACCCCGGATGCCTGCATACTTAGATGTGCCTCTTTTAATCATCAACCATGTGTATTGCTAAATATTGCACCTTCATTATGTAACCATATTGCTACACTTAGAAGCGCCTCTCTTCTCTTTTATACTATGTAGCTCCTCCTGGATTTTGCTTCTAATCCCCTTGTGGAGGCGGCCATTTGTGGATGGACATTTTATGGTTACACAACAATCACATTGCTATAATTTTTTTATATGGACTATAAACTGAAGGACTTATACATAAATGGTTGTGTAATGAATCATCTGATGTCCAAATTGGGTCCAATTAGCCATTTTCCCTCCCCAGTGTCATGTAACTAGTTAGTGTTACAAGGTCTCAGGTGTGAATGGGGAGCAGGTGTGTTAAATTTGGTGTTATCGCTCTCTCTCTCATATTGGTCACTGGAAGTTCAACATGGCACCTCATGGCAAAGAACTCTCTGAGGATTTGAAAAAAATAATTGTTGCTCTACATAAAGATATCCTAGGCTATAAGAAGATTGCCAAGACCCTGAAACCTGAAACTGACCTACAGCATGGTGGCCAAGACCATACAGCAGCTTAGCAGGACAGGTAACACTCAGAATAGGCCTAGCTATGGTTGACCAAAGTAGTTGAGTGCATGTGCTCAGCGTCATATCCAGAGGATGTCTTTGAGAAATAGACGTATAAGTGCTGCGAGCATTGTTGTCGAGGTTGAAGGGGTGGGGGGGTCAGCCTGTCAGTGCTCAGACCATACGACGCACACTGCATCTGGTCTGCATGGCTGTCGATGATGCACAAGAAAGCCTGCAGTTTGCTGAAGACAAGCAGACTAAGGACACGGATTACTGGAACCATGCCCTGTGGTCTAATGAGACCAAGATAAACTTATTTGGATCAGATGGTGTCAAGCGTGTGTGGTGGCAACCTGGTGAGGAGTACAAAGACAAGTGCGTCTTGCCTACAGTCAAGTATGGGGAGCTACAGTTCATTGAGGGAACCATGAATGCCAACATGTACTGTGACATACTGAAGGAGAGCATGAACCCCTCCCTTCGGAGACTGGGCCGCAGGGCAGTATTCCAACATGATAACGACCCCAAACACAGCTCCAAGATAACCACTGCTAAAGAAGCTGAGGGTAAAGGTGATGGACTGGCCAAGCATCTCCAGACCTAAACCCTATTGAGCATCTGTGGGGCATCCTCAAATGGAAGGTGGAGGAGCACAAGGTCTCTAACATCCACCAGCTCTGTGATGTCATCATGGAGGAGTGGAAGAGGACTCCGGTGGCAACCTGTGCAGCTCTGGTGAACTCCATGCCCAAGAGGGTTAAGGCGGTGCTGGAAAATAATGGTGGCCACACAAAATATTGACACTTTGGGCCCAATTTGGACATTTTCACTTAGGGGTGTAATCACTTTTGTTGCCAGCGGTTTAGACATTAATGGCTGTGTGTTGAGTTATTTTGAGGGGACAGCAAATTTACACTGTTATACAAGCTGTACACTCACTACTTTACATTTTAGCAAAGTGTAATTTCTTCAGTGTTGTCACATGAAAAGATAGAATAAAATATTTACAAAAATGTGAGGGGTGTACTCACTTTGGTGAGATACTGTATATATCGCCAGCACGAGCAGAGTAATTGGAGGATCACATTTAAACCTGCTTGCTTGACCTTTCTTTAACCACTTCAGCCCTGGAAGGATTTCCCATGTTAGGACCAGAGCACTTTTTGCGATTCGGCACTGCGTCGCTTTATCTGACAATTGCGCGGTCAGGAGACGTTGTACCCAAACTAAATTTGCGTTCTTTCTTTCCCACAAATAGAGCTTTCTTTTGGTGGTATTTGATCACCGCTGCGTCATTTCTGATCACTGCTATAAACAAAAGAAAAGCGTCAATTTTGCAAAAAAAAAAAACAAATTTCTTACTTTTTGCCTTAAATTACAAATCCAAAAAAATATGTAAAAAAACATTTTTTTCCATCGGTTTTTGGCCGATTTATATTCTTCCTCATATTTGTGATAAAAAAAAATCGCAATCGGCGTTTATTGATTGGTTTGTGCAAAAGTTGCCACGTTTACGAATGATGAGAATTAATTTCTGGGGTTTTTATTTTTTTCTATTTTTTACTAGTAATGGAGGCGATCTGGGATTTTTAGCGGTACTGCGATATTGCGGCAGACATGTCGGACCATTTTGACACTTTTTTGGGACCATTGGCATTTATACAGCGATCAGTGCTATAAAAATGCATTGATTACTGTGTAAATGCCATTGGTAGTGAAGGGGTTGACCTGGGGGGCGCTCTAAGGGTTAACTGTGTTCCCTGGGTGTGTTCTAACTGTATTCGTGTTTGACTGGCAGGGGAAGGGGAGGGATCACGGCTTCCATATAGAGGAAGGCTGTGATGACAGCGCTTCCCCCTCTCACAGAACGGAGATCCGTGTTTACATGCACGGATCTCCGTTCTTTCACTGTGGGGGGGGGGCATCGCAGGTAGCCGGTGGAGATCGAGTCCGCCCTACCTGCTCCCTGGCCCCCCCGCTCACAGTGCATGATCTGGCAGCCACCGTCATATGGTGCCGATTTGCCTAATAGAGCCACCTTGTCACCGTCAACCTGCGGTTGGCAGTCAGCAAGTGGTTAACCAGAAGATCATTTACCTGTGGCAATTGTTCATCTGATCTTTTGGTGGTGGTTTTTCCTAAAGCCTCGTACACACGAGCCGATGGTAGATCAACCGAACGTCCAACTTTTGTCCCAATTGGGCGACGGCGGTTTGGTCTAGTGTACCAACCTGAATCAAGTAATCGGCCAACAAAGCCGAATGTGGTGACGTGTTACGAGCGTATAATGAGGACGTTCAGGTGAATGTGATTTGTGAATTATGAACACAGGTTACACGACCGAACACTTCCTGAATTTCTGGTTTGCACTTCCAACTTTTGGTTGGTCAACTTCTGTACACATGAGCCAACAATCGGTCAACTCCTTGTTGGCCAACACACGTTTTCTAGTCTCGTTGTCCAACTTCTGTTGGACAATTAGAAATCAGCTGTAGAATCGTGCGTACACACAATCGGATTTTCGGCCAACAGGCTGTTGGACAACTGTTGTTGACCGTGTGTACGGGCCTTAAGAGGTGATGGTGATGATCAGAGGCGTCGGGAGCGGGGGGCTGACGGGCAACAGCCCCTAGCGTGCCCCCGAAAAAGCCCCAGGTCTCGGGCATGGAGAAGGCTATTATTAGCCCAGAGCGCTCACGGAGAATCATCAGAGACCCGCCTGCTGATAGAGGTCCGGGGCCGGCACTGGTGATGTCTCCTCCACCATTTTAAAGAAGACCATCTCTAGTGGAGCATGGTCACTCGCCAAGGGGAAGAAACAAGAGGCGGAGCCGGCTGCCAATAGAAATGGAGCTGCCACCAACCCCCCTGCCCTGTGGCCTGCTGCTATGACCTGTTGTGGGAAAGGGGGCGGCAGCTCCATTTCTAATAGCAGCCGGCTCCGCCTCTTGTTTCTTCCCCTCAGCGAGTGACCATGCTCCATGAGAGCTGGTCTTTTGTAATGGAGACGGAGACTCCGCTGGGGACAGCTGATATAAGGAGGCACTCTGACCGCTGGGGACACCTGATATAAGGAGTAAAAGAAAAGAGGCGGTCGTGGGACTTTAAATGAGGCTTGCCATGAAATCACATCAAGTCAATAAGAATCAAAAAATAGAATTTAATCATGTTGCATAATGAATACATATTGCATGATCGTAGACATGAGGTAAGTTGACAGTAAGAAAATTCACACCAAATGCATTACAATATCCGCAAGGACACATACATGAGATAGTTTCATCTTATGAAAAATAATAATAAATGCTTAAAATCAATGATTGCATGGCAACCAAAATTAGTAATTGGTCGAAATCTCTTGACATCTTAGAACACTCGGCGCGTTTCGTGGAGCCTGTCCACTCATCAGGAGTAGCGTAAGAGATATCTATAAATGTGAATACATATTGTCACTAAATGAAAACGATGGTCAATAGGAGTATAATGGGGACAAAAAGGCCCCTATACTCACATGTCAGCTCATGCCTTAAAGCCTAGCATAGAAAATGGGGAGTGTCGGTGGCCAGATATAAGGAGGCACTCTGTTGGGGACACCTGATGGAAGGAGGCACTCTGCTGGGGACATCTGATGTAAGGAGGCACTCCGCTGGAGACACTAGATGTAAGGAGGGACTCCGCTGGAGACACCTGATGTAAGGAGGGACTCCCCTGGAGCCACCTGATGTAAGGAGGGACTCCGCTGGAGACACCTGATGTAAGGAGGGACTCCGCTGGAGACACCTGATGTAAGGAGGGACTCCACTGGAGACATCTGATGTAAGGGAGCACTCCGCTGGGGACACCTGATGTAAGGAGGGACTCTGCTGGGGACACCTGATGTAAGGAGGGACTCTCCTGGGGACACCTGATGGGTGGAGACTCTCTGCTGGGGACACCTGATGGCATCTGGTGGCAGGTGACATGGCAAGTGACATGCTCAGGGCTCCCATTGATTCTGCATTATGGTGGGTTGAATGATTTCATTTTATATTACAAAGTAATAATAGAAATAATGCGCTTCAATCATCTTGACACCATAACAACCATGGTGCCGGGATGATTGAATCGCTAACACCAAGGTGTTTAGAATATCTTTATCTGCGGATTGTTAAACTTTCTGGAATACACATATTGTATTGTGGTGTAGGATCTGGGCCTGCTGTCCCTCCATCCCTCTTTCTTTCTTTCCTTCTCTCTCCTTCCCTCCCTATCTCTATCTTTCTTCCTTCCTCCATCCCTTGTTCATCTCAGACTCGAACCACACCCCCTTTGAGCCACGGCCCATTTAAGCCATTCCCACTATTTAGTTTAAACCATGCCCTTTTTTTCGCACGCGGCATTTCTTCGGACTGAAGCCCCTGGTCTTTTTCCCACCTAGCAATGCCCCTGGTGATGAACTTCTGAACACTTACCTGTTGAAAATCTGGATATTTTCACCTGGAGGACTCCTTTTTTTTCACATGGATATTTTCACAAAAGGACTTTGGCTAGGATTTTACATTTAGCTCATGTGTGTCATTATTTTTAGTTTGTATAGCGCAAAAATGTATTTATATAAGACATTTAATCAAACCTTCCCCACTAATGCATTGTGAGGAAATGGAAACATTTGCCCAAATCTTTTTTGATACTTCAGGGAAATAAAACCTCAATTTTGCTCAAGCCTACTGTTTTTTGGGGCGTTTTTTCCCCATTGCTAAATACCAATGAGAACACCATCTGAACACAAATCAAACACTAACAGGTAGTAATTTAATCTCGTTCAGTAAACATTGCACAATGCATCCTTTTTATCCTCAATTTTCTCATCTTTGGGAAAAACATTGGCAAATATTTTTATTCCTCCTAATTGTTAATGGGATTCTGAAAGAACAAGAATGGCAAATAAATATCTAAGGGGAAAAAAAAGGCGTATGAGCTGCTGCTGAGTGTTTTTTCATGGCCTCAACGCTAATGAAAAGAAAACATGAGTCACCACATTCGCTTCGAATGCCAGGCTCCATTACCTCAATATGTTGTGAACATTATTGGTTGTTATGCCAAGTAAAATATATTTTTTTTATATAAACAAATATCTGCAATATTATTTGCAGAGAGCTAAACATTTGCTAATAGATTAATGCAAGTCCAGGACTGGAAGTATTTGTCTGTACTATGTACATTCAGCCAACTTGTTTTTCCAAGAGAACATAAAAGTACCATACAATCCATCGACTATTGTAGAACCGATCGACATGAAATTCTTAATGTAACAACATTAGTGCGCAAAAACAAACATTGTACAAAGCCCTTAGATACACTCTGAATATATTACAAAAGCGCATTCCTTGCTATTACACCCCGACTGCTCTGATAACCTCACTGGCAGGAAGAGATACAATGAAGGGCATTGGAATCAATGAAACTTGTTAGGAAAAATACTATTTGTACTACGGATGCTGGGGCGTTGCTAGGGGGTGGCTATTGGGGCTACAGCCCCAAGTCTGGGGCCTATAGCCCCGAGTCTCTTACCGGTGGGTGCAGTTCTGCAATTTTCAGGTATGTCCCGGTCCGGAATGCAGGAGGCAGGGGCAGACTGAGCTGTGGTAGTGCGGGTTCCGGCTCTGCCCTCGCCTCCGCCTGATGTATGGTGAGGCTCTATGGGTACCCTGATGTAAGGTGGGGCTCTCTGTGGACCCTGATGTAAGGAAGGGGCCTCTTTGGGGACCCTGATGTAAGGAAGGGGCCTCTCTGGGGACACTGGTGTAAGGAAGGGGCCTCTCTGGGGACCCTGATGTAAATAGAGGGGGCTCTCTGGGGACCCTGATGTAAGGGGGATCCGCACTCAGAAATATAACAATATTCATAGTTTTATATATATATTTATACAGACACATATTATATACAAGTGTATGCCTGCTCAAGCGTATGACTCTACTTCGCTGCTATGGGCTCTAGCCCCAGATCTTTTGTAGACCTAGCAACGCCCCTGTACGGATGCAATGATACCATTTTTTTTTTTTTTTTACGAGTACCGATAATTTTTTTTAGCACTCGCCGATACCAATTACCGATACCGACTGCAACTGTTTTGTTTACGCTTCAGCTGTCAGCAATAGAGCAAAGCATTGAGAAGTTACTTACAATTGAAATTAATGATTTTTTTTTTAATTTTGCGCTTTTGTCAGTGTGAAACGCGTAAATATATGTTAAAGGTGTAAATATATCAGCGAACAAACAAAAAAAGATTTTTCATTATTTCTAAACAAAGGGCCAAATTACGTTTTTCAGTCTTCAGTGGGGCCAGACTGAGGCCAGTGGGAGGCAATGCAATGCTCCATGACTGGTGTTAGTGGGAGAAATAGTGCCCGATTGTTGGAATCAGTGAGAGGAATAGTGCCCCATCATTGGTGTCTATGGGAGGAATGGTTCTGCATCATTGGTGTCAATGGGAAGAATAGTGCTCTATCATAGCTCCCAAGTGTCCCTGATTTCAAGGGACCTGATTTGGACCAAAGTCCCCCCTGTCCCTTTTTCCTCCTCATTTGTTCCTCATTTTGGTCTGATCTATATAGCTGTATATAAAAAAACACTTTTTATCTTTCAAAAAGAGTTTCCCAGTGCTAAACCTTTCATCCAATTTCTAAATTGCTGCATTTGTAAATTTCAGAAGCCAGTAATAAGGAATAGTAGTAGTAACAAAAAAGGCCCTTGTGGGTTTAACTAATTATTTTTCTTTGTATAATTCTCCTTTAGGCTGGGTTCACACTATCCGGCAAAAAAACAGTCCGACTTTGATCCTACTTTGCTATGCGATTTACGGTCCTACATAGGGTCAAAGTCAGACCGTTTGTCTGTGAACAGGGATCCGACTTTGATCCCGACAATGCCAGGCACCTTGAGCTCAGGGGATCATGAAGGGGAACTCCACGCCAAATTAAAAAAAAAAAAAAAAAAGTGGCATGGGCCCCCTCCAGGAGCATACCAGGCCCTTTGGTCTGGTATGGGTTTTAAGGGGAACCCCAACGCCGAAAAAAAGGCGTGGGGTCCCCCCCTAAATCCATACCAGACCCTTATCCGAGCACGCAGCCCAGGAAAGGGGGTTGGGACGAGCGAGCGCCCCCTCCTGGACCATACCAGGCCACGTGCCCTCAACATGGGGAGTATGGGTGCTTCAGGGCAGGGGGGCTCTGCGCCCCCCACCCCAAAGCACCTTGCCCCCATGTTGATGAGGACAAGGGCCTCTTCCCGACAACCCTGGCCGTTGGTTGTCGGGGTCTACGGGCGGGGACTTATCGGAATCTGGAAGTCCCCTATAACAAGGGGGCTCCCTTCCATTTACCTGGAAAAAAACATGTACAAAAAAAACACACTACACACACTGCACACTACAACGCCATTACTAGTAAAAAAAAAATAAAGCCCCCAGAAATGAATTCTCATCATCCGTAAACGCGACCACTTTTGCGCAAACCAATCAATAAACGCCGATTGCGATTTTTTTATCGCAAATATGAGGAAGAATATAAATCGGCCAAAAACGGTGAAAAAAAATGTTTTTTTATATTTTTTTTTTATTTGTATTCTAGCAAAAAGTAAGAAATTTGTTTTTTTTTTGCAAAATTGTCGCTCTTCTTTTGTTTAAAGTGGCGATCAGAAATGACGCAGAGGTGATCAAATACCACCAAAAGAAAGCTCTGTTTGTGGGAAAAAAAGGACGCAAATTTTGTTTGGGTACAACGTCGCACGACCGCGCAATTTTCAGTTAAAGCGACGCAGCGCCGAATCGCAAAAAGGGCTCCGGTCCTAAAGCTGGAAATCCTTCCGGGGCTGAAGTGGTTAAATCAGCTCCGGCGGTCTTCTCCCCTCTCCAGTGTCTTCTTTCTTCGGCTCTTTTGCGGGGTCTTCCATCTTCTGAGGGGTCTTCTTTCTTCTCCTTCTCTGCGGCGTCTTATGCTCTTTTGCCGGTCTTCTCCGCTGTCCTCTTCCCTCTCTTCTTCCTCTCTTCTTCTTCTTCTTCTTCCCATGTTGACACGACACGATCTCCTTCACGAATGCCCTCTCCGCTGTGTGCTGTGCCTTATATTGGCATGGGGCGGGGCCTTCTGCTGACATCCCCCGGCAGGCCCTGCCTCATATGATGTCACAACCCCGCCCCAGGGTGTGACATCATACGGGGCGGGGCCTGCCAGGTGATGTCAGCAGGTGGCCCCGTCCCATGCCAATATAAGGCACAGCACACAGCGGAGAGGGCATTCGTGAAGGAGATTGTGTCGTGTCAACATGGGAAGAAGAAGAAGAAGAGAAGAAGAGAAGAGGCGAGAGGAGAAGGGAGAGAAGAAGAAGAGAAGAAGAAGAAGAAGGGTACAACTGTGCTGTGTTAGAGGAAGTGCTTACGGGAGAGGCGACACACGACACGGAATATAACCGTACCCTGCCCCGGTGGACGACTGTAGTGGACCGTCCGGGGCGGGGCATACTACAGTGTGGGACCCCGCCCCAACACTGTAGTATACTCCGTCCCGGACGGCCCCCTACAGTCGTCTTCCGGGGCGGGGTACGGTTATATTCCGTGTCGTGTGTCGCCTCTCCCGTAAGCACTTCCTCTAGCACAGCACAGTTGTACCCTTCTTCTTCTTCTTCTTCTCTCCT
>BLSH010118351.1:742944-757689 GCA_018402905.1 Glandirana rugosa
GTCCGGGGGGGGCGCTTGCTCGTCCCCACCCCCTTTCCTGGGCTGCATGCTCGGATAAGGGTCTGGTATGGATTTAGGGGGGGACCCCACGCCATCTTTTTTGGCGTTGGGGTTCCCCTTAAAAGGGCCTGGTATGCTCCTGGAGGGGGACCCCATGCCAGTTTTTTTTTTTTAAATTTGGCGTGGAGTTCCCCTTCATGATCCCCAGAGCACAAGTCGCATGCCAAGGTCGGATCAGTGAAGACACTGATCCGACTTTGATCCGACTTCAATGCCTTTCAATGGGCTGAAGTAGGATCAAAGTCGGACAAAAGTAGTACAGGAACCTTTTTCAAAGTCGGTCCGACTTTGAAAAACACAAGTTGGACCTGTTAAGACGGCTCTCACAGGGAATCATTGTTTTTGTGACGTACTGCGACTTGTGCTCCTCATGTCGGTCCGCGAATCGGACTAGTGTGAACCAAGCCTTAAGGTGCATGTGTTCTATGCCTACATACTTTTGCAAATAGGTGACCCTCGTTCCCATCTCAAAAAGTTGAGATGGAGCTGCAGGACTATCAACATCCACCGCGGTTAGATTTTTACAAAAAACGGTTATAGAAGTGACTTGCTGGAATTATACATGGTTTATACATGTTTTTTATCTGATATTGAAGAATAAAGTGATTGTATTTTAAAACGGATCACACTATGGGTATATTCTCCATATCTTCCCTCCATACCTGAGCACCCTTCTAGACAGACGAGGACCCCCAAGACCATCAGAGGAGATCCTTAGGACCATTACCAGGCTGCTAAGAGCCATTATCCCGAAGGAAGAACACAGCCTAATAGGGATCATTGAGACCACCACACTCAACCAACAAGTAGACCCCTAGGAATACCAAACGAGCATCCAGGCGTTTTACCCCTGCAGGGGTGACGCCGTTCGGTAAGTGGGGTATCCAGAGGGGAGCACGTTTGTACTGAACTTACTGGAGCACAAAAAAGAAGATATATACTACTAAAGAGCAGAAGGACTTATAGGAAATATAAGACTGCACGAGCACTTTTTGAGCACTATACATGTTTATTTTGAATTGGTTACCTATTTTGTTTACAGCTGACCCTTGGGAGCAACCACAGGGTCCATCATATATTTTTTATAATTTTAGATATTGTTTGTTTATATAGATTTATGTTGGTCTGATTGATGCACATAGCACGTTAAGAGGGATTCACATGTCCAAATGATATAATTACACATCTGTTTGAAGCACCTATATCCACATTAATTAACAGATACGGTTATTCTAGAAAAAAACACTGACCAAGGACACTCAATGTAGTATTGAGGACCACTCATTACACTAACACATTACTGGTGTTTTTTTGCAACAATAAAATAGGAGGCAGTAGCGCCTAGTCAAGTCACATTTATTACAATTAGCCGAGGACATCTCTCTCTTAGAGTCAGTAGCACAGTCTATCCTTCACAGCTGGGGACCATGAGGCAATTTGAAGCAAGAGTGAAGTAGACTGAAACAGTCTAAAGTTTCACTGCTGGGGGCCATGAAGTAAGTTGCAGCACAGGTAAAAGGAGCTCTACTCACAGGTCAGATCCTTGACAGTGGCGGCTGGTGAAATTTTAGGAAGGGGGGGGGGGGGCAGACCCCGCCCTTTGTTTTTGAGCCCTCTCACTTCTCATAAGCCCCACCCCTTATAGATTCCACCCATTGTGTCAGCAGTATACAGCCCAGCATCACTAGATAGGGTATACAGCATCGCAAGATAGGAGCATATACAGTATTGCCAGATAGGGGTATATACAGCATCGCCAGAGGAGTATATGCAGCATCACCAGAGGAGAATATACAGCATCACCAGAGGAGTATATACAGCATCACCAAAGGGGTATATGCAGCATCACCAGAGGAGAATATACAGCATCACCAGAGGAGTATATACAGAATCACCAGAGGAGTATATACAGCATCACCAGAGGAGTATATACAGCATCACCAGATAGGAGTATATACAGCATCACCAGATAGGAGTATATACAGCATCACCAAAGGGGTATATACAGCATCACCAGAGGAGTATATACAGCATCACCAGATAGGAGTATATACAGCATCACCAGATAGGAGTATATACAGCATCACCAGAGGAGAACATACAGCATCACCAGAGGAGTATATGCAGCATCGCCAGAGGAGAATATACAGCATCACCAGAGGAGTATATACAGCATCACCAGAGGAGTATATACAGCATCACCAGAGGAGTATATGCAGCATCACCAGAGGAGTATATACAGCATCACCAGAGGAGTATATGCAGTATCACCAAAGGAGTATATGCAGCGCCACCAGAGGAGTATATAGCATATCACCACACGGGTATATACAGTATAACTCAGAGGAGTATATAGCATATCTCCAGAGGAGTATATAGCATATCACCACAGGGGTATATACAGTATCACTCAGAGGAGTATATAGCATATCACCAGAGGAGTATATAGCGTATCACCAGAGGAGTATATAGCATATCAGCAGAGGAGTATATAGCATATCAGCAGAGGAGTATTTGGCATATCATCAGAGGAGTATATAGCATATCATCAGAGGAGTATATAGCATATCACCACAGGGGTATTTACAGTATCACTCAGAGGAGTATATAGCAGATCACCAGAGGAGTATATAGCATATCACCAGAGGAGTATATAGCATATCACCAGAGGAGTATATAGCATATCATCAGAGGAGTATATAGCATATCATCAGAGGAGTATATAGCATATCATCAGAGGAGTATATAGCATATCACCAGAGGAGTATATAGCATATCATCAGAGGAGTATATAGCATATCATTAGAGGAGTATATAGCATATCACCAGAGGAGTATATAGCATATCACCACAGGGGTATATACAGTATCACTCAGAGGAGTATATAGCAGATCACCAGAGGAGTATATAGCATATCAGCAGAGGAGTATATAGCATATCAGCAGAGGAGTATGTAGCATATCACCAGAGGAGTATATAGCATATCACCACAGGGGTATTTACAGTATCACTCAGAGGAGTATATAGCAGATCACCACAGGAGTATATAGCATATCACCACAGGAGTATATAGCATATCAGCAGAGGAGTATATAGCATATCACCACAGGAGTATATAGCATATCAGCAGAGGAGTATATAGCATATCAGCAGAGGAGTATGTAGCATATCACCAGAGGAGTATATAGCATATCACCACAGGGGTACATACAGTATCAGTCAGAGGAGTATATAGCAGATCACCAGAGGAGTATATAGCATATCACCAGAGGAGTATGTAGCATATCAGCAGAGGAGTATATAGCATATCACCACAGGGGTATATACAATATCACTCAGAGGAGTATATAGCATATCATCAGAGGAGTATATAGCAGATCACCAGATGAATATATAGCATATCACCAGAGGAGTATATAGCATATTAGCAGAAGAGTGTATAGCATATCAGCAGAGGAGTATATAGAAGATCACCAGAGGAGTGTATGCAGCATCACCAGAGGGGTATATGGCATATCACCAGAGGAGTATATAGCATATCCCCACAGGGGTTTATACAGTATCACTCAGAGGAGTATATAACATATCTCCAGAGGAGTACATAGCAGATCACCAGAAGAGTATATAGCAGATCACCAGAGGAGTACATAGCAGATCACCAGAAGAGTATATAGCAGATCACCAGAGGAGTATATAGCAGATCACCAGAGGAGTGTATGCAACATCACCAGAGGAGTATATAGCATATCACCACAGGGGTATATACAGTATCACTCAGAGGAGTATATAGCATATCACCAGAGGAGTATATAGCATATCAGCAGAGGAGTATGTAGCAGATCACCAGAGGAGTATATAGCATATCACCAGAAGAGTATATAGCATATCAGCAGAGGAGTATATAGCATATCACCACAGGGGTATATACAGTATCACGCAGAGGATTATATAGCATATCACCAGAGGAGTATATGCAGCAATGCAACATCACCAGAAGGGTATCAGCATCCATCTATCCCCCCCTCCCCCCCCAGGGCAGTCAAGACATCAAAGGAGCGGGCAGCGAGCAGAGTCCGGAGAGCAGGGAGCGTGCTGGCAGCGAGCAGAGTCCAGCGAGCGGGGAGCGTGCTGTGTGTGCTCTGGCAGCATCCTCCTCCGAGAAAGGCATCCAATAGGATCACCTGTCTTCTCCGCCAATCGGCAAACTGGTAACATACCGGCGGTTCCCGACTGGTGGAGAGCGGCTCAATGTTAGAGAGGCAAATGTTCATTTGCCATTCTAAGAGCTTGTGGCGGCACGCTTTGAGCCACAAGCCACACTGTATTGAAGCCTATTAGAGCCTACGACTCTAATGAGATGCTTCATGGACACCGCCCACTGCGGTAATTCATGCGTCCAGCGCCTCAAAGGGGCCGGCCACATGAATAGGGGGGGTGGTCACGGGCGGCCATGAATAGATTCATGCTATGCATGAATCTATTCATGGCATAGAGGGGGAGGCGAGGACAGGGGGGCGGCACCCGTGCGCCCTAATGGACGGGCTGCCCCTGATCCTGGAACAAGCTCAGTCCATAGCTTCTGTCTCCTGGGGGGCAGTCCAGCATCCAGTCCGGAAGCACTCCAGGGGCCGCGGCTCTTTCAGACACTTTTTTAGGTAGAAAGATGGAGGAGGTGTCAAAGGACAATGCTGATCAGGAGGTCACAAAACAATCAGCAGTGGTTATCTGCTATTAGCAGAAAGCCAACCCTTAAATACCTGTGCCTCCTACTGTGAAACTCCACACCCATTATCCCAGCCATCAAATCCCAGAACTTCCATGAGCAGTATAGAGCAGCTTGGAATTTGACAGTTGAATGGTGTGAAGTAGGTTGGGTTCTTTGTATTTATGTATGTAAATTTGAAATTTCTCCTACAATTACCGATCAATATGCAGGACTTCTTTTCATTCACAAGATGGCAGCAGCAGGTGTGCTTGTTGTTGGGATTGATCTTGGACTACAGCACACTGGGAAATGTAGTTTGTGCAGAGATCGGAGTCTTAATCCTCGTACACACGGTACGACGGTCGTACGACCAGGCGTCCAAAATCGTATGTTGGCTGTTGTGCCTTGCGTACTGACATGCACTAAGCGATCGTACGACCAAGCCTAACATTGTGATGTGCTACAAGCGTATGAAGAGATAGTTCAGGTGAATGTAATTTGTGAATTAGGAACGAATGGACACTTCCGGGCGTTCCTGACTTCTGAGCATGCGTGTTTTGCACGTACAGCTTTGTTGGCCCAACTTTTCTGTACACACGGTACAAGAGTCGTATGACGCCTTGTTGTACAACAAAGGTTTTCTAGTCTGCTCATCCAACCTCTGTTGTACGCCGTCGCACGTCGGATGTTCTAATCACACGTACTAACGGTCAGATGATCGTACAACAAGCTGTTGTACAACCGCAGTTGTACGACCGTTGTACCGTCTGAACGGGCCTATAGCCAATACTGGGAAACAAACTACTGTACCCAGGGGTACTTGTGGGCAGGTGCAGCAGAAGGGGGTATAAAATGGAAATCTCAGGAAATGAGAGGGAGGAGTTGGAGAGAGCCACCAGCTGGAGAGCTGCTGCAGAGGAAGAGGTTCTGTGACTCCCAGGAGGAAGAAGGAATTGGCACGTCCAGTTTATGCTGAGTGCTGCTGTATTCTGACACAGACTGCTGGACTGAGCTAGACTTTGCCTGCACTCTCGGCAGCTCTGGTACTTGTCTGAATCATCAGCCTGTGACCCAAGTAACCGCTGCCCAGGTCTACTGGAGGAGCCATGGAGATGTACCACCACCATGGTTACCCATCATCTTTTCCGTCAGACAGCTAAAGTTCAACAATGGGGGGGTCCCTCCAATGTCTCGGCCAATCATTGCAAGAGATTTCCAGAGAAAGCGGTGAGAGGGTCGCTTTTTGCCCACTTGCAAAAAGCTTGCGGGTGTAAACTACCACACACCATTGTCCTAGCAGTTTGCTGCTGCTTCTGAACTAGGCTCAACATGGCCAATTTAGCTGCTCTTTCACCGAAATACTGAAACTGTACTTTAAAGATTCCTATATATTATTTAACTCAACTCACTAGGTGCCGCACTGCAGCTGCTCACGCTATAGACATACAGTATCTCACAAAAGTAAGTACACCCCTCACAATTTTGTAAATATTTTATTCTATCTTTTCATGAGACAACACTGAAGAAATGACACTTTGCTACAATGTAAAGTAGTGAGTGTACAGCTTGTATAACAGTGGAAATTTGCTGTCCCCTCAAAATAACTCAACACACGGCCATTAATGTCTAAATCACTGGCAACAAAAGTGAGTACACCCCTAAGTGAAAATGTCCAAATTGGGCCCAATTAGCCTTTTTCCCTCCCTGGTGTCACGTGACTCATTAGTGTTACAAGGTCTCAGATGTGAATGGGGAGCAGGCGTGTTAAATTTGGTGTTATCGCTCTCACTCTCTCATACTGGTCACTGGAAGTTCAACATGGCACCTAATGGCAAAGAACTCTCTGAGGATTTGAAAAAAAGAATTGTTGCTCTACATAAAGATGGCTTAGGACAGGGATATGCAGTTAGCGGACCACCAGCTGTTGCAAAACTACAAGTCCCATCATGCCTCTGCCTCTGGGTGTCATGTTTGTGGCTGTCGGAGTCTTGCTATGCCTCATGGAACTTGTAGTTCTGCAATAGCTGGAGGTCCGCTAATTGCATATCCCTGGCCTAGGCTATAAGAAGATTGCCAAGACCCTAAAACTGAGCATCCACAATGCTGTGTGCTTTGCGGATGCAGCGTGTGGTGTAAATGTGCATGATGGAGGGGAGAGAGACTCCGATGATCTTCTCAGCTGTCCTCACTATCCTCTGTAGGGTCTTGCGAGTAAACACAGTTGATTGATAATAAATGGCTTCAGCCAAACAGTAACCATGAGTGAAAGAAAAGTTTTTGTGTTCTCATTCATATTCACTGAAAAATGACCAAGAAATCATAAATTCTGCCAGGGTATGTAAACTTATGAGCACAACTGTATATTGTCAAAAAATGTGCAAACACCTGACTATAACATCTATAGAGGTTGTTGGGCATCCCATTCCAAAACCATGGACGTTATTATGAAGTTCCCACACCCCTTTGCAAGTATAATAGTCTGCACTCCTCTGGGGGAGGCTGTCCTCGTGGTTTTGAAGGACCTGTGAGAATTTTTGCCCATTCAACCTAAAGATCATGTGGCAGATTAGGTTCTGATGTTGGTTAAGAATACCTGTCTTACAATCTGCATTGCAATTCATCCCAAAGGTGTTAAGTTTGGCTGAGGTTAGGACTGTGCAGGCCACTCAAGTGCCTTCACATCAAACTTTGTCTTTATGGAGTTGGCTTTGTACCCCTGGACCTAATTTGGGGTTGTGTATCTGATCTATACACCAACTGTTCTGTATGCGCAGGGCAGAAAGGAATAGTTTGCATGGCTTCACCATGAAATGAGGAATGATTTTCCTATTTTTGGAATATGTGATGAAATGAGACACGTGAATATCTTTTTGTTCCAAGAAGGGTCTAGTGTTCTATGTACTGGTTCAGTTGGAGGACTCTTTGGTTCTCCATATTCCTTCTCACCAGCGGAGAGGTGGTGTATACTTTCTCACTGGGTCTCAAGCCCTGCTCCATAGAAACCATGGTTTCCATAAATTGCACCAGTCTTTCTCAACCTTTTATAACACACAGGAACCCTTTAGATAACTTTCCAGTGACAGGGAACCACTGCTAAAAATGACTACATCTACAACTCATGATGGTCAGTGGGAAGAATGCCCCTTACACTTGTGGTCATTGAAAAGAATTAAAGCGGAGTTCCACCCAAAAATGGAACTTCCACTTTAAGCACTCCTCGCCCCCTTACATGCCACATTTGGCATGTCATTTGTTTGGGGGGGGAGTGTGTCCCCAGGTTTCAGAGGGACTTCCTGTCCCTCTTCCACCTTCCGCCCCTGGGCCGCCTAGGCGACTCCTCCTCTCCTCCTAGGCGGCCCCTCCCTCCTGGCAATCTTCTGGGACACGTCACAAGTCCCAGAAGATTGCCTGGCCACTAGGAATGCGCAGCGCGACTCGCGCATGCGCAGTGGGTGCCCGGCCGTGAAGCCGGGCCAGGTGCCCACATTAGGAATGGCGGAGCCGTCGGGAGGAGAGGGGAGACAAGCGAGGCTTCGGGTGCAGCCATCTCTGGACGGGGGGCCAGGTAAGTTACAGTTTATTAAAAGTCAGCAGCTACACTTTTTGTAGCTGCTGACTTTTAATAAACAAAAAAACGAGTGGAACTCCTCTTTAACCGCTTACAGATAGCTCAAAAGATCATTGTTTTCAGTGAGAACTTATCGGAGAAGCAGAAATTGTGCATTGTTCAAGGAACCCCTTGCAACCTCTGTAGAAACCCTAGGGATCCATGTATCGCTAGTTGAGAAACCCTGCACTACTCTGATGTCAGTACACAAACTGGAAATTGCTGTATGCAATTTGGAATATATTGGTTATATTATATAATATTAGGCTGTGTCTCAGCTATGCATCAGCAGTTTTGGGTGTACCGTTAGTCATGAGTTGAAAAGGCATAATTGCATGGCTTCATCCTCTATCCTGAAATGAGGAATAATCCTACTATTTTTGGTATTTGTGATGAAGTGAGAGGTGTGAATACTTTTGCTTTTAGAAGAGTCTACTGTTCTGTGTATTGGTTCAGTGGGGGGCTTATTGGTTCCTTATATCCTTTCACACCATAACCTTCTGGCTTATACTTTCATTTTGGGCCTCAAGCCCTACTCCATCGAAGCCATGATTTCCATAAACTGCACTGATGGTGGCCAACAAACCAGAGAAAAGCTGTATGCAGTTTGGAATAAATGGTTCAGTGGAGGGATTTTTGGTTCTTTTAGTCTCTCTTCACCAAAGCCTTCTAGGTCAAAGGTGGTCAACTTGCTTACAATAAGGGACCATACTGTGTGGCTTCTGGCACCACCAAAGGGCTGCACATAATATTCAGTACAGGTAATGCTACAGAAATCTGTCAGAGACTTCAGACATGAAGCAGGAAATGGTCAGAGACTACAAGCATGCTACAAGAGACGGTCAGGGACCAGGAAAGGGTCAAACACTTAAGGAAAAGTGAGAACGGTTACAAGAGACTGCTAGGGATCACAGCTATTGGTCACTTTATAAATCAGTCTATATTCCTATCGCTCACGTTCCTGGAAAACAAGGCTCATTAAATGGTGGGTGCTGCAGCGATTACCAGCTGGGTCAAGGAAACATCAAGCAAGTGTACTGTACATATTCGCCAGCAAACCATGGATCAACAATCACCAGGCTTTTTATTGCGGAGAGATCACATCACAGAGACAAGTGCAAAGTTTCAGAGCCCTGCAGGACCCCTTCGTCATCACATGCCTGACGAAGGGGTCCTGAGCGGCTCCGAAACATTGCACTTGTCTCTGTGATGTGATCTCTCTGCAATACAAACTTTTGGAAGATGATTGTTGATCCATGGTGTGCTGGCGAATATTTACACTTACTTTATAAACAGTGGCGGCTGGTGAATTTTTAGGATGGGGGGGCAGGCCTTGCCCTTCCTTTTTGACTCCTCCTACTTCTCATAAGCCCCACCACTTATATAACCCCACCCGCTCCGTCTCCTGTATTCCACATATTGTGTCAGGAGTACACAGCTCAGGAGGATCACAGAACACAGTATACAGATCAGCATCTCACGACACAGTATACAGCTCAGGATCACAGGACACAGTATACAGCTCAGCATCACAGGACACAGTATACAGCTCAGCATCACAGGACACAGTATACAGCTCAGCATCACAGGACACAGTATACAGCTCAGCATCACAGGGCACAGTATACAGCTTAGCATCACAGGGCACAGTATACAGCTCAGCATCACAGGGCACAGTATACAGCTTAGCATCACAGGACACAGTATACAGCTCAGCATCACAGGACAGAGTATACAGCCCCAGCATCACAGGACACAGTATACAGCTCAGCATCACAGGGCACAGTATACAGCTAAGCATCACAGGACACAGTATACAGCTCAGCATCACAGGACACAGTATACAGCTCAGCATCACAGTACACAGTATGCAGCTCAGCATCACAGGTGGGGTATATTGCAGCCAGTACACAGTATACAGCTCAGCATCACAGGTGTGGTATATTCAGCCAGAACACAGTATGATGTGAATGTACAATGTATATGTAAAAGCGCTGCGTAAAATTGATGGCGCTATATAAGTACCTAAAATAAATAAATAAAATAAAATAAATATAGCCAGTACACAGGTGGGGTATATTTAGCCAGTAACACAGTATATAGCCAGTACACAGGTGGGGTATATTCAGCCAGTACACAGTATAAAGGTCAGCATTACAGGTGGGGTATATTCAGCCAGTAACACAGTATATAGCCAGTACACAGGTGGGGTATATTTAGCCAGTAACACAGTATATAGCCAGTACACAGGTGGGGTATATTTAGCCAGTAACACAGTATATAGCCAGTACACAGGTAGGGGTATATTCAGCCAGTAACACAGTATATAGCCAGTACACAGCACAGCAGTACGTACCGGTCCAGGAGTCAGCCGCTCTCTCTCACACAGCCGGGGGGAATACCAGACGGGCAGTGCTGGACACTCTCCCAGTCTAAGCACCAGCACGTTCGCCAGTCCTGCCCCCCGCAACCCGACCAATCCAGCCAGTGACTGAGGCCAGAGCCAATCAGTGTATCTATGTGCGCTTCGGTGGCGGACATAAATACACTTTAAAGGCCGACCAATGGGCTTTGGGATTTGCTGTCTAAAGACAGCAAGTTTCCCAAAAAAGTAGGGACAGCGTGTCCCGGCGCCCTATATATTTATATACCACTGTTTATAAATCAGTTCTCCCATATTCATCCTCCTTACAGCCCCATGGGATATTTTTCAAAAAGTAACAAGACAAAAGATGGATGCCATAGAAAACAAGGTATTGTAAAAGAAATATACCAAACCACTTCATCATTAGAACCAGTCTATAGGATATTTTTCTTTTCCAGGCTTAAGCACCATAACACGGCCTACCGTTTCCATGGGCCCCAAGGGCCACGCAATAAGTGCCAATGGGCCGCATGTGGCCACTGGACCACAAGTTAGGCACTTAACTCAGCCATTCCCAGCAGGGATTGCTCCAAAGTGACCTGAAAAGAATGTGTGTGCCTTGCAGGCGTGATAGAGAGGGGATGTGTGAACGGTGCATCCACAGCTGCTATTTGGAGTGCTGACAGGGGATGTGCCCAACCAGACTCTTGCAAAGGTGCAAAGAAGAAAGGGGTTGCCCCTGGAAGTTGCACATCCAAGATATCCAAGAGAGAGGTCCAAGAGAGAGGTGAGTAGAGTGGCAACCTCAGCCCGGACTCCGGGCCACATCCCCAACGCGTTTCACTCTGCCCCTCCCACAGGAGCTTAGTAAAGGGGATTGCATTCCTCCATAGGTTGCTAGGGGGTCCATGAGTTGTGGCTGATTGATGGCTTAGCCTGGATAATTCTGAGTCCAGGGACACTTGGTGGAGCCATCTACATGACACCTATGGTGTTTTTAGCTGTGTGTAAGGGTGGCATTATGACCACTATTGTAAGGGAAGCATTATTCCCACTGACCCTCAATCATTTAATACTTGCAGGAGTTCACTGAGACCATAAATATTTTTTTCAAGGTGCCCTTTATGAGTGGAGAAAGGCCGATGTAACCCATCTTCATTCCCCAAAATTTAAATATTATTTTTTAGTGAACCAAACCTTTAATTGCACCAAAAATTCTGCATCCCAGAGCCTGGCACCATGGATACTCACAATAAAAGATCTCTCGGTAGCCTTGGCCCACGCTCTATTTAATATCTGAGCAATTACTGGCTGTAAAATAATTAGGCCACTTTGTATATCTTGTTTACCTTAGCCTTTCATTTAACAATAAACTAGAGTGTGGTTAGCTAATGCAAATTTGCATTCCGGCAAAATGACAGAAATACATTACCCGATAAATAATGTGAAAAAGACGGTAAACGCTACATGGTGGAGTCTGTGAAAAGCCTACAAAAAAAAACAAAAGCCCACACATGGAGTTCTCTATAGACACAATATTGCAATATTTGTCTAAAGCATGTTCGGTGGAGAGGTTTTGTGCTAATGAATGGAGCCTGACACTGATATTTCTGATTATTTGCTCTTAAAAAGAAATTAGGTGTATTTTAACAACAGAACCATTTTGAGTGTTATGTTCGAATTTTAGATCAGTAGCTTTGGCGCAATTAGTTTGGCGCAAAGTAGTTTGAGTCGGAAAAAAGTAACAAAGCAGATGCAAAAAATAAAAATACAGCTCTTAAAGCTGAAGTTTAACCACTTGCTGTCCACCGCATGCATATAAAGGTCATTGATTCAAGTAGGTTTAACAAGCTATGAGCTTGGTATCATTTTTTCCAACCAGCACGTATCTGTTCAGTAAAAGGGACCTGGCGGGCTCTACAGCCACCCGATCACTTTTACTGTAGAGAGAAGGGCTGCCCCCCACCATCACTACTACTACTTCTGCCACGGTGGTTCCTGAGCTCTCCTATCCCTTTGGAGAGCCCCGGTCATTGGTAAATTGCCAGTTTATATAAAGCTGACAAAGGGCCGAAAAAAAAAAGGCATTGCACTGTGACAGCCGCAGCCTGCTGGCCTTAGCTGTCACTGCGACTCTCTCTGCACCTCTCCATATCAGTATGATTTATTTATGAATTTTGCCCACCTAAATAATTTTTCCCTTGTTAGTTAAAAACATACAACTCATGTTTTTATTATAATAATTAAAATCCCTCCCTGAAAAAATGTAAAAAATACAAATAGCATCCTAAATAGGAATCTCCTATTGTACTTTTCTGTTTCAATAGAAGATTCCTATTTAGTATGCTGTTTCAAAGGGACAGGAATGTAAAAGAGAAAAAGCATTTTTACATTTTTTTTTTATATAACAGTATTTCAATCACATTTTAAACATTTTTCCATACATTTTTTTAAACATCTTAAGCCTCGTACACACGGTTCGACGGTCGTATACAACAGGTCGTATGAACGACCGTTGTATGTGAAATCGATCGTTAGTACGTGCGATTAGAACAGCCGACGTACGACGGTCGTACAACAGGAGTTGTATGAGCAGACTAGAACACTTTGGTAGTACCAACAAGCGGTCGTACGACCGTTGTATCGTGTGTACAGAGTAGTTGGTCCAACAAGTTGTATTGTGAAAAACACGCATGCTCAGAAGTCAGGAACGGCCGGATGCTAATTACATGCACCTGAACTTTCTCTTTATATGTTCATAACCCGTCACTACGTTCGGCTTGGTCATACGATCGCTTAGTGCATGTCAGTATGCTAGATACAACAGCCAACATACCATTTGAGCCGTTCGGTGGTACGACCGTCGAACCGTGTTTACGAGGCTTAACACTGTGACTCCTGCAAAAAAGAGAGAAAAGGAAGGTGCATGCACCTAGTGCATTACCAAAAATAATTTATTTCAAATGAAAATATATAGAAGGGGTACTCACAAAAAGACAGGACGCGTTTCGGGGCACACCCCCGAAACGCGTCAGTCTTATCATGCCTTGTGCCTTCATTTTTATCTTATCCTGTCTTTTTGTGAGTACCCCTTCTATATATTTTCATTTGTAATAAATTATTTTTGGTAATGCACTAGGTGCGTGCGCCTTCCTTTTCTCTCTTTTTTAGTACCTATCGGATTCCCCGTCCAAGGAGGGCAGCACACATCCGGTCGCCCCATCCTTCCCACATGGTTGTCAGCCATCTTGAGGACCTTTTAGCGCTGGATTTTATCTATTTCTACTGTGTATTTTTCACTGTGACTCCTGCAGCCTGCTGGCCTTGGTTGTCACTGCATCTCTACTGTTAAGGACATACAAATATAATACTTGTATTTGGTATGCAGTTTTAACCCCTACAGATCCGCGCTATTGCCGAAATACGGCTCCAGCGCGGATCTGAAATACCTGTGCACGCTCCTGGCGCGCCCCCTGGCGGCAGCGGCGGCGCGCGCCTGCTGCACGCTGCGGGAGCGTGTCCGTGGGTCGGGCGGACTCGATGTCCGCTCGAGACCCACGATTGCCAGACAGAGCTGCAGAACGGGGAACCGCCGATGTAAACACGGCGGTTCTCCGTTCTGTGACAGGGGACATAACAGATCTACTGATCCCTGTCACTGGGATCAGTGAGATCTGTCAAGGGACCCACACAAGATTGACACCCCCCCGCCCCGACCGGCCCTGTATTGTCTAGAGTGACTAGGGTCACTGTCCCTAGTCATCTAGACAATACAGGGGACAGTGTCTTGCCTCTTGGCGGCACAAATGTAGCCGCCAAGGGGCAAGACGTCGAGACAGACCGTTAGCACCCAGAGCTCGCCTGTAGCTCAGGCGGGCTGGGTGCCTGTGCGAGGGCGTCGCACGTCGTCCGCGCGCGGCGGCGACGGCGGTCCCCCGCGCGGTCCTCGCACGTGTCCATAAAGTCTAGGCGCGACCTCGGCATAAAGCCGTTATCGCGCCTAGACAT
>BLSH010118383.1:2946-18638 GCA_018402905.1 Glandirana rugosa
CCCCGTGATAAGGAGGGTGACTATGGTTACTACCCCGTGATAAGGAGGGTGACTATGGTTGTGCGAGGAATAGTGCCCCATCATTGGTGTCAGTGGGAGAAATAGTGCCCCATCATTGGTATCAGTGGGAGGAATAGTGCCCCATCATTGGTAACAGTGGGGGGAACAGTGCCCCATCATTGGCGTCATTGGGAGGAATAGTGCCCTATCATTAGTATCAGTGGGAGGAATAGTGCCCCATCATTGGTGTCAATGGGAGGAATAGTGTCCCATCATTGGTAACAGTGGGGGGAATAGTGCCCCATCATTGGTATCAGTGGGAGGAATAGTGCCCCATCGTTGGTGTAAGTGGGAGGAATAGTGCCCCATTATTGGTATCAGTGGGAGGAATAGTGCCCCATCATTGGTGTAAGTGGGAGGAATAGTGTCCCATTATTGGTATCAGTGGGAGGAATAGTGCCCCATCATTGGTATCAGTGGGAGGAATAGTGCCCCATCATTGGTATCAGTGGGAGGATTAGTGCCCCGTCATTGGTATCAGTAGGAGGAATAGTGTCCCATTATTGGTATCAGTGGGCAAAATAGAGCCCCATCATTGGTATCAGTGGGAGGAATAGTGCTTCATCATTGGTATCAGTGGCAGGAATAGTGCCCCATCATGGGTGTCAGTGGGAGGAATAGTGCCTCATCATTGGTGTCAGTGGGAGGAATAGTGCCCCATCATTGGTATCAGTGGGAGGAATAGTGTCCCATCATTGGTGTCAGTGGGAGGAATAGTGTCCCATCATTGGTGTCAGTGGGAGGAATTGTGTCCCATCATTGTTATCAGTGGGAGGAATAGTGCCTCATCATTGGTGTCAGTGGGAGGAAAAGTGCCCCATCATTGGTTTTCAACGAGTCATACAATAAAACAGAATCTCGCCATAGTGTAAAACCATTGACTCAATTTATTAAAAAGTAGTTAAAACACTTACTTCATCCATATGAATATAGGGCTCGTCAGATATATCGCAGTGACCTGGGGGGAACAAATCCGGCGCGTTTCGTCTGCTATAGACGTCCTCTCCACATGACATTGTCCACACATAAAAGTAGTTTTGCTGCACATTGAAATTGTCCATTGCTCAAGGAAATCCTAGCAACCTAGCAACTTCTGGAGGAACCCTGGTTGGGAAACCCTGAACTAAAGTGTCAAGTGCTCAAAAATCAATACTACTGAAAGTGTCCAAGTGCTAATAAACTCTATGAAAAAGTGACTTGTGCCTGTAAACCATAGTTGGTAAGTGACAAGTGTCAGCCAGCAAAGCAAGTGAAAATCCTCCACTGAATATAATATATGCTTACCAGAAGCTGGTAAGAAACCAGCAAAAAACTTGTATCACAGATATCCTCTAATACAAAATTCTGTCGAATTCAAGGAGTCATACAATAAAACAGAATCTTACCATAGTGTAAAACCATTGACTCAATTTATTAAAAAGTGGTTAAAACACTTACATCATCCATATGAATATAGGGCTTGTCAGATATATCGCATTGACCTGGGGGGAACAAACCCGGCGCGTTTCGTCTGCTATAGACGTTTTCTCCACATGACATTGTCCACACATAAAAGTAGTTTTGCTGCACATTACTGGTGGTGTTCAGGATATGGCATCAGGCCCCATTCACACCTGAGCGGTTTCAGCTCTCAAAATGCTTGTAAAATTCTCATCTCTGTAGTCCCAGAACGCCCAACAAGGAAAATCCCATTCATTTCAATGGCCCCTGTTCACATCCTTCTTCTGCAGTCTAAAGCAAAACGCTTGTCGCTCAAAAAAGTACATTAGCTTCTTTTTAGGCAGATTATAGGCGTTTTACTGCATTTTGCATTGGTGACCTTTTGACCTGTACAAAATGGCGGTAAAAATTGCGGTAAAATCACGGTAAAAATCGCTGCTTGAAACAAAACGCTCAGGTGTGAATGCAGCCTTACAGTCACATCACGAGGACATTCATTCCAGAGTCACTAGACTTGCACAGTCGATCAGATTTAGCGGACGGTCAGTAGTAGTCACATGGGTGCAGTCATAAAAAAGTCTTCGAATGCATGAAGGTAAAAAACCTTGAACCTTTACAACTACTTTGATGTATTGCAATAGTGTAAACTTCCCACCTTGTGCAAGTTGGGAACACAAGAAAAATCGCATGCTTTCTTGAAACGCACAAACACATGTCCGTGTCTGCTAACGTGACCGCATCTGCTAACGTGATTGCTTTAGCGTGCGTCAAATCGAGTGCTTCTGTGTTGCACGATTTTGAAAAACTGCCAGGGACTTCTGTTGTGTGCTTCTTGCACCTAGGGCAACCTTTTGAAACAAATGGGCTGCCCTACACACGATGCACGGGAACACGTGCGCTCTCGGTCACTCCTTTAACTGGTTGCCAACCAGCCAGCGCAGTTTTGCTGCGGCAGGTTGGCTCGGCTGTGTGAATCGCCGTCATGGTACGCCGGCCGCGCGTGCGTGAGCGTGCCCATGGGTCGGGCGGACTCGGTGCCCGCCGGTGACCCTGCGATCGCCTACTACAGAGGTAGAACTGGGATCTGCCAATGTAAACATGGCGGGTCCCCGTTCTGTCAGAGATCTTCTGTTGCCAGTGATCGGGAACAGTGAGATCTGTCATGTCCCTGCCAGCCCATCCCCCACACAGTTAGAACACACACGGGGAACACATTTAACCCTTTGATCGCCCCCTAGTTTTATCCCCTTCCCTGCCAGTGACATTTATATACAGTAATCAGGGGCTATTTTTAGATTTGATCGCTGTATAAATGTCATTGGTCCCAAAAAAGTGTCAAAAGTGTCCGATCTGTCCGCCGCAATATCGCAGTCCCGATAAAAACACCATTACTAGTAAAAAAAATAAATAAATATCCTTTGTCTGATGGCATGCAATGTCATTATCTGTATAAAACACATCGTATCTTTCTGTTTGTAATTGTTATTTGAAAACCAAGAAAATTTATTGCAAGAAATAAATAAATAAAAATGCCATAAATCTATCCCTAATTTTGTAGACGCAATAACCTTTGCGCAACCCAATCAATATACGCTTATTGTGATTTTTTTTTTACCAAAAACAAGTAGAAGAATATATATCGGCCTAAACGAATGATTACATTTTTTTTTTATATATTTTTTTGGATGTGTATTATAGCAAAAAGTTAAAAAAAATGTTTTTTTTTTTCAAAATTATCGCTCTTTGTTTGTTTATAGCTCGAAAAATAAAAGCCGCAGAGGTGATTAAATACCGCCAAAGGAAAGCTCTATTTGTGGGAAAAAAAGGACATCAATTTTGTTTGGGTACAACGTCGCACGACCGCGTGATTGTCAGTTAAAGAGACGCAGTGCCGTATCGCAAAAAATGGCCTGGTCATTAAAGCGGAGTTCCACCCACAAATACATCTTTATATATTTCAAATCCTCTATACATGATGAATCACCTTTGGAAAAAAAAATATATTCCTCTTAAGTGCCCTGTTGCTATGATATCCCTGTAATCTTCCACTTCCTGACCCACAGCACTCCGCATCACTTCCTGCCTCGCCTGGGCTCATGGGAGATGTGAGTCATCATTTCCCATGAGTCAGTTGTAAATGTATATGAAATATTACACAACATTTTACATATCATCAGTGGGCATCCCTGAGCTGTAAAATCGAGTTATTTCCAGACAGGAAATGATGCGATTTTGTGGCGGAGAGACATGCTATCTATGTTGCCATAACAACGGGGCGGGACCTTCTTCTGTCGCTGCCCATTGTTATGGCAACGAGACATACACTCGAGATCGAGAGGTGCATGCTGGTTACCCAGGTGCACCTTATCCAGGAAGAGACTCAAGGAGGGTGTGCGTCTTTATATATTTCAAATCCTCTATGCATGATGAATCACCTTTGGAAAAAAAAAGATACTCCCCTTAAGTGCTCTGTTGCTATGTGGTCCCTGTAATCTTCCACTTCCTGATCCGCGGCACTCCGCATCACTTCCTGCCTCGCCTGGGCTCATGGGAGATGCGAGTCAGCATTTCCCATGAGTCGGTGGGCTTCCCTGAGCTGTAAAATCGCATTATTTGTGGGGGAGAGACATGTTATCTATTTATCGATGTTGCCATAACAACTGGGCGGGACCTTCCTCCGTCGCCGCCCATTGTTATCGCAACAAGACATACACTCGAGATAGAGAGGTGCATGCTGGTTACCCAGCTTGCACCTTATCTAGAAAGAGACTCGAGGAGGGTGCGCGTGGGCTTCACATGCCCACAGCTAAGATGGGAGCTCCCAGTAAAGAAAAAATCAGCAATGTAAGTACAAAATAAATAGGAAGACTGCCCAGATTTAAAGTTAGCAATTACTTTATTTGTGTAATGAATAGAGTTGGTTCAGCCTAACTTCACAAAAAAGTTCGGGTCCCTTACAGCAACAGCAGGAACCTCTCCCTATAGAACTAGGAGATGATTTTAGAACAATAATCTGTCCCTCTAAGCAGTAATCTCTACCTAGTCCAGTCAGATCGTTCTGTAATGCAGGATGAGTTGTTATTATATCTGCAATCTGTCCCTCACAGTGCCGGCAGCATCCTCTCCCTACACTAGTATGAGATGATGTGACATGCACCACTACGTGACTCCAGCTTATATGGAGGCTGGGTCACATGATGCACCGGCCAATCACAGCCATGCCATTAGTAGGAATGGCTGTGATGACTTCTAAGGGCAAACCAGTGAAACGCTTGTTGATTGGCTGCCCTGCAGCTATTCAACAGGCGGGATCAAATACCCAGAACCCAGAACCCAAACCCAAACTTTTTTTTCAGATGTTCGGGTCCAGGTCACCCCAAAGTTCAGTACGGACCCGAACTTTACAGTTCGGGTTCGCTCAACTCTAGTAATGAATACTAACTAGGTGGATGCCAGCAAAAAAAAAAATGATGTGGGCGGAACTCCGCTTTAAGGGGGAAATCCTTCCGGGGCTGAAGTGGTTAAACTTAGCCCACTGGGGTAACAGATAAAATTTAAGCCTGCTTGGTCTTTACTCTTTCCCACCTAATCCAAAATAATTTTGTAAATTAGAGTTGGTTTGTAGTAACGCTTCCGATTTTTTAAAATGGCGGGAGCAGTAAAGCCGGAGTACAAGGGTTGCATGCATCACAACAACTCCGGATGGTCTGAGTGCATAACCGGCCGACAACAACTTAATTATGTGAATGAACTCTGACACAACCTCACAGAACGTTTCCTCGATAGACCGTTCAAAGTCTTTCCAAGCTCCCTGCGAAGGGAAGATATCCGAGACGCGGTGTGGGTTGGCACGTGATGCCACAGTGGGGAACGTGATTAAATTGTCACAATGAGCCAGGGACGGGAGAGAAAGTAGATAAAGTTTAACATGGGCAAAGGAAAAGGTAAAAAGTGGATTTTTCGCAGAGAGAGAGGGATCAGCTGGTGCGGCAGACGGCGCCTAAACCCCTCCAAAATACGATTCCGCCAATTTGAAGGTCAGTAAACATTTTTTATTTATACCTTCGATCATTCCATTATTCGTCGGAGAGAATAGAGTGCCACATCCAGACCGTTCTTAAAATTTACGCCAACAGAAGAAGCAAGAAAAGTAAAGGGCACACAGAGTGAAAAAGAAAAAAAAAATAGAATCTGTTATTTATCTAGAGATACAAAGTTAAAGGAGCACTCCTCTTCAAACACGAAAGTCAGTAGTAAGGCTTACAGGTGGAATTTTAAAAATTTCTGGAACAATTTGCAGCTCTAAATCCATTGTGGTATTATCAAAACTCCTTCTAGATCTCTCTTATAGACTTGCCGTCAATGACCCAATATGGTCAATGATGTCACTTGGGAGACCCCACCCTTTTTGAGAGCACCGGAGCTGTCAGAAGCAGGTTAAAGTGGTAGTAAACCCTCCTATCATTTTCAGCCAAGGAAGCTGCCATCTTGGCCTCAGTTTAATCCACAACTGCCACCATTCTGCACATGTGATCATCTATGACATCAGCCGTTGGATGGTTTGGCAGTTTGGTTGAGAGTACAACCAATGGGAGTGTTACATTTCCGGCACGTGCCGCATGTGTTTTTTGAAACTGTTGAATATTAAAGGTTTACTTCCGCTTTAGGCCTCATACACACGGACGTTTGTGCGCGCCCGCGTACCACGTGACAGAAGGGAACTTCACCTGGGCTATAAAAGGATTATGTCTGCCTGACCTAAATGCTGGATTATCGTCAGCTCTCCTGCGTTCCTGAACCCTGTATCCCCCGTGCTTGATTTCTGCTGTGACCCGGCTTATTCTGACCTACTACCTACTCTCCTGGATTATCCCTTGGCTTGTACCTCTGACCATCCAACTGCCTATCTGCTTGTGTTTGACCCTCAGCTTGCTGTAAGGACTTTGCTTCTGCCTGATTCCCTGTGCATGACCCCGGCTTGCCTCACGGACTCCGCTCCTGCTTGATCCACTGTGTATGACTCTGGCTTACCACTTGGACTCTGTCTCTGCCTGAGCCACTGTGTTTGACCCTCAGCCTGCTCAGCGGTCTCTGCCTGGCCTGGGTGTTGAAACTGGGCCTTCAGCTTATACTCAAGGACTTGTCTTTACCTTTATTCCTCAAACACCTGTTTAGGTGACCTTACAGACTCTGAGCGACCTGCAGCACCTTTCTGCTGTGGTGACCCTCAGCCGGGCCTTTACTTCTACTGCCATACACCAGTGCTTCCTGTACATCTGTTCCTGGTCACAGTCATCACCTCCTGCACATGCCTGGCTATCCAGTTCCTGTAGGCTCCCTGTGCTTCTTTGTGTGACATACCCTCTGTCTCACTCTCAGGGGTATGGCACACTCAGCCACAAAGGTTTTCCCTAGAAGCCATCACAGCCATGCCTACTAATGGCATGGCTGTGATTGGCCAGTGCATCATGTGACCCAGCCTCTATATGGGGCTTAAGTCACAGTGCTGCATGTCACATGCTCTCTGGTTAGTGTAGGGAGAGGATGCTGCCGGCGCTGTGAGGGACAGATTGCAGATCTAATAACTAGGTAGAGATTACTACTACTGCTTTGAGGGACAGATTGTAGATCTATAACATCTCATCCTGCATTACAGAACGATCTGATAACAGAACGATCTCTCATCCTGCATTACAGAACGATCTGATACTGGACTAGGTAGAGATTACTACTGCTTTGAGGGACAGATTGCAGATCTAATAACATCTCCCATTCTTCTTCCTTTTGCAGCCCTCTAGCACTTTCTAGCACTTTTTTAGGACTTTTTTACAGCCATTTTTGTCCCGAAAAGTTTGGGTCCCCATTGACTTCAATGGGGTTCGGGGTCCGGGTCAAGTTCTGGTAGCGTTCAGTACCGAACCCGAACATCCAGGTGTCCGCTTAACTCTATTGCCTAGACAAGAATGATGTATCAGCTACTCGCATTCTCCTGGGATATTACATCATGCATCCCATGAGGTTTCTTCCAGGTTCTTTCAGTTAGCTCCATGAAGATGTGGAGTGGCCCATGTTCTTCATCAGGGATCTCAGAAGAGACAGCCAACTCCTGATTATGCCATTAAGAAAATGGTGGCACTGTTTGCAAATGGGCAGTGGATCCCAAAAGAGCATCATTGGATTTGCTGGGCTTTTTGTGGATAATCTAGAAAAAATAGGTAAGGGGGTGGGAGCCTATACAACTGTGCAAAACTGAAAGGAGAAGAAACGGCCGGAGGTCAGATTTGATGATAAGGCTGAAGATTAACCAAAACCTATACATGGATACATATACAGGGGTTGGACTAAAATAAGGAAACACTACATGATTTGCAGGTGTAAAAGTGACAACATGTTTCACATTGAAAGTGGAACTTATGTAACATGGGACAGTAGGTGGCATGAACTTCAAACATGCGAAGAACATTAGACACACCAAACTGGATTAATAGTGGTTTGTTGGTTTTCCCAAATATAAATAATTAACAACTACCCATACGTAATTCTTTCATGCAATAAATACTTTAAAACTGTAAACAAAATCATCCAAAATCAGTGGGGTACTCTTTAAATATCCCTCTGGCGAATGGCTAAGACCCCTCCTTCCACAGCCTCCTGCTTAAATTTGGGTCCTGGGAATTTCTGAAATGTTCTGGAGGGTCAGCTATGCCAAAAAATGGCCTGGTCATGAATGGGGGGGGGGTTAAATCTTTCGGAGCTGAAGTGGTTACAACTGTAAACAAAATCAGTGGGGCACTCTTCAAATATCCCTCTGCCAACAGGCAAAGATTCCCCTCAGCCTCCTGCTTAAATAATGGTCTTGGTAATTTCTGGGGGTTCAGGTGATCTTAAATGGCCTATCCTAGAGGACCCCATAGAACTTCCAGAACATTCCCAATCAGCTGACCTTTTTTGACTTATCACAGAACCCTTCCATTGAAATCAATTAATTGGGGGTTTGAAACTCCTACGGCCACCATCCCATGAGGGAAAGGGGGGCTCAAAGCAGGCTATCCCCCATTTCCTTACATTCATTTTCTTCTTCTGTGTGATGAGACTGCTAGCTAACAGGGGGGGAAGCCTCACTTTTGTCATTCACTGCTAGTAATCTGGAGTCATGTCAGAGATTACTGGGTTTCAAAGAGGGCAAATTGTTGGTGGCCGCTTAGCTAGTGCCTCTGTGACTGAAGTTTCCGAAGTACAGTATCAAAAGTTGTGAAGGCATATACAGTTTCTGGGAAAACGTTGTCTGATAAGCATAAGCGCGATCAACATGGTCAACTGACCGAAAGAGACAAAAGGACATTCCCAAGAGGATTCAGGCCATCTGGGATGCTAAAAATGGTCCAACACCCTCATTCGTTTTACATTTTATCTGTTTCCATATTTTATATTTTATGTTTCCATATTTTTTTTCAACCCTGTATATGTAGCACATACCCCAGACTGGGAGCAATAACAGGTGTGCAGCCCTTCAACAGGGAACAAGCACCTAGATCCAAAAGGCAGTCCCAAATCCACCTGGCGGGTGCACAGACCAAGACGTTCCTCAAACATCCAAATCATGAATATGTACAGAAGGTCGGCACTCCAACACTCCAATGCAATACATTTATTGATAAGTGCAGAGATGATACAAGAATAGCAGACGCGTTTCGGTGGGACAAGCTGCCTTGGTCACAGCTTTGACCAACGCGGCTTGTCCCGCCGAAACGCGTCTGCTGTTCTTGTATCATCTCTGCACTTATCAATAAATGTATTGCATTGGAGTTTTGGAGTGCCGAACTTCTGTACATATACCCCAGACTGGGCAGGCTGTAATATCCCAGGTTCCATTCCCTGTGAGGCACATGGCAGCCAGGAACACAGTAGCTCACAGTCACTCAAGTCAGAAAACAGGGCATGCATGTCTTTTTGTAGTTTATTTGCTGGTTTAACTTGGGTAGGGTGTGGGTGAGCCTTGGGATATTCCAACACTAGCATAAATATGAAGGGGAACACCTGTAACTGTCCTGTCTCTTCAGGGTGCAACCACCCTTTTTAAAGCGGAGTTCCACCCTAAAGGGGAACTTACGCTTTAAGGGAAGGTGACCCCCCAACATGCCACAATTGGCATGTCATTTGTTTGGGGGGGTGGGGACCCTATTTTCACAGGGTCCCAGGTCCAGTTCCTCTCCTGGTACCACGGAACCAGAAGGAAGTTCACCCACCTTCCCTCTCGGCGATCTTCTGGGACACGTCACAGGTCCCAGAAGATACGCCGGCCATTCGCAGCGTGCATGAGCAGTGCGTGCAGCGTGGCTCGCGCATGCGCAGTGCACGCCCGGCTTGAAGCCAAAGCCAGGTGTCCACACTTGTGATTCCGGCACCGTAAGGAGGAGGGGGAGAAAAGCGATGCTGCGGGCAGCTTCATCGCTGGAGCCTGAGACAGGTGAGTGTCCGATTATTAAAAGTCAGCAGCTACACTTTTTGTAGCTGCTGACTTTTAATAGGGTGGAACTCCGCTTTAATTCAGAATTAGAGAACTACAACTTAGGGGACTGATTAGCAGTCAGAACTGTAGTGAGCTCTCACAAAGGTGGTAAGGACAGTGTTTAGGAACTTTAAAGCTAGTACTCACTGTACCCTGGGTACTGTAATGCTTCTTATAGTACCAGCCAGCCTCTCTACTGGCTGCCTCTGGATTGGATCCTCTATGAAACTTTCTGCACTACCTCAAAATCTCCGGACAGGGGTCCCTGAGCTCTATCCGGAGCTGGCACCCAAAAAGGATTTCTTCCTCAGGCTGGGTCTTCTTCCACAGGAACAAGGCCCTGCTGTTCTAAACCCTTGCTTTGATTACTGCTTGGCACACTCTTGGCATTCTCTTGATGAGCTTCAAGAGGTGGTCACCTGAAATGGTCTTCCAACAGTCTTGAAGGAGTTCCCAGAGATGCTTAGCACTTGTTGGCCCTTTTGCCTTCACTCTGCGGTCCAGCTCACCCCAAACCATCTCCATTGGGTTCAGGTCCGGTGACTGTGGAGGCCAGGTCATCTGGCGCAGCACCCAATCACTCTCCTTCTTGGTCAAATAGCCCTTACACAGCCTGGAGGTGTGTTTGGGGTCATTGTCCTGTTGAAAAATAAATGATGGTCCAACTAAACGCAAAGCGGATGGAATAGCATGCCGCTGCAAGATGCTGTGGTAGCCATGCTGGTTCAGCATGCCTTCAATTTTGAATAAATCCCCAACATTTATAAGGTGGGAAATCACACTTATTAAACCTGACAGGGCACACCTGTGAAGTGAAAACCATTTCAGGTGACCACCTCTTGAAGCTCATCAAGACAATGCCAAGAGTGTGCCAAGCAGTAATCAAAGCAAAAGGTGGCTACTTTGAAGAACCTAGAATATGACAGATTTTCAGTTGTTTCACACTTTTTTGTTATGTAGATAATTCCACATGTGTTAATTCATAGTTTTGATGCCTTCAGTGTGAATCTACAATTTCCATAGTCATGAAAATAAAGAAAACTCTTTGAATGAGAAGGTGTGTCCAAACTTTTGGTCTGTCCAAACTTTTGATCTGTACTGTATATATATATATAGCAAATTGTGATTTGAAATATAAAAAAGAAATAACTTGACTCTACCTAGTTAGCCAATAACCTGTAACACTTGAGCTCCAGTTGCTCTGCTGTGACCGTTGGTTAACCCGGCGCAATACTCTGCTGCTTCCTCAGACCTTCGAAACGCGGCTGCTGGTTGTTCATATAAGAATAAAGGATTTTTCTAGAGATGAAGATGTAACAAGTATCCTCCTTCGAGCTGATGAGGTTTTAATGTATAATTGAGAAGGTCTCTCCGATGGGACGTCAGCTACAAAGCTGGAGTAGATGTACATTGTTCAGGCTGAGCGATCTGTACAAGGTGAAACACACGTTTGAAGTGGAGGCATTGGGATCCAAGGATTTTTCTACTAATTGCTTAATGCTAGACTCTGTACCGTTTACTTATTCAAAGCCGGCTTGGGGGATGCCTGGGAAGGGCTTTGTTTCATTTAGGTCATGTTATACTTTTCCTTTTTTTTTCAGGTTTCTGAAAGGTAAGCTACTGAGCATCTCTTAGTGAATGTTTTACATCTTTATTGTAAAGAATACGATAAAAAAAAAGTGGGTCTCAAGTCCTATTCCATAGAAGCCATGGTTTCCATACATTGCACTGACGATGGCCGGAAAGCCAGAAAAGTTGTATGCAGTTTGGAAAAAATGGCTCTATAATATTAGGATATACAGTATCTCACAAAAGTTAGTACACCCCTCACATTTTTTGTAAATATTTTATTTTATCTTTTCATGTGACAACACTGAAGAAATGACACTTTGCTACAATGTAAAGTAGTGAGTGTACAGCTTGTATAACAGTGTAAATTTGCTGTCCCCTTAAAATAAGTGAAAATGTCCAAATTGGGCCCAAAGTGTCAATATTTTGTCTGGTCACCATAATTTTCCAGCACTGCCTTAACCCTCTTGGGCATGGAGGTCACCGGAGCTTCAAAGGTTACCACTGGAGCCCTCTTCCCCTCCTCCATGATGACATCACAGAGCTGGTGGATGTTAGAGACCTTGCACTCCTCCACCTTCCATTTGAGGATGCCCCACAGATGCTCAATAGGGTTTAGGTCTGGAGACATGCTTGGCCAGTCCATCTTCTTGGCAGTGGTCTTCTTGGAGGTGTTTGGGGTCGTTATGTTGGAATACTGCCCTGCGGCTCAGTCTCCGAAGGGAGGGGATGATGCTCTGCTTCAGTAGGTCACAGTACATGTTGGCATTCATGGTTCCCTCAATCAACTGTAGCTACTCAGTGTTGGCAGCACTCATGCAGACCCAGACCATGACACTCCCACCACCATGCATGACTGTAGGTAAGACACACTTGTCTTTGTACTCCTCACCTGGTTGCCGCCACACACGCTTGACACCATCTGAAATAAAATATGTTTATCCTGGTCTCATCAAACCACAGAACATGGTTCCAGTAATCCATGCCCTTAGTCTGTTTGTCTTCAGCAAACTGTTTGCAGGCTTTCTTATGCATCATCTTTAGAAGAGGCTTCCTTCTGGGATGACAGCCATGCAGACCAATTTGATGCAGTGTGCGGCATATGGTCTGAGCACTGACAGGCTGACCCCCCACCCCTTCAACCTCTGCAGCAATGCTGGCAGCACTCATACGTCTATTTCCCAAAGACAACCCCTGGATATGACGCTAAGCACGTGCACTCAACTTCTTTGGTCGACTATGGCGAGGCGCTGTTCTGAGTGGAACCTCTCCTGTTAAACCGCTGTATGGTCTTTGCCACTGTGCTGCAGCTCAGTTTCAGGGTCTTGGCAATCTTCTTATAGCCTAGGCCATCTTTATGTAGAGCAACAATTCTTTTTTTCAGATCCTCAGAGAGTTCTTTGCTATCAGGGACCATGTTCAACTTCCAGTGACCAGTATGAGAGAGTGAGAAAGATAACACCAAATTTAACACACCTGCTCCACATTCACACCTGAGACCTTTTAACACTAACGAGTCACATGACACCGGAAACGGAAAATGGGTAATTGGGCCCAATTTGGACATTTTCACTTAGGGGTGTACTCACTTTTGTTGCCAGCGGTTTAGACATTAATGGCTGTGTGCTGAGTTATTTTGAGGGGACAGCAAATTTACACTGTTATACAAGCTGTGCACTCACTACTTTACATTGTAGCAAAGTGTCATTTCTTCAGTGCTGTCACATGAAAAGATAGAATAAAATATTTACAAAAATGTGAGGGGTGTACTTACTTTTTTGAGATTCTGTATTCCCAACTGTTCTGGATGTGCATCTGGCTGTTGGGGCATAGAGAAAGTATTTTCTTGGCTCCACCCATTGTCGCAGGGTTCATAGGTCAGTAGTAAGTGATGCAGAGTTTAGAGGGATGTAATATGTAAGGCAAAGTTCAGAGGCCGGTAGTAAGTGAGGCAGAGTTTAGGGATCGGGGCAGAGTGAGGCAGGGTTCAGGGGTCAGGAGAAAGTGCAGAGTTCTGAAGTCAGTAGTAAGTGGTGCTGAGTTCAGAGGTTAGTAGTAAGGGATGCAGAGTATATGGTTCAAGACTAAGTGATGCAGAGTTCAGAGGTCAGTCGTAATTGAAGCAGGGTTTAGGGGTCTGGAGTGAGTGATGCAGAGTTCAGGGGGAAGTAGCATGTAAGGCAGAGTTCAGAGGTCAGTATTAAGTGACACAAAGCTCAGGGGTCAGGAGTAAATGAGGCAGAGTTCAAAGGTCAGTAGTAAGTGAGGCAGAATTCAGAGGTCGGTAGTAGGTGAGGCAGAATTCAGAGGTCGGTGGTAATTGAAGCAGGGTTTAGGGGTCAGGAGTGAGTGATGCAGAGTTCAGGGGGAAGTAGCATGTAAGGCAGAGTTCAGAGGTCAGTAGTAAGTGAGGCAGGATTCAGAGGTCAGTAGTAAGCGAGGCAGAGTTCAGAGGTCAGAAGTAAGTGAGGCAGGATTCAGAGGTCAGTAGTAAGCGAGGCAGAGTTCAGAGGTCAGTAGTAAGTGAGGCAGGATTCAGAGGTCAGTAGTAAGCGAGGCAGAGTTCAGAGGTCAGAAGTAAGTGACACGCAGTTCAGGAGTAAATGATAATGAGTTGAGAGGTCAGTAGTAAGCGAGGCGGAGTTCAGAGGTCAGTAGTAAGCGAGGCAGAGTTCAGAGGTCAGTAGTAAGCGAGGCAGAGTTCAGAGGTCAGTAGTAAGTGACACGCAGTTCAGGGGACAGGAGTAAATGATAATCAGTTTAGAGGTCAGTATTAGGCTCCATTTACACAGGACGCTATTTCAACCTCCCCTGAATGATTTTTTTTTGACAGCTAAAAGCCGGCGTCTAAAACAGGCGTTTTACCGCGTTTTGCATGCCATGTTCATGTCTAGGAGTATTTTTAATTTTTTTTTTTTAAATGGAAGTGCCTGTAAACGAAACAGTCCTAGAAGCGAGTTACCGCATTTAGGAACGTTTAGCTGCGTTTACAAGCTGTTTGGCATTTCAAATGCCTCTGAACTGGCGTCTGAACCCATTTTTTTGCGTTCCAAAAAAAAGCCTTTAAACTCAACTGCCTGGAAACAACGTTAAATGACCCCGTGTAAATGTACTGATAAGATAACAGAGGAAATTCAGGGGCAGCTGAATAAAACGCCCAAATGCCTCCAAACGTCCGTTTACCAGCAGCAGTGTAAATGAGGCCTTAAGTGATGCAGAGTTTAGGAGGAAGTAGTATATAAGATGGAGCTTAGAGGTCAAGAGTAAGTGATGCAGAGTTCAGAGGTCAGGAGTAAGGCAGAGCTTAGGGGTCAGAAGTAAGTGACACAGAGTTCAGAGGTCAATATTAAGTGACACAAAGCTCAGAGGTCAGGAGTAAGTGATGCAGAGTTCAAAGGTCAGGAGCAAGGCAGAGCTTAGGGGTCAGAAGTAAGTGACACAGTGTTCAGAGGTCAGTATTAAGTGACGCAAAGCTCAGGGGTCAGGAGTAAGTGACACAGAGGTCAGTAGTAAGTGATGAACAGTTCAGAGGGAAGTAGTATGTAAAGCAGAGTTTGGAGGTCAAGAGTAAGTAAGGCAGAGATCAGAGGTCATGAGTAAGTGAGGAAAAGTTCAGAGGTTAGGAATAAGTGATGCAGAGTTCAGAGGTCAGGAATAAGTGATGCATAGTTCAGAGGTCAGGAATAAGTGATGCAGAGTTCAGAGGTCAGGAATAAGTGATGCAGAGTTCAGAGGTCAGGAATAAGTGATGCAGAGTTCAGAGGTCAGGAGTAAGTAACACGGTGTTCATAGGTGAATATTAGGTAAAGCTCAGAGGTCAGGAGTAAGGCAGAGTTTAGGGGTCAGAAGTAAGTGACACAGAGTTCAGAGGTCAATATTAAGTGACACAAAGCTCAGAGGTCAGGAGTAAGTGATGCAGAGTTCAGAGGTCAGGAGCAAGGCAGAGCTTAGGGGTCAGAAGTAAGTGACACAGTGTTCAGAGGTCAGTATTAAGTGACGCAAAGCTCAGGGGTCAGGAGTAAGTGACACAGAGGTCAGTAGTAAGTGATGAACAGTTCAGAGGGAAGTAGTATGTAAAGCAGAGTTTGGAGGTCAAGAGTAAGTCTGTCTCTTA
>BLSH010118383.1:18648-28691 GCA_018402905.1 Glandirana rugosa
TTGAAAAGGAGTGAATGAGTACTGGAGACTAGAGACGGAATGTGGAGGTCAAGAGTAAGTAAGGCAGAGATCAGAGGTCATGAGTAAGTGAGGAAAAGTTCAGAGGTTAGGAATAAGTGATGCAGAGTTCAGAGGTCAGGAATAAGTGATGCATAGTTCAGAGGTCAGGAATAAGTGATGCAGAGTTCAGAGGTCAGGAATAAGTGATGCAGAGTTCAGAGGTCAGGAATAAGTGATGCAGAGTTCAGAGGTCAGGAGTAAGTAACACGGTGTTCATAGGTGAATATTAGGTAAAGCTCAGAGGTCAGGAGTAAGGCAGAGTTTAGGGGTCAGAAGTAAGTGACACAGAGTTCAGAGGTCAATATTAAGTGACACAAAGCTCAGAGGTCAGGAGTAAGTGATGCAGAGTTCAGAGGTCAGGAGCAAGGCAGAGCTTAGGGGTCAGAAGTAAGTGACACAGTGTTCAGAGGTCAGTATTAAGTGACGCAAAGCTCAGGGGTCAGGAGTAAGTGACACAGAGGTCAGTAGTAAGTGATGAACAGTTCAGAGGGAAGTAGTATGTAAAGCAGAGTTTGGAGGTCAAGAGTAAGTAAGGCAGAGATCAGAGGTCATGAGTAAGTGAGGAAAAGTTCAGAGGTTAGGAATAAGTGATGCAGAGTTCAGAGGTCAGGAATAAGTGATGCAGAGTTCAGAGGTCAGGAATAAGTGATGCAGAGTTCAGAGGTCAGGAATAAGTGATGCAGAGTTCAGAGGTCAGGAGTAAGTAACACGGCGTTCATAGGTGAATATTAGGTAAAGCTCAGAGGTCAGGAGTAAGGCAGAGTTTAGGGGTCAGAAGTAAGTGACACAGAGTTCAGAGGTCAGTATTAAGTGACGCAAAGCTCAGGGGTCAGGAGTAAGTGACACAGAGGTCAGTAGTAAGTGATGAACAGTTCATAGGGAAGTAATATGTAAAGCAGAGTTTGGAGGTCATGAGTAAGTAAGGCAGAGATCAGAGGTCATGAGTAAGTGAGGAAAAGTTCAGAGGTCAGGAATAAATGATGCAGAGCTCAGAGGTCAGGAATAAGTGATGCAGAGTGCAGAGGTCAGGAGTAAGTAACACGGCATTCAGAGGGGAATATTGAGTGACCTTCTATCAAACACTACAGCCCCCCCCCCCTGCACAGCTTGCTGCACATGTGCTGGTTCAGCAGGTTACACTCAATTGTGATGATGCTGGGGAAGGAGCTGAACCCCACAGCTGCCGGTCATCCTTACTATGGAACCCGATAGGCCCTATCAAAGCGTTATTATCTCACAGGTAGAGGAAGGGATGTTTCACCTGGTCCTCTCCTCTTGCTGCTCCCCTGACACTGATCCCCTCCATATCACAAGCACTCGATGAACCCTTGCTGCATCTGTGAGTGATAAGTTACAAAAAATATTACATTTTTGGTCTATTTTACATTTTAATTGTGAATGGGCCCTAAAAGTCATCAGCTGCGTGTACAGGTTGATCTGAGTTTATTTCAAGCCTAGACGGCCATACAGCAGGCTTTCCATTGCTGGCCTCCATACAACCTGATCAGAATATTATCATTCTGCAGAAAGAGTTCTCCCCGCCAGACCCGGAATATCACTCCAACACAAATCATATGAACACAGAGCAGGTCTGCAAAAATCTATTTCAGATGAATGAATGTGAGATTCACAAGCAGATTGCCTAAAGATAATGAGAGGGGCTCGCTGAAATGTGGACTGGGGCTGAATAGTCAGGAATAGATTATAATAGGATTATAAACCTCTTGCAGAACACAGATTATTATTTTAATGTATCTATCTCTCTCTTCTAACCAGGGGCAGACTGACAACTCATGAGGCCCCCATGCAATAGGAGATCATGGGGCCTCCCGTGGCCCTGCCCACACTCAAGCCACATCCACACAATGCCCCACCTACATATTGCATTGGGCTCCCTATTGGCCCCGGGCCATCAGGCAGTGCCCAAGTGCCTGAATGGTCAGCACACCCCTGGTTCTAACATGGTTTTATTAGTTGAAGGGCTTTTTTAATTTATTTAGCTCCTTATAACCACTACTAATGGGTTTGGGTTTAGTCCAAATCCAAGTTTGTCTTAAGCAAGAAGTTAGCTGTCATTGCTAGGCCAATGAGCTGTGGGTGGGATATTCTCCACCCTGTGGCTGATGTACAAAAAGGGTCGGGAATGCTTGTGACATCATTGGCCATATAAGGACACATGGGCATATTAGGTCGGTGATGTCAGGAGCACTTCCACCCCTTTGTATACATGCAGTTGTGAAGTCTCCCACCAACAACTCATTAGCTCCACAATGACAGCTAACTTTTAGGTCCAGGACCAAACCCAAGCTCATTCCCATTCACCATAACCTGTATGGTTATACTGTCTTTTTGGTCCCCAAACCCTACTCCAAAGAAGCCATGATTGCCATATGGTGCTCTAAACAGCTGAAGTCTGTTTAGAAGCAAAAAGTCTGAAACAGCTGTATGCATTATGGAATAAATGCCTCTATAATATTAGACTATACAACTATTAGAGGTGTGCCATTAAAATAGTGTAGGTTACAACATTAATACTATTATTATTATTCGGGATTTATATAACTCTATCTATCTATCTATCTATCTATCTATCTATCTATCTATCTATCTATCTATCTATCTATCTATCTATCTGTCTGTCTGTCTATCACACAGCCTGTGATTGACAGCCCGGCTCTGTTGCTGTGTGAATGGGGGGGGGGGGTCCCTCCCCCCCCAATCAGCTCTCAGAGCTCCCCTCACTGAGCTCCACAGAATGTAATTTCAGCTCCCAGTCCCCTGCTTTCTGACACATCAGACAAGCTTTATAATGTAGTAAAATATGTAGAGAAGAGAAGATGGCAGACAAACAGGTACAACTTATGTAGGTGTATTTGTTTCGTCTCTGTGTATCACCTGATGCCAGTCACTGCATTGGGTATATGTGAGGGTTTACAACCACTTTAAATTCACGTCCTGATCTTCAATCATCACACTTTTCAGTCCTAATATCAGGAACAGCTGTTCAGAAGAAGAAAGTTTCATTTGTTGACCTCATTCTACGTTCTTTCGATTTCTTCAACCAAATTCAATCAAAACCTGCAGTATTGCTTCCAACATCTCACGTGGGTAAGTATCAGGATCAGCAGAGTACCAGCCAAAGGTAGTAAGGGGCACCGGTGCTCTATTGCAGTGTTTCTCAACTCCAGACCTCGAGGCGCCCCAACAGGTCATGTTTTCAGGCCCTCCATTATTTTGCACAAGCGATTTGATCAGTTTCACTGCCTTAGTAATCACCCCAGCCATTTCATCTGAGGGAAATCCTGAAAACCTGACCTGTTGGTACGCCTTGAGGACTGGAGTTGAGAAAAACTGCTCTACAGCAATAGCTGGACGAGGACCTACAGTAGTGAGCTGGTGGACCATATTCTCCGGATGTGCCTAATTACTTTCACTTTTGACTAGAGTGTACCTTTTATCTGTTAAATGGGGGAGGCAGGAATAGATTATAGCCACAGCCATAAGCAGATAGCTTTGATCTCCAAAGATCACCCCCCTTCCTTGTAGGTCCTCCAGTTGACTGATATCCACTGTGAGCCTGGAACCATTGGTGGGGAAATCCAGGATGGAGAACGTGAAATGTAGCCACAGCCATAAGAAGCTAGCTTTGCTTTCCAAAGATCACCCCCTTTCCCCGGAGGTCCTCCAGCTGACCGATATCCACAGTGAGCCAGGAACCATTGGGGGGGAAATCCAGGATGGAGAACATGAAATGTAGCCACAGCCATAAGCAACTAGCTTTGCTTTCCAAAGATCACCCCCTTCCTTGTAGGTCCTTCAGTTGACTGATATCCACTGTGAGCCTGGAACCATTGGTGGGGAAATCCAGGATGAAGAACATGAATTGTAGCCACAGCCATAAGCAGCTAGCTTTGCTTTCCAAAGATCACCCCCCTTCCTTGTAGGTCCTCCAGTTGACTGATATCCACTGTGAGCAAGGAACCATTGGTGGGGAAATCCAGGATGAAGAACATGAATTGTAGCCACAGCCATAAGCAGCTAGCTTTGCTTTCCAAAGATCACCCCCTTTCCCCGGAGGTCCTCCAGTTGACCGATATCCACAGTGAGCCTGGAACCATTGGTGGGGAAATCCAGGATGGAAAACGTGAAGACCTTTTCCCTGGGGGAAAACTGGAATGTTTGGGTAAGCAGCAGTTCGGGGCTCTTTGTCTCCGGTCCATGCAAGCATATAGCAGGGGAGCCTTTCTCCATAAGGAGAGATTGGGGTTGATTTAATGAAGGTACATAGGCTGTTCACTTTGCAAGTGTAATTTCACTTTGCAATTTAGCCCAGAGCTTAGTGAATGAGGTGAAGCTCTGCTGACTTCCATCATCCAATAACGAGCAAGCTGTCTTTTTTTTTTTTTTTCCCTTGCGCATGATTGGGTATTTTTTGCCAAGCAAAACTTCACTACACTCTCTAAGCTCCGGTGGTGAATTCCTTTGCCAAATGCCATTGCATGCATGTATATAAAATCTTTATTTTATTTTATTTTTTACTTTATATTATTGTTATTTTATTTTTTATTTTATTTTACAAAATGCCATTTTTGGTTTCTCCACTAACTAAGGCTTCATGCACACTGCATCTGATAGACAACGGTTTTTGGTCGTTTGGGCGTTTTTTTTTAACAGCCCAAAAATGCCACTTTATGTTCTCCTATGTGTCTATGCACACGTGGACGTTAATTGTCACTTATCAGCAGTGGTGTTTTTGGGCTGTTATCTGAACACCCTGAATTGGCGTTCAAAAGTCGTTCTTTTGACCACAAAAAAAACGCTAAACGCCGCTAAATGCTCATAAACACCAGTAAACGGCTGTTTATTGGCGTCTGGCGGTTTTTGCAGTTAATGGAAGCTAATGAAGAAAAGAAAAACCGCCAAAAAACGCCAACGCCGATAAACGCTGCTTACAAAAGGAACGTTTTCTAAGCAGCGTCTCCTGCCCGACGCCGAGAGAGCCCAGATAGCGCCCAGTGTGCATGGAGCCTAAAAGTCTGACATTGAGAAGTTGAGATCTCGCTGTCTCTCCTTTTATGAAAAGAAAAAATATAAATCCGGCAACGTGCAATAAAAACAGAAAACAACACTCTTTTTTTTTTAAAAAAAGGAAAACAATTAATTTAACCACTTGCCGACCGCGCGCAGTATATTTACTGCGGCAGTGCGGCGCTGTCTCACGAATCGCCGTAAATAGACGGGGTTTTATGGACAGGCAGCTAGGGGGTGAGAGCACGCTGCTGGTGGCGTGCTCTCATGCCCGCCGCACTCTGCTTGAGTGTGCCCACGGCTCGGGTGGACCCGATGTCCGCCAGCGAGCCGCGATGAGCTGCCAGAGAGAAAGAACGGGGAACCGCCGAAGTAAACACGGCGGTTCCCCATTTTGTGAGGCGGCATTGTAAGAGATCTACTGATCCCTGTCACTGGGATCAGTAAGATCTCTTATGCCCATGGCAGCCCAGCCCCCTCACAGTTAGAACACATGCAGGAAACATAGTTACCCCCCTAGAGCAAGCATCCTCAAACTACGGCCCTCCAGCTGTTGCGGAACTACACATCCCATGAGGCATTGTAAAACTCTGACATTCACAGACATGACCAGGCATGATGGGAATTGTAGTTCCTGAACAACTGGAGGGCCATAGTTTGAGGACCCCTGCCCTAGAGTGCCCCCCTGCAGGTTAACCCCTTCACTGCCAATAACATTTATACAGTAATCAGTGGACATTTAAATTTCTGATCGCTGTATAAATGTCATTGGTCCCAAAAAATTGTCAAAAATATCCGACATGTCTGCCCCAATATCAAAATCCCAATGAAAATCGCAGATCGCCGCCATTACAAAAAAAAAAAAAAAAATTGTAAAAACCCCAGAAATTAATTCTCATCATCCGTAAACACGGCAACTTTTGCGCAAACCAATCAATAAACGCCGATTGCGATTTTTTTTTTTTACCAAAAATATGGGGAAGAATATAAAAAAACTGATGAATAAATTTGTTTTTTTATATTTTTTTTTGGGAAAGTAAGAAATATATATTTTTTGTTTATAGCGGCGATCAGAAATGACGCAGAGGTGATCAAATACCACCAAAAGAAAGCTCTATTTGTGGGGAAAAAAAGGACGCTTTTTTTTTGTTTGGGTACAACGTCGCACGACCACGCAATTGTCAGTTAAAGCGACGCAGTGCCGAATCACAAAAAGTGCTCTGGTCCTACAGTGGGAAATCCTTCCGGGGCTGAAGTGGTTAAAGAAAAGTTTCTCTACATAGAAAACAAAAACTGATAACGGGGGTAAAACTGAGCGACGATTTTTCAGAGAAGGTGGAAATTGTTGCAAAATTAGAATTTGCTATTTTTTGACCGCTCCGTCTTCAATGTGTTTTTTTTTTTTTTTCTTTTCATAAAAGAGCGACCATTAACGTTTCCGTTAAATAGCGCTCATTCCTTCTGGAAATCTTACAAATATGTTTTTTTTTTTTTCTTCTCATTCTGCTGTATCATGTTTTATTCATTGCTCTATAATCTAACAAGTTTGCTGTAAAAATGATGCTGGTGTAATCATGCGGCGTCTGGAGAGGGGAAAAAAAAATAAAATATTGAAAGGGGAAAAAAAATAAAAAAATCGTAATCAGATCTTCTGAATGTCACAATATATTAACCTTCTAAATTCCCCTCCCTTCTTCTCCTCATTGGGGAACAATAATGAATACTTACAAATGCACATAGTGAAAAGGCCATCGCTCTCATCGTGCCGCGCGCCCGTACAGCGGCCAATTAAAGAATACAAATATGGCAGATCGCAATATACAACTTGATTATTGCCGGTGGCTGTCGCAGATAAGAAGCGCGCCGAGCGCAGGGTTGCCCCAGCGGGGGCAAAATGTTAAAACATAATAAGAGGCCCCCGGATTTGGTCTTAAGTATATTAAATACCTGAAACCGTTCGGTAATTCCAGCCAAAGAATGGGTTCAAACGATGAAAATGCTAACCGGTTAGCCTCGGATTACAGCCATCGGCTTTGGTTGGGAGGTATCTAATGAGTAATTCCGAAAACTGCTGGAAGTAAGTGCACTATGTTACCAAAAGTATTGGGACACCTGCCTTTACACACACATGAACTTTAGTGGCATCCCAGTCTTAGTCCGTAGGGTTCAATATTGAGTTGGCCCACCCTTTGCAGCTATAACAGCTTCAACTCTTCTGGGAAGACTGTCCACAAGGTTTAGGAGTGTCTATGGGAATGTTTGACCATTCTTCCAGAAGCAGGTTTCTGAGGTTGGATGAGAAGTATTGGGACGCCTGCCTTTACATTCAAATGAACATACACGGCATGGGCATTCGCAGGTAGGGGCAAGGGGGGGCAATTGCCCCCCCTGGAATCAGGCATCAGATCAGGGGTTCCCCACTAGGTCCTTATCCTCTTGAGCCATGTATGCAGTTTCTGACAGTCTCTTGGGCCATGTATGCAGTCTCTGACCGTTTCCTGTACCATGTCCGCAGTCTCTGACTGTCTCCTGTGCTATGTCTGCAGTCTCTGACTGTCTCCTGTACTATGTATGCAGTCTCTGACCGTTTCCTGTACCATGCCCGCAGTCTCTGACTGTCTCCTGTGCCATGTATGCAGTCTCTGACTGTCTCCTGTTCCATGTACGCAGTCTCTGACCGTATCCTGTACTATGTCTGCAGTCTCTGACCATCTCCTGTACTATGTCTGCAGTCTCTGACCGTATCCTGTACTATGTCTGCAGTCTCTGACCGTCTGCTGTATCATGTCCGCAGACTCTGACTGTCTCCTGTATCACGTCTGCAGTCTCTGACCATCTCCTGGATCATGTCTGCAGTCTCTGACCATCTCCTGTACTATGTCTGCAGTCTCTGACCATCTCCTGTATCACGTCTGTAGTCTCTGACCATCTCCTGTACTACGTCTGCAGTCTCTGACCGTGATAATGTAATTATGACATTGTCAAAAAGGGGCAGAGCATGGATGACCTTGAAATTATGCCCCCCCCCCGGAAAAAGTTCTGCGGATGCCCATGATACACGGACCTCTGTTCTTTCACTGCGGGGGCACATCGTGGGTAGCCGGCGGAGATTGGGTCCACCCTACGCACTCCCTGGCCCCCCCAGAACACAGTGAGCGTGCAAGCGTGCCTCCGTCGGCACGAGCGCGCTCACAATGCTAGTTATCACGGCCACCATCAGGTGACGGCGGTTCGCGATAACGAGCCACCTTGCCACTGTCACGCTGCGGCGAGCGGTCGGAAAGTGGTTAATGGTACACAGCAAACGTTTTTTTTTTTTTTTTTAGCATACACTATAGGATTGAAAATATGAATATGAGTACAGACAAACCTTTAAGACCAGCACCACATCCCTATTGACCATAAAATTAATACACAGGGGTAAGAGTAACCCCGTGAAAACATGATGGGACTTTTAAAGTGCTGGTCAAACCCCACCTCTGAAAGAACAATATAGACAACTAAAGAGTTAAAAAATATCACATTTATTAGATCACATTAAAAACTTGACCCCCCCCCCACAAGGGGCTAAATAGTAGGCAACAAATAGTCCAATTGTAATCTCCCATAGCAAAAATGTCAAAAAGTCCCAAGATGATAGTAAGACAATCCTTGTTGACGGGTTTCGCCTGGTATGGCTTCTTCAGGGGAAACAAGAGTCAAATTGAGGTATACGATACCTAAGTGGATAGAGAGAATTCGATAAAATGCAGAAGTGTATCTAGCATAACAATATCCTAATAGGAGACACTAATATTTGTATGGGAGAATTAAACAATCAATTAACACTATTGCTAAGAAGTTTTATCATAATCAGTTCATTTATCTAATTGTCTCTATCCACTTAGGTACTGTATTCCTCAATTTGACTCTAAATAGTAGACAACAAATAGTCCAATTGTAATCTCCCATAGCAAAAAAGCAATAAATGTAAAAAAGTCCCAAGTTGATAGTAAGACAATCCTCTCTGACGCATTTCGCCTGGTATGGCTTCTTCAGGAGAAACGAGAGTCAAATTGAGGTATACGATACCTAAGTGGATAGAGACAATTCGATAAATGAACTGATTATGATAAAACTTCTTAGCAATAGTGTTAATTGATTGTTTAATTCTCCCATACAAATATTAGTGTCTCCTATTAGGATATTGTTGTGCTAGATACACTTCTGCATTTTATTGAATTGTCTCTATCCACTTAGGTATCGTATACCTCAATTTGACTCTTGTTTCCCCTGAAGAAGCCATACCAGGCGAAACGCGTCAGCAAGGATTGTCTTACTATCATCTTGGGACTTTTTGACATTTATTACTTTTTGCTATGGGAGATTACAATTGGACTATTTGTTGCCTACTATTTAGCCCCTTTTGGGGGGGTCAAGTTTTTAATGTGATCTAATAAATGTTATATTTTTTAACTCTTTAGTTGTCTATATTGTTCTTTCAGAGGTGGGGTTTGACCAGCACTTTAAAAGTCCCATCATGTTTCCACGTGGTTACTCTTACCCCAGTGTATTAATTGTAGACACTATAGGATTGTAGAATAGACCTGGGGCACATTTGGGCACTCCAAAGAATATAGTAATGTGGCGTGCATAGTGCCCCCTCACCCTCCTATCAAGCCCTGTCCTGAGCCACATTCCTGTCTCAATATGATGCTTGATGATGGTTTTGAATGATTCAAAACCTGAACTGTCCAGGTGAATCCCAGACAGGTGGCAACCCTACTCTCTGGTCCCATTGTGGAGGCCGACGGCGATGGCTGCCCCCTAGAGAGAGAGAGAGGAACTGACGTTGTTCCCCTCTTGCTGTTACCCTGGAAACCAGGATTAATTAGCAGTTCGCCACGTCCGGTTCCACCCCTTAGTTTACCTGGCCGCCCTAGGATCGTCTGCATGGGGGGGGGGGGGGCATAGGA
>BLSH010118383.1:38987-49163 GCA_018402905.1 Glandirana rugosa
GCGCAGCCACCAACTAACTGCAGGCAAAGGGGGGGGGGGGTCACTGGTGAGGCTGCATTGATGGGCACAGGTGAGGCTGCATTGATGCGCACTGGTGAGGCTGCATTGATGCGCACTGGTGAGGCTGCATTGATGGGCACTGGTGAGGCTCCATTGATGGGCACTAGTGAGGTTGCATTGGTGGGTGGTGAGGCTGCATTGGTGGGTGGTGAGGTTGCATTGGTGGGTGGTGAGGCTGCATTGATGCATTCTTTTTGTTAAAGCTCCTTTGTTGCTATTAAAATTAAATAATTTTACCACATTGTATCATATTTGTCTTGCTTCATAACACCATATAATTAGTTCAATGGGCCACTTGACTGGACTTGCCCCCCAGGCTAAGGCTGCCAGCACTCCCCTGGAAGGAGTTAACCTGCAGGGGGAGATCTAGGGGGTAACTGTGTTCCCTGTGTGTGTTGCTAACTGTGAGGGGGCTGGGCTGCCAGGGGCACCAGAGATCTAAATTATCCTGATCACAGGGATCAGTAGATCAATGTCATGCCTCCTGACAGAACGGGAAACCGCCGATATAAACATTTGTTTTTTTGTTTACAACCAGTGTTAGTGTTTCCGCAAATAAAAAAGTATCCATTTTATATTTACAGTGCAAAAGTATTCACAGCGCTTCACTTTTTCTACATTCTGTTACAGCATCTCACAACAGTAAGTACACCCCTCACATTTGTGTAAATATTTTATTCTATCTTTTCATGTGACAACACTGAAGAAATGACACTTTGCTACAATGTAAAGTAGTGAGTGCACAGCTTGTATAACAGTGTAAATTTACTGTCCCCTCAAAATAACTCAACACACAGCCATTAATGTCTAAACCGCTGGCAACAAAAGTGAGTACACCCCTAAGTGAAAATGTCCAAACTGGGCTCAATTAGCCATTTCCCCTCCCCGGTGTCATGTGACTCGTTAGTGTTACAAGGTCTCAGGTGTGAATGGGGAGCAGGTGTATTAAATTTGGTGTTATCGCTCTCACTCTCTCATACTGGTCACTAGAAGTTCAGCACGGCACCTCATGGCAAAGAACTCTCTGAGGATCTGAAAAAAAGAATTGTTGCTCTACATAAAGATGGCCTAGGCTATAAGAAGATCAGCAAGACCCTGAAACTGAGCTGCAGCACAGTAGCCAAGACCATACAGTGGTTTAACAGGACAGGTTCCACTCAGAACAGCGCCTCACCATGGTCGACCAAAGAAGTTGAGTGCAGTGCTCAGCGTCATATCCAGAGGTTGTCTTTGGGAAATAGCTGTATGAGTGCTGCCAGCATTGCTGCAGAGGTTGAAGGGGAGGGGGGTCAGCCTGTCAGTGCTCAGACCATACGCCACACACTGCATCAAATTGGTCTGCATGGCTGTCGTCCCAGAAGGAAGCCTCTTCTAAAGATGATGCACAAGAAAGCCAGCAAACAGTTTGCTGAAGCCAAGCAGACTAAGGACATGGATTACTGGAACCATGCCCTGTGGTCTGATGAGACCAAGATAAACTTATTTGGTTCAGATGGTGTCAAACGTGTGTGGCGGCAACCAGGTGAGGAGCACAAAGATAAGTGTGTCTTGCCTACAGTCAAGCATGGTGGTGGGAGTGTCATGGTCTGGGGCTGCATGAGTGCTGCCGGCACTGGGGAGCTACAGTTCATTGAGGGAACCATGAATGCCAACATGTACTGTGACATGCTGAAGCAGAGCTTCCCCTCCCTTCAGAGACTGGAGCCCAGGGCAATATTCCAACATGATAGTGACCCCAAACACACCTCCAAGATGACGAGGGTAAAGGTGATAGACTGGCCAAGCATGTCTCCAGACCTAAACCCTATTGATCGTCTGTGGGGCATCCTCAAACAGAAGGTGGAGGAGCATAAGGTCTCTAACATCCACCAGCTCCGTGATGTCGTCATGGAGGAGGGGAAGAGGACTCCAGAGGCAACCTGTGAAGCTCTGGTGAACTCCATGCCCAAGAGGGTTAAGGTGGTACTGTAAAATAATGGTGGCCACACAAAATATTGACACTTTGGGCCCAATTTGGACATTTTCACTTAGGGGTGTACTCACTTTTGTTGCCAGTGGTTTAGACATTAATGGCTGTGTGTTGAGTTCTTTTGAGGGGACAGAAAATTTACACTGTTATACAAGCTGTACACTCACTACTTTACATTGTAGCAAAGTGTCATTTTTCAGTGTTCTCACATAAAAATATAGAATAAAATATTTGAAAAAATGTGAGAGGTGTACTCACTTTTGTGAGATATTGTAAGTATCACAGCCTTTGCTCAATGCTTTGGTGAAGCACCTTTGGCACCAATTACAGCCTCAAGTCTTTTTGAGTATGATCCTACAAGCTTGGCACACCTATTTTTGGGCATTTTCTCCCATTCTTCTTTGCAGGACCTCTCAAGCTCCATCAGGTTGGATGAGGAGCGTTGGTGCACAGCCATTTTCAGATCTTTCCAGAGATGTTCAATCGGGTTCATGTCTAGGTTCTGGCTGGGCCACTCAAGGATATTCACAGCGTTGTCCCATAGCCACTCCTTTGATATCATGGCTTTGTGCTTAGGGTCATTGTCCTTTTGAAAGATGAACCTTCACCCCAGTCTGAGGTCCAGAGCACTCTGGAGGGATGCTTCACTGTAGGGATGGTATTGGCCAGGTGATAAGCGGTGCCTGCTATCCTCCAGACATGGCGCTTGCCATTCAAGCCAAAGAGTTCAATCTTTGTTCCATCAGACCAGAGAATTTTGTTTGTCATGGTCTGAGAGTCCTTCAGGAGCCTTTTGGCTGTTATGTGCCTTTTACTGAGGAGTGTCTTTTGTTTGGCTATTCTACCATATAGGCCTGCTCGGTGGAGTTCTTCTGAAAGGTTCTCCTCTCTTCACAGAGAAACGCTGGAGCTCTGTCAGAGTGACTTCCTGACTAAGGCCCTTCTCCCCCCCGATCGCTCAGTTTGGCCAAGAGTCCCAGTGGTTCCAAACTTCTTCCATTTACGGATGATGGAGGCCACTGTGCTCATTGGGACCTTAAATGCTGAAGACATTTTTCTGTACTTCCCAGATCTGTGCCTCCATACAATCCTATCTCAGAGGTCTACAGTTAATAGCTTGGACTTCATGGCTTGGTTTGTGCTCTGACATGCACTGTTACCTGTGGGACCTTATATAGCTACTTCCCATCCGGGCCATTTCTGGCACTCCTGTCCTACATGTATAAATCATCATTTTTTTGCTAGAAAATTACTCAGAACCCCCAAACATTATATATAGTTTTTTAGCAAAGATTCTCGGGAATAAAATGGAGGTTGTTGCAACTTTTTATGTCATGCGGTATTTGCGCAGCGGTTTTTCGAACCCTTTTTTTTTTAAAAAAAAACAGTTTCATGAATAAAAAAAACAAAACAATAAAGTTAGCCCAATTTTTTTTCATAATGTAAAAGATGATGTTCTGCCGAGTAAATAGATACCCAGCATGACACATTTTAAAATTGCACAAACTCGTGGAATGGCGCCGAACTTTGGTACTTAAAAATCTCCATAGGCGATCTTTAAAATTTTTATAGGTTAGATTTTTTAAGTTACAGAGGAGGTCTTGAGCTAGAATTATTGCTCTCACTCTAACGCACGCGGCGATACCTCACATGTGTGGTTTGGACGCCGTTTACATATGTGGGCGCAACTTACATATGCGTTCGCTTTTGTGCGCGAGCTCGCGGGGACGGGACGCTTTACATTTTTTTTTTATTTTTTTATTTCTTATTTTACTTTTATTTTTTTTTATTTTGACACTTTCACGCTATTTTTTATTTTTTGATCACTTTTATTCCTATTACAAGGAATGTAAACATCCCTTGTAATAAGTAAAGTGAGTGACAGGTCCTCTTTATGGACAGATGCAGGGTCTATAAGACCCCTCATCTCTCCTACAGGCTGGAAAGGCTGAGATCAGAAAAAAAACAGACGATCTCAGCCTTTCCTTCCCCTTTAACGGCTGTTGTTTACTTCGGAGGCCCGGAAGTGACGTCACGACGTGCGCCCGGGCCTCCGAGAGCCATAGAGATGACCGAGGGACATCTGTCCCTCGGAAATCTCTGGCATCTGGTTGCGGCGGCAGGCGATTCCTTCTCCCGGCCACCGATCGCTCAGGTGAGTCGGGAGAAGCACCGGAGGGCGGCGGGTGGGGTTGGGGGACATCCCCTCCCACCGCCTGTAAGAACGATCAATCGGCTGACCTGCCGCTATGATCATTCTTATGGTGATGGGAATCGCCTGCTCTAAAAATCCATCCATCATTGAGATATCACCACTGAAATCCCAGGACGTCAATAGACGTCCTGCGGATGGGAAGTGGATAGACGGGTGTGAGCCTTCCCAAATTCATGTCCAGCCAATTGAATTTACCACAGGTGGTCTCCAATCAAGTTGTAGAAACATCTCAAGGATGATTGGTGGAAGCAGGAGGCACCTGAGCTCAATTTTGAGCGTCATGAAAAAGGCTGTGATACTTATGTACATGGGATTTTTACAATTTCAATATTTAATAAATTTGCAAAGATTTGAAGCAAACTTCTTTCACGTTGTCATTATAGGGTATTGTTTGTAGAATTTTGAGGAAAATAATGAATTTATTCCATTTTGGAATATGGCTGTAACATAACCAAATGTGGAAAAAGTGAAGCGCTGTGAATACTTTCCGGATGCACTTTATGTAATTTGTCCCATTCCAGGCCTCCTGCACACTGAACTTTTTTTCAGCTGCTCCTAGTGGTGTCTAGAGTTTTTCCTGCCTCAAAACTTCCCTGCATGTTATCTTATGGGGTTGATTCACTAAAGGCAAATAGACTGTGCACCAGTGGCGGCTGGTGAAATTTTAGGATGGGGGGGGGTGTCCTTTTTGACCCCTCCCACTTCTCATAAGCCCCATCCCTTATAGTTTCCACCCCTTGTGTCAGGAGTATACAGCCCAGCATCACCAGATAGGGTATACAGAATCACAGATAGGGGTATACAGAGTCACCAAAAAGCAGTATACAGAGCCCTTATAGTTTCCACCCCTTGTGTCAGGAGTTTACAGCCCAGAATCACCAGATAGGGTATACAGCATCACCAGATAGGGTATACAGCATCACCAGATAGGGTATACAGCATCACCAGATAGGGGTATACAGAGTCACCAGAAAGGAGTATACAGAGCCCTTATAGTTTCCACCCATTGTGTCAGGAGTATACAGCTCAGCATCACCAGATAGGGTATACAGCATCACCAGATAGGGTATACAGCATCAACAGACAGGGGTATACAGAGTCACCAGAAAGGAGTATACAGAGCCACTAGATAGTTTCTCATAAGCCCCATCCCTTATAGTTTCCACCCCTTGTGGCAGGAGTATACAGCCCAGCATCACCAGATAAGGTATACAGCATCACCAGATAGGGGTATACAGAGTCACCAGAAAGGAGTATACAGAGCCCTTATAGTTTCCACCCCTTGTGTCAGGAGTATACAGCTCAGCATCACCAGATAGGGTATACAGCATCAACAGACAGGGGTATACAGAGTCACCAGAAATGAGTATACAGAGCCACTAGATAGCAGTATACAGAGTCACCATATAGCAGTATACAGAGCCCCAGATGGGGCTGTGAAATTTTAGGATAGGGGGGCGCCAGACCCCACCCTTCCTTTTTTACCCCTCCCACTTCTCATAAGCCCCATCCCTTATAGTTTCCACCCCTAGTGTCAGGAGTATACAGCCCAGCATCACCAGATAGGGTATACAGCATCACCAGATAGGGGTATACAGAGTCACCAGAAAGGAGTATACAGAGCCACTAGATAGCAGTATACAGTCACCAGAAAGGAGTATACAGAGCCCCAGATAGCAGTATACAGAGTCACTTTATAGCAGTATACAGAGCCCCAGATAGCAGTATACAGAGCCACCATATAGCAGTATACAGAGTCACTTTATAGCAGTATACAGAGCCCCAGATAGCAGTATACAGAGCCACCATATAGCAGTATACAGAGTCACCTTATAGCAGTATGCAGAGCCCAAGATACCAGTATACAGAGTCACCATATAGCAGTATACAGCCCCAGATGGGGTATACAGAGCCATGTGATAGCAGTATACAGAGTCCCAGATAGCAGTATACAGAGCCACCAGATAGGGGTATACAGAGCCACCAGATAGGGGTATAGAATGGAACAGAAGGACGGTATAGGAGTTGGGAATGGTTGGCAAGGACAGAACATTTCCCAGCACACATCTTAGGGACAGATCCTGAAAATCCGGGAGCCAGGAGAGGAGAAGCAAGACAGCTGGGACTTGTACTCCCCTGCCCACTAATAGGCATTTCCAGGGACACATAACACAGGACAGATCTGTCTTGGCAGGATCACATTATCCTTCCTCCTAAGAGGTTGTGCAGCAGCTGCAGGGGAGAAGTTTGCATGCAGAGCTCCTTACTCACTGATCTGCCGGAATGTCTCCTCCAGGAGCTCCTGCTGAACATGTCCAGGCTGGGATGACACCTCTCCGATGTCCGGGGCCGGGCTCCGCTCACGACTCTGATTCTCACGACGGCTGGGCCTGGCTGGCAGTGGCAGAGTGCTGATGTTTGTATCTCTTTATTTCCTGTCTGATCAATGTTTATAAACAGTGTTACTTTGTATCTCTTTATCGCATGGCTGATTAATGTTTATAAACAATGTTACTTTGTATCTCTCTATCTCCTGTCTGATCAATGTTTATAAACAATGTTACTTTGTATCTCTCTATCTCCTGTCTGATCAATGTTTATAAACAATGTTACTTTGTATCTCTCTATCTCCTGTCTGATTAATGTTTATAAACAATGTTACTTTGTATCTCTCTATTTCCTGTCTGATCAATGTTTATAAAAAATGTTACTTTGTATCTCTCTATCTCCCGCCTGATCAATGTTTATAAACAATGTTACTTTGTATCTCTCTATCTCCCGTCTGATCAATGTTTATACACAATGTTACTTTGTATCTATCTCCTGTCTGATCAATGTTTATAAACAATGTTACTTTGTATCTATCTCCAGTCTGATCAATGTTTATAAACAATGTTACTTTGTATCCCTCTATCTCCTGTCTGATCAATGTTTATAAACAGTGTTACTTTGTATCTCTCTATCTCATATGATTAATGTTTATAAACAGTGTTACTTTGTATCCCTCTATCTCCTGTCTGATCAATGTTTATAAACAATGTTACTTTGTATCTCTCTATCTACTGTCTGATCAATGTTTATAAACAATGTTACTTTGTATCTCTCTATCTCCTGTCTGATCAATGTTTATAAACAATGTTACTTTGTATCTATCTCCTGTTTGATCAATGTTTATAAACAATGTTACTTTGTATCTCTCTATCTCCCGTCTGATCAATGTTTATAAACAATGTTACTTTGTATCTCTCTCTCTCCTGTCTGATCAATGTTTGTAAACAATGTTACTTTGTATCTCTCTATCTCCTGTCTGATCAATGTTTATAAACAATGTTACTTTGTATCTCTCTCTCTCCTGTCTGATCAATGTTTGTAAACAATGTTACTTTGTATCTCTCTATCTCCTGTCTGATCAATGTTTATAAACAATGTTACTTTGTATCTCTCTCTCTCCTGTATGATCAATGTTTATAAACAATGTTGCTTTCTATCTCTCTATCTCCTGTCTGAAAAATGTTTATAAACAATGTTACTTTGTGGCTCTCTATGCCTGAACAATGTTTATAGACACTGTGTCCAACATTATTTTTTGACAGCAGCAGCTATTACAGCTGCTGTATTTGCACAGTAATTCCAAACTGTTATTTTGACAGCCAGGAATTGCTGGCAAGCATGAGAGGGAGCAACAGCAGCGGGGCAGGGTTGCTAACACCCCGTGCACTTTTTTGGGGCTTGTTTAGAATGCTCGGTGTCCCCAATTATTTATAGTACTTGCCACTTCCTCTTGTTACAAAGGCACATTCATTTTTGCTGGCTCACATTCTTTGCACTCTTACAGATATCAGCCCATTCACCTGAACCCCCCTTGAATTGTAGGATCCACAATCTATCTACCGTCCAACCTGACCGATCGATCCGCCCTCCCAGTACAGCGACTTTACAGTAGAGACTTTCCATGTCTGGCTACGCTAAAAATCCCGACTACCCCGCGTGATTGGCCCGACAGTGAGGAATCTGCAACCTGATTGTACGCACGTTAGAACCCGCTTTCTGTTCTGATAATGAAATCCCTTTGCTTTCGGTGGCAGCAGATTGGCCCTTATCACCCGCAAGCACAATTTTGTTTTTCCATTTCCTTTGAGAAGCAAATTCTAAATGTCGCATTAAAAAAAAAAAAAAAAATACACAACAAAGTTTTATTCTCCAGCAGAATTGCAAAGCAGTCAAAAAAAAAAAAAAAAGAGTCTGTTTTAGATAAGTAACTTCCATGAACGCGCCGCGATAATAATATGCTAATTCTGATGACTCGCGTTATGCGTTTGACAGGTGATATTTTACGGTCCGCGCTCAGAGTGGATTCGGATTATTAAAAATGACTTGTCACAATTAAGTGACGCCATGTAGGCCACTTTATTGCAAGCGTTAGCACTTTTGTGCCAATTTTTTTATTTTATTTTGGCTGAACAAGACGCACACCGCATCATTAGATTAATACTTTTTTTTTTTCTTCTGGAAATATTGGTAATATTTTTTTTTTTTTTTTTTTTTTAAATTTCCAGCTTTGCCTAACAAAACAAATTTTTTCAAACAGCAAAAAAAAAATAAATAAATAAATAAATATAAAAACGTGTTGTAATGAAAATATAGGTGTAATCCAATTTAGGTTTACATTAGGCGTAATATTTTTGTATATTTTCAATTTGTAGGAATTATTATCCGTTATTGAAAAAAAAAATGTGACAAGCTTCCGTCAATCTATTTCTCCTTTTTTTGCCGCGGGCCATTTATCAAATGCTGTCCAGGCTGTCCAAGGAGCCTCTGAAATGACAAAACCGAGTTCCTAAAAATAAAGTTGGATTTCTTGAAAAAAAAAAAGCAAAAAAAAAAAAGCTATTAAACTTTATTAACTGTGCTTGAGTTCCCAGTGGGAATATAGAATGTGGGTGTATCATCATCATTATTACCTTTTATCCATTAAGTAAAGAAGTAGAATTGACATCTGCTGGGATTTATTTGAAGGGTGATAGAAAAATGCATGTTAGGTTAAAATGTATCTAAATATAACTTTTTTTTTTTTTTTTTTTTTTTTAGCTAGAGTAGAGAATGCGTGCGTCTCCTTTGTTTTCTGTTTTGTCCAGTTGGAAAGATTCCTCCTCGCTTTCTGGAATGACAGTGACAAGAAATCCCGTCTGAAGCCTCGTACACACGGGACGACGATCGTACGTACGATCGTCGCAAATCCTATGTTGGATAATGTAACTTGCATACTGACTGCACTACACGATCGTACGACCGCAGAAAGAACGTTCAGGTGCATGTAATTAGCATCCGGCCGTTCCTGACTTCTGACAATACAACTTTGTTGTACCAACTGCTCTGTACACACGATACAACGGTCGTACGACCGCTTGTTGGTACGACCAAGTTTTCTAGTCTGCTCATACAACTCCCCTTGTACGACCGTCGTATGTTGGCTGTTCTAATCACGCATACGAACGATCGATTTCGCATACAATGGTCGTATGAGCGCTTGTTGGTACGACCAAGTTTTCTAGTCTGCTCAAACAACTCCCCTTGTACGACCGTCGTATGTCGGCTGCTCTAATCGCGCATACGAACGATCGATTTCGCATACAACGGTCGTTCATATGACCTGTTGTATACGATTGTCGCCCCGTGTATACGAGGCTTTAGTTGTCACTGAAACAAATCATTTAAAGCAGACCATCACCCCAGTGTACATGTCACATTGCCCTGCCTCCCCCTCTCACAGTTGGGCATACATTATATATATATACAGTATCTCACAAAAGTAAGTACACCCCTCACATTTATTCTATCTTTTCATGTGACAACACTGAAGAAATGACACTTTGCTACAATGTAAAGTAGTGAGTGTACAGCTTGTATAACAGTGTAAATTTGCTGTCCCCTC
>BLSH010118383.1:49497-63027 GCA_018402905.1 Glandirana rugosa
ATTCATTTTTTAATGGGTAAAAGGGAGGGACCACAGGACACTGAGCAATCACAGAGTCCACACTTACTCGTCCACACAATTTAAACCACAATAGTGAGAGTGAGAGAGTATGACCAGTGACCTTCAAGTTGTACCGTGGAGTACCGTTTCTTGAGAGACTCATAGACTTTTTTTTCTTAACAACGAGATGTATTTCTACCGGATCTGATATTCTTCTAACGGTTCTGGGACTTTGACTTGCCGTCGTACCACCGGTTCTGACATGTCGCCAAATTGTCCTGTCCCTGGTGAGTCTTGTCGCGGAGTGGTCCCCCCCCCCACCCCTTCAACCTCTGCAGCAATGCTGGCAGAACTCATACGTCTATTTCCCAAAGACAACCTCTGGATATGACGCTGAGCACGGCACTCAACTTCTTTGGTCGACCATGGTGAGGCGCTGTTCTGAGTGGTCCCTGTCCTGTTAAACCGCTGTACAGTCTTGGCCACCATGCTGCCGTTCAGTTTCAGGGTCTTGGCAATCTTCTTATAGTCTAGGCCATCTTTATGTAGAGCAACAATTCTTTTTTTTCAGATACTCAGAGAGTTCTTTGCCATGAGGTGCCATGTTGAACTTCCAGTGACCAGTATGAGAGAGTGAGAGTGATAACACCAAATTTAACACACCTGCTCATTCACACCTGAGACACTAACGAGTCACAGGACACCAGGGAGGGAAAATGGGTAATTTTTTACTTAGAGGTGTACCCACTTTTGTTGCCAACGGTTTAGATATTAATGGCTGTGTTGTTACATGAAAAGATAGAATAAAATATTTACAAAAATGTGAGGGGTGTACTCACTTTTGTGAGATACTGTGTGTGTACATTGGTTTCAACAGAGCCCCTCATTTTCCACTTCTTGATTAGAGTTTGAACACTGCTGATTGGCATTCTCAATTCCTTGGATATCTTTTTATATCCCTTTCCTGTTTTATACAGTTCAACCACCTTTTCCCGCAGATCCTTTGACAATTCTGGTGCTTTCCCCATGACTCAGAATCCAGAAACGTCGGTGCAGCACTGGATGAAAGATGCAAGGGTCTGTCAGGAGTCCAGAAACTCATTGACCTTTTATACACACACACTAATTACAAGCAAACAGATCACAGGTGAGGATGGTGACCTTTAATAGCCATTCAAACCTCTTTGTGTCAACTTGTGTGCATGTTATCAGGCCAAAATCACCAGGGTATGTAAACTTTTGATCAGGGTCATTTGGGTAGTTTCTGTTGTCATTATGATATAAAAAGAGTAAACACAGTTGATTGATAATAAATGGCTTCAGCCAAACACCAACCATGAGTGATAGAAATGTTTTTGTGTTTTCATTCATATTCTCTGAAAAATGACCAAGAAATCATAAATTCTGCCAGGGTATGTAAACTTATGAGAGTGAGGGGAGGAGGCAGGGCAATGTAACATGCACACTGGGGCGTTTTACTTTTTTTGTTCTCTCTTCAAACACACCGTATATAGCTGGTTGCCTAGTAGGGGGCCGGGAAGCCACATTCTTAACAACCAATGAGTCATCAGCTGAATGTAAAAAAAAAAATTGTCAGCAAAATAGCTTGGGGAGAAGACAGCTGACCTCTCATACGTAGGCTTCCCGACCCCCTCCTTAGAAAACAGCTATATACAGTGTTTAACCATATATACAGTCAGGTCCATAAATATTGGGACATCGACACAATTCTAATCTTTGTGGCTCTATACACCACCACAATGGATTTGAAATGCAATGAACAAGATGTGCTTTAACTGCAGACTTTCAGCTTTAATTTGAGGGAATTTACATCCAAATCAGGTGACTGGTCACGTTTTAAGGGACCAAAAGTAATGGGACAGATTAACAATCATAAATCAAACTTTCACTTTTTAATACTTGGTTGCAAATCCTTTGCAGTCAATTACAGCCTGAAGTCTGGAAGGCATAGACATCACCAGACGCTGGGTTTCATCCCTGGTGATGCTCTCCCAGGCCTCTACTGCAACTGTCTTCAGTTCCTGCTTGTTCTTGGGGCATTTTCCCTTCAGTTTTGTCTTCAGCAAGTGAAATGCATGCTCAATTGGATTCAGGTCAGGTGATTGACTTGGCCATTGCATAACATTCCACTTCTTTCCCTTAAAAAACTCTTTGGTTGCTTTCGCAGTATGCTTCGGGTCATTGTCCATCTGCACTGTGAAGCGCCGTCCAATGAGTTCTGAAGCATTTGGCTGAATATGAGCAGATAATATTGCCCGAAGAGAACCGGTTCCATTGGCAGCCATACATGCCCATGCCATGACACTACCACCACCATGCTTCACTGATGAGGTGGTATGCTTTGGATCATGAGAAGTTCCTTTCCTTCTCCATACTCTTCTCTTCCCATCACTCTGCTACAAGTTGATCTTGTCTCTTGTCTCATCTGTCCATAGGATGTTCTTCCAGAACTGTGAAGGCTTTTTTAGATGTTGTTTGGCAAACTCTAATCTGGCCTTCCTGTTTTTGAGGCTCACCAATGGTTTACATCTTGTGGTGAACCCTCTGTATTCACTCTGGTAAAGTCTTCTCGTGATTGTTGACTTTAACACACACACACCTACCTCCTGCAGAGTGTTCTTGATCTGGCCAACTGTTGTGAAGGGTGTTCTCTTCACCAGGGAAAGAATTATTCGGTCACGACAGTTGTTTTCCGTGGTTTTCCGGGTCTTTTGGTGTTGCTGAGCTCACCGGTGCCTTCTTCCTTTTTAAGGATGTTCCAAACAGTTGATTGGGCCACACCTAATGTTTTTGCTATCTCTCTGATGGGTTTGTTTTGTTTTTTTCAGCCTAATGATGGCTTGCTTCACTGATAGTGACAGCTCTTTGGTTCTCATATTGAGAGTTGACAGCAACAGATTCCAAATGCAAATAGCACACTTGAAATGAACTCTAGACCTTTTATCTGCTCCTTGTAAATGGGATAATGAGGGAATAACACACATCTGGCCATGGAACATCTGAGCAGCCAATTGTCCCATTACTTTTGGTCCCTTTAAAAAGTGGGAGGCACATATACAAACTGTTGTAATTCCTACACCGTTCACCTGATTTGGATGTAAATAGCCTCAAATTAGAGCTGAAAGTCTGCAGTTAAAGCACATCTTGTTCGTTTCATTTCAATTCCATTGTGGTGGTGTATAGAGCCAAAAAGATTAGAATTGTGTCGATGTCCCAATATTTATGGACCTGACTGTATATATGGTTAAACACTGTATATAGCTGTTTGCTAAGGAGGGGGTCGGGAAGCCTACGTATGAGAGGTCAGCTGTCTTCTCCCCAAGCTATTTTGCTGGCAATTTTTTTTTACATTCAGCTGATGACTCATCGGTTGTTAAGGATGCGGCAGGTGGCTTCCTGGCCCCCTACTAGGCAACCAGCTATATACATTTTGTGTTTGAAGAGAGAACAAAAAAACGTAGAACACCCCAGTGTGCATGTTACATTGCCCTGCCTCCTCCCCTCCCTCTTTCACAATAGGACATGTATATATATATATATATATATATACAGTTGTGCTTATAAGTTTACATACTGTGGCAGAATTTATGATTTCTTGGCCATTTTTCAGAGAATATGAATGAGAACACAAAACCTTTTCTTTCACTCATGGTTGGTGTTTGGCTGAAGCCATTTATTATCAGTCAACTGTGTTTACTCTTTTTATATCATAATGACAACAGAAACTACCTAAATGACCCTGATCAAAAGTTTACATACCCTGGTGATTTTGGCATGATAACATGCACACAAGTTGACACAAAGAGATTTGAATGGCTATTAAAGGTCACCATCCTCACCTGTGATCTGTTTGCTTGGAATTAGTGTGTGTGTATAAAAGGTCAATGAGTTTCTTGACTCCTGACAGACCCTTGCATCTTTCGTCCAGTGCTGCACTGACGTTTCTGGATTCTGAGTCATGGGGAAAGCAAAAGAATTGTCAAAGGATCTGCGGGAAAAGGTAGTTATATAAAAAGATATCCAAGGAATTGAGAATGCCAATCAGCAGTGTTCAAACTCTAATCAAGAAGTGGAAAATGAGGGGTTCTGTTGAAACCAAACCACGGTCAGATAGACCGCATCCCCACATCTATGGAGCCGATTCACACATCTCCGCAGCGGCTCAGGTGCGAATTGCACCTGTGCGTCTTCTGGTCCGTTTCAGGTCCGAATTCAGCCAAAAAAAAAAAATCGGGCTAAAATCGGACCTCAAACAGTGAATGGGAAAGCACCGAACCCCTGCTGTAAGCCACTGCGTTCTCCAGTGTGAACCCAGTCTAAGACCTTCATTGGGGTGTATTCAATTTTGCAACATGGTCTTGAATGAATTTGTTAAGAAAAATACTTTTTTGTGTGTGCAAATTAACATTTCTTGGTTGCAATCAATGGGCTGCATTTGTGGGAGTGTTTTGTAGTATAGCGTCCCATAGAAAATGTGGATTCTGAAAGGAAAGTAAAGGTTTTCTGACAAATCTGTTGGGGTGTACTCATTTATGCTGAGCCGTAAAAGGGCCTTAAAGGGGAGTTCCGCCTAAAAGGGGAAGCTCTGCTTATCAGCCCCCACTCTGTACCACATTTGGCATCTTTTTGGGAGGAGCGGGTACCCATCCCCACGTCCGAGAGATCTCGCCGCTGGGGTGCACAGTCAGGGATTTTGTAAAATTACAGCCAGGTGTATGATTGACCAATTATAGTAAGCAGGGGCTAATGATCATCAATGTCATATGTACTTTAGATTGAAACACATTAGCTGAAACAGGAACAGCCATGCAGGAGGTTTAAAACTGGGTAAGGAGCAGCCAAACTCTGCTACTAAAGTGAGGTTGTTGAAGACAGTCGACCAAGGAAACTTAATGCAGCAGATGAAAGACACATCATGCTTCCTTCTCTTCCACATTGGAAGATGTCCAGCAGTGCCATCAGCACACAACTTGTGGAAACCAGTGGGATCCAGGTACACCCATCTACTGGCTGGAGGAGTCTGGAGGAAACCAGTAGGAACTAGGTACAGCCATCTACTGTCTGGAGAAGTCTGGAGGAAACCAGTGGGATCCAAGTACACCCATTTACTGTCCAGAGAGGTCTGGAGGAAACCAGTGAAATCCAAGTACACCCATCTACTATCTGGAGAGGTCTGGAGGAAACCAGTGGGACCCAGGTACTCCCATCTGCTGCCTGGAGAAGGCTGGAGGAAACCAGTAGAACCTAGGTACACCCATCCACTGTCCGGGGAAGTCTGAAGGAAGCCAGTAGAATCCAGGCACACCCATCTACTGTCTAGAGAAGTCTGGAAGAAACCAGTAGGACCCAGGTACACCCATCTATTGTTCAGAGAAGTCTGGAGGAAACCAGTGGGACCCAGGTATACAACCATCTACTGTCCGGAGAAGTCTGGAGGAAACCATTGGGGTCCAGGTATACCCATCTACTGTCCAGAAAAATCTGGAGGAAACCAGTAGGACCCAGGTATATAACCATCTACTGTCTGGAGAAGTCTGGAGAAAACCAGTAGGACCCAGGTAAGCCATCTACTTTCTGGAGAAATCTGGAGGAAACCAATAGGACCCAGGTACACCCATCTGTTGTCCGGAGAAGTCTGGAGGAAACCAGTAGGACCTAGGTACACCCATCTATTGTCCGGGGAAGTCTGGAGGAAATCAGTAGACATGTGCAATTCGTTTTGCTCCGAATTCGTCTTTTAACAAATTTTTCTAAATGTGTTCATTTGGACAAATCCAAATTTCCAGATTTTTCCTAATTTTCATAATTTCGAATTCGAAGATTCGGTAATTCGAAAATCTGAATATTCGACAATTGGAAATTTGAAAATTTGGAAAATCGGAAATTTGAATTTTCGAAATTCGGAAATTCGGAAATCTGTATATTCAAAAACCCTATAATTTGAAAATCTGAAAGAATAACTTACTAATAATAACTTAACTATTATACTAACTATTAAATTATAGAAAAATTATATTTCCTTTCAAATTTGGCTGGTAGTGATACTCGTATGATTTCATATTTACGTTCACTAACAGCCAAATTTGAAAGGAAATTCCAATGCCTATAATTTAGTAGTTATTTATTAGTTAGTCATTATTTCAAATTTTCGGATTTTCTTTTTATTTCCGAATTGTCAGATTTTCGAATTACTGCTAGAGTTGAGCGAACCTGGACTGTAAAGTTCGGGTCCGTACCGAACTTTGGGGTGTCCGGGACCCGGACCCAAACCCGGACTTTTCAAAAAAGTCCGGGTTCGGGTCCGGGGTTCTGGTAATTTTAATGAAAGTTCTGAAAATTGCTGTAAAAAAGTCCAGGAAGGTCCTAGAGGTCTGCAAAAGGAAGGAAAATGGGGCTAAGGGTGGGACAAGTGTCCTACAAAGAAATGGGGACAGGGAAATAACTTTAAATATTTTTTAAAAAATAAAAACATAAAAAAAAGCAAAAATGGAGGTGAATGTGGATCATCTTCAAACTGGGTCTGAAAAGTATTAATTAACTATAGAGGCCATAGAACTGTTCTAAAATCATCTTCAAACTGTGCCAAAAAGAATAAATAAGCCGGGAGAACCCATATCACTGTTCTGCACACATCTGGAAACTGCGTGTGTCACTTTAAATAAAACCGGGACTAACTGAACATCTGTTCTGCAAACATCTGGAAAGTCTGTGTGTCACTTTAAATAAAACCGGGAATAAGTGAACATCTGTTCTGCAAACATCTTTAAAGTCTGTGTGTCACTTTAAATGAAACCGGGAATAAGTGAACATCTGTTCTGCACACATCTGGAAAGTCTGTGTGTCACTTTAACAGAAACCGGGAATAAGTAAACATCTGTTCTGCAAACCTCTGGAAAGTCTGTGTGTCACTTTAAATAAAACCGGGAATAACTGAACATCTGTTCTGCAAACATCTGGAAAGTCTGTGTGTCACTTTAAATAAAACCGGGAATAAGTGAACATCTGTTCTGCAAACATCTTTAAAGTCTGTGTGTCACTTTAAATGAAACCGGGAATAAGTGAACATCTGTTCTGCACACATCTGGAAAGTCTGTGTGTCACTTTAACAGAAACCGGGAATAAGTAAACATCTGTTCTGCAAACCTCTGGAAAGTCTGTGTGTCACTTTAAATAAAACCGGGAATAACTGAACATCTGTTCTGCAAACATCTGGAAAGTCTGTGTGTCACTTTAAATAAAACCGGGAATAAGTGAACATCTGTTCTGCAAACATCTTTAAAGTCTGTGTGTCACTTTAAATGAAACCGGGAATAAGTGAACATCTGTTCTGCACACATCTGGAAAGTCTGTGTGTCACTTTAACAAAAACCGGGAATAAGTGAACATCTGTTCTGCAAACATCTGGAATGTGTGTGTGAAACTACAGCATAGAGAAGAACAGGTATATTGTTTCGCTCTGCTATCATATCACTGTTCTGCAAACATCTGCAAACTGTGTTTGAAACTATAGCAGAGCGAAACCATATACCTGTTCTTCTCTATGCTGTAGTTTCACACACACATTCCAGATGTTTGCAGAACAGATGTTCACTTATTCCCTGTTTTTGTTAAAGTGACACACAGACTTTCCAGAGGTTTGCAGAACAGATGTTCACTTATTCCCGGTTTCATTTAAAGTGACACACAGACTTTACAGATGTTTGCAGAACAGTGATATGGGTTCTCCCGGCTTATTTATACTTTTTTGACACAGTTTGAAGATGATTTTAGAACAGTTATATGGCTTCTACCGTTAATACTTTTCAGACCCAGTTTGAAGATGGTCCACATCCACCTCCATTTTTGATTTTTTTATGTTTTTATTTTTTTAAAAATGCTTTTAGTTATTTCCCTGTCCCCATTTCTTTGTAGGTCACTTGTCCCACCCTTACCCCCATTTCCTTCCTTTTGCAGACCTCTAGGACTTTCCAGGGCTTTCTTACAGCCATTTTTGTGCCTAAAAGTTCGGGTCCCCATTGATTTCAATGGGGTTCGGGGTCCGGGACAAAGTTTGGGTTCTGTCCGGATCCGAACCCGGACCTTGTCCCGAAGTTTGGCCGAACCAGCAGAACCCGGACTTCTAGAAGATCGCTCAACTCTAATTACTGCATTACCAAATTTTCGGATTTCCTGGCTTTTCAAATTTTCTGATCTTTTACTTCCAAATTTCGAATATTGTCATTTTTGAATTCTGAATTACCAAATTTTCGAACTTACGAATTTATGAATTCCCGAATTTATGAATAAATAAAAAAAGAGTACGGAATAAAAATGAATGCATTTTTCACCCTTGCACATGTCTAGAAACCAGTAAGATCCGTCTACTGTCCAGGGAGGTCTAGAGGAAACCAGGGGGACCCAGGTACACCCATCCACTGTCCACAGAAGTCTGGAGGAAACCAGAGGGACCCAGATACACCCATCTACTGTCCAGAAATGTCTGGAGGAAATCGGTGAGACCCAGGTACACCCATCTACTGTTCTGGAGAATTCTGGAGGAGACCAGTAGGACCCAGGTACACCCATCTGCAGTCTGGAGAAGTCTAAAGGAAACCAGTGGGATCCAGGTACACTCATCTACTGTCCAGAGATGTCTGGAGGAAATCGGTGAGACCCAGATACACCCATCTACTGTTCTGGAGAAGTCTGGAGGAAACCAATGTGATCCAGGTACACCCATCTACTGTCCAGAGAAGTCTGCAGGAATACAGTAGGACCCAGGTACACCCATCTACTGTCCAGAGAAGTCTGTAGGAATCCAGTAGGACCCAGGTACACCTATGTACTGTCCAGAGAAGTCTGTAGGAATACAATAGGACCCAGGAACACCCATCTACTGTCCAGAGAAGTCTGGAGAAACCAGGGGCATCCAGGTACACCCATCTACCGTCCAGAGAAGTCTGGCTAGAAGTGGTCTTCATGGAAGAATTGTGGCCAAAATGCCAAACCTCAGACATGGAAACAAGGCTAAACGACTCCACTATGCAAGAAAACATAGGAACTGGGGTGCAGAAAAATGGCAGCAGGTGCTCTGAACTGTTGAGTCAAAATGTGAAATATTTGTCTGTTGAAGGGCTGGATAAGGGTACACTAATTAGTGTCTGCAGGCAACTGTGAAGTATGGTGGATGCTCCTTACAAGTTTGGGGCTGCATTACTTTGCCATCATGCCATACCATCAGGGAGGCATGTGATTGGCAGGACAACCACCCCAAACATACGACCAATGTCATTAAGAGCTATCTTTAGTGTGAAGAAGAACAAGGAGTCCTAGAAGTAATGGCTTGGTACCCACAGAGCCCTGATCTCAGCATCATGGAGTCTGTCTGGGATGACATGAAGAGACAGAAGGATTTGAGGCAGCCGACATCCACAGAAGTCTTCTTCAGGTATCATTTTGTGCAGGAGCTCATGCATTTTGACAGCATCTCCTGCTGTGTAAAACAAAGCAATTACCAGCTGTCATTTTGACAGGCGGTAATTGCCAGTAATAGCAGCAGGGGAATTGGTTGCTGGGGGTGGGAGCGGACATGAATGCTGGAAACTTAGTTTTTTATGACATTTCTCTTATGCCTAAAACCCTCAAGCGGTTAAAATAATATTGTATAATCCTTCTGTGAAGGTCCTTGTTCAGGCACTTCCTGTTGTAGGGGGTCAACGCTCCATCCCTGTCCTCTGATTGTGGTTGTGTGTTGTCACCCGTCCCATGGGCTATCCATGGAGACTACAAGTGGCCTTTTAACCACTTAAGGACCGGGCCTATTTTTTGGACTTGGTGTTAAAATCTGTTTTTTTTGTTGCTATAAAATTACTTAAAACCCCCAAACATTACATATATTTTTTTCTAGCACCCTAGAGAATAAAATGGTGGTCGTTGCAATACTTTTTGTCTCACCGTATTTGCGCAGCGGTCTTACAAGGGCGACTTTTTCGGAAAAAAATCACTTTTTTGAGTTAAAAAAAAAGACAACAGTAAAGTTAGCCCAATTTTTTTCCATACTGTGAAAGATGATGTTACGCCGAGTAAATTGATACCCAACATGTTATGGTTCAAAATTGCGCCCGCAATGGCAACAAACTTTGCAACTTAAAAATCTCCATTGGCGAGGTTTAAACATTTCTACAGGTTACCAGTTTTTAGTTACAGAGGAGGTCTAGTGCTAGAATTATTGCTCTCGCTCTAACCATCGCGGCGACACCTCACATGTGTGGTTTGAACACTGTTTTCATACGCGGGCGTGACTTCCGTATGCATTCGCTTCTGCGCGAAAGCTCGGCGGGACGGGGCGCTTTAATTTTTTTTTTTATTATTTATTTTACTTTTTATTTTTACACTATTCTTTATATATATATATATAAAAATGACCACTTTTATTCCTATTACAAGAAATGTAAACATTCCTTGTAATAGAAAAAAAAAGCATGCCAGGACCTCTTAACCACTTCAGCCTCGGAAGGATTTGCTGCTTTAGGACCGGAGCCCTTTTTGCGATTCGGCGCTGCGTCGCTTTAACTGACAATTGCGCAGTCGTGCGTCGTTGTACTCAAACGAAATTTGCGTCCTTTTTTTCTCACAAATAGAGCTTTCTTTTGGTGGTATTTGATCCCCTCTGCGTCATTTCTGATCGCCGCTATAAACAAAAGAAGAGCGAACATTTTGCAAAAAAAAAAACAAATTTCTTACTTTTTGCTAAAATAGAAATCCAAAAAAAAAATATAAAAAAACTTTTTTTTTCACCGTTTTTGGCCGATTTATATTCTTCCTCATATTTGCGATAAAAAAAAATTGCAATCGGCGTTTATTGATTGGTTTGCGCAAAAGTGGTCGCGTTTACGGATGATGAGAATTCATTTTTGGGGTTTTTATTATTTTTTTTTTTTTTTTACTAGTAATGGCGGCGATCTGCGATTTTTAGCGGTACTGCGATATTTCAGCGGACATGTCGGACTATTTTGACACTTTTTTGGGACCATTGGCATTTATACAGCGATCAGTGCTATAAAAATGCACTGATTACTGTGTAAATGTCATTGGCAGTGAAGGGGTTAACCTGCAGGGGGCGCTCTAAGGGTTAACTATGTTCCCTGGGCGTCTTCTAACTGTGGGGGGACTGCCCTAGCTGGGGAAGGGAAGTGGTCACAGCCTTCGTATACAGAAAGGCTGTGATCACAGCCCTTCCCCCTCACACAGAGCAGAGGTCCATGTTTACATACACGGACCTCCGCTCCTTCACTCCGGGGGGGCCATCGCGGGTAGCCGGCGGCAATCGAAGCCGCCGCACCCGCTCCCTGGCCCTCCCCGAACATAGTGAGGGCGCGCCTCTGGCGGCGCGCGCGCGCTCACTAGGCTCGTGAGCGCGGCCGCTGTCGTATGACGCCGATTTGCGCTCACGAGCCACCTTGTCGCCGTCAATTGCCGATCAGCGCTCGGCAAGTGGTTAAATGTGAGATCTGGGGGTCAAAAAGACTTCAAATCTCATATTCACAGTTAAATGCAAAATAAATAAATAAATAAAAAGGCAGTTAAAAAAAATGTCCCCTTTAAGAGCATTGGGCGGAAGTGACTTGTGACGTCGCTTCCACTCTGCAATGTTATGGAGCCGAGTGGGCGGCATCTTCCGCTCACTCGGCTCACAGACACTGGGGGGGGGGGGGGTGTGGCGGATCCGATCATCTCTGCCGCTATGCGGCAAAGAATAATTTAATGAATAAAATGATAAAATAAATAATCAAATCAGGAGTTTACAAGCATTTTCATAGATAAATATTTTTTTTTTTTCTGTACATTTGTTGAAATGCTGGCTTTAATTATGATAACTTAAACTTACTTTGTCACTAAAATAAATAAACAAATAAATAATATAATAAAATAAAATAAATAGACACATAAACAAAATAAAAAAAAAAAACAACAAAGTAAATACATACATGTATACAGTACATACGTAATTAAATAAATACAATAAAATGAAATAATAAACTAGATAGACATATAGCATAAATTCAAAATATATACATTCATTATTAAAATTATTATTTTAATATATATTTTATATATTTCATTTATATTATATGATATCATATATAATATATATATATATATATATATATATATATATTAAACGATTTTATAATTATATAATATGATAATATATTATATAATATATAATATTATATTATTTATATATGTATATATTATAATTAAAATAGAACTACAATGCTGGGACATTTTTTCGCTCCAGTGGCACCACCGACCCAAAGACATTTTTCCTTCCAATTGCACCACCAATGCAAGGACATGGCAGTGACACCATTAATGCAGGGGCATTTCTTCCATCAAGTGACACTGCAGACACAGGGATGTGTTTTCTTCCAATGACAACAGCAATGCTGGGACTTTTTTTCATTCCATTGACACCACTGATGCAGGGGCATTTCTAACTTTCAGTGACACCATCAACAAAGGGGTATTTTTTCCCCACATTGATGCCAGGCCACTGTTAGCACCATACTTTACTGCAAGATAAAATGTGTACTACGATTAAACCCAAACACTATATTGTCAAAAGTATTGGGACACCTGCCTTTACAAGCACATGAACTTTAAATTTCAATGCTTTTTATTGTAAAAAACAGAATATTACAATAGATAACAGGTTGTGTAACCAATGAAAAATTACATCAAAAGCTTAAATACATTAATGTTCTCGAAGTAAGAGGAAATTAAGCAATCAAAAGAAACAATTGTCCCTAATGTAGAAAGTACAGGGCCCTCTACATGACCTAGACAGACTCTGACTCTGCCCTATTCACAGGGCCATGAACAGTAGAGTTATAGGGTCACCATTGATCGGGAGTGGGGAATGGTCCCGGCACCCCAAAAGGGATCAAGCTGTGCCCCTGGGAGTCAAATCCCCACCCTCCTTCTCATGCCAGTTGCGGTTTCCCTCAGAGGGTGAGCAACTTAAGTGGGACATATTTAGCTGGATTGAACATTTCCTTCTTAATCGGTTAAAGAAAGATTCTGGGGATAGAAGAAATGAAGAAAGAAGAAGAGATGGAGCAGGGAGAAGAAAAGAAAGGGAGAAATAATAGGAGGATCCTGGGGATCCAGGGCCCTCAGTGATGTAGGGAAGGGAGAGAGAAAAGAAAGGAGGTCCCTCAAGCCAAACCCCGAGGTCGAATTTTTAATCTTAATTGGGAGTTGTACCAGGGATTAGAGAAATACCCATATAAGTCGCCCAGGGTTCCCAAATTGCTTCAAATTTCAAGGAAGTCTCTGAGATAATGCTACATATTTTTTCCTGTGTCATAATCCAAGAGACTTTGTGTTCAACCGCCCTAAGGGGGACTCTAGGTTGCTTCCAGGCCTTGGCAATCGTCATTTTTGCCCCTAAAAGAATAAAGTGGATTAGTTTTCTTGTGACTTTGGATGCATTGGGTATAACTGCATTCAAAAGGGCAACCTCTG
>BLSH010118383.1:67728-75228 GCA_018402905.1 Glandirana rugosa
CTGACCCTACGGGTAATTTCAAGTACACTCCTCACGCGTACACGCCCTCGAGGCCCTGTCTGCACACTCGACCCTCGAGGCGTGGTGGGGTGTCGATGCCGCGGCTGTCTCGCCCTAAGGCGGCTCGTCCTGTAGGTGTTTGTCCCCCTGTCCTGGGGGTCCCGTGTGGTCTCGAGGGGCTTACAGCCTTGTCCCTCGAGCCGCTCTAAATTCCGGGGTTAAGCGGCGCTTTCTGCCTCCACCCACATGGTTCTACCGGTGGCGCCGGACAAGTCGTGTCCTCCCCTTACCTCTAGTGCGACGTTTGTGGTTTGTCCATGATAGGGGTCGGTCGGATGAGATGTGGGGTAGCTTGGTCCCAGTGTCAGTTGGAGGACGTCGGGAGTTATTGGATGGGAGGGGCCGTAGGTGACTTAGCGACGACCCAGTGAAGTACCTCCTGTACCGGATGAGGAGTGGCCCTGGTCCGGTGCTGGCTGGGGATAGTACCTGTTTGGTGTTTGCAGCGTGATCTCCATTCCCCTCCTGTGCTGAACAGGCCGCGGTGGCCATCTTGGTACACCCACCTCCGTCTTTCGCGGCGAATTGGGGCCTTAAATCTCGCCGAGCTCCCTGTTCCGACATTCGGGGAGCTCTGGTGTGCCCTGGGGGTCCTGTCCCCCTGTTTGTGGATGTCCTGCTCGGCGGAATCCCGCTCTGTCGGCGCCGTAGCTGTGGGGTGGTGCGGAGCTCCCAGCTCACACGTCTGTCCCGGAGCTCCCGCACATGCGCACTCCTCACATGAACTTTAATGGGCATCCCAGTCTTAGTCCATAGGGTTCAATATTGAGTTGGCCCACCCTTTGCAGCTATAACAGCTTCAACTCTTCTGGGAAGGCCGTCCACAAGGTTTAGGAGTGTCTATGGGAATGTTTGACCATACTTCCAGAAGAGCATTTGTGAGGTCAGGCACTGATGTTGGATGAGAAGGCCTGGCTCGCAGTCTCTACTCTAATTCATCCCAAAAGGTGTTCTATCAGCTTGAGGACAGTCAAGTTCCTCCACCGCAAACTCACTCATCCATGTCTTTATGGACTTTGCTTTGAGCGCTGGTCCAAATCATTTGGTGGAGTTGTTTTTCAGGGGTTGGGCTTGGCCCCTTAGTTCCAGTGAAGGAACTCTTAAGGTGTCAGCTCATCCATGTCTTTATGGACCTTGCTTTGTGCACTGGTGGGCAGTCATGTTGGAACAGGAAGGGGCCATCCCCAAACTCTTCCCACAAAGTTGGGAGCATGAAATTGTCCAAAATGTCTTGGTATGCTGACGCCTTAAGAGTTCCCTTCACTGGAACTAAGGGGCCAAGCCCAACCCCTGAAAAACAACCCCACCCCATCAGGGCTGGTGCAAGGATTTTTAATTCCCTAGAAGAAGCCTCATTTTACCACCCCCATTGGCCCCACCCCCTTTGCCCTGCCCATGTGACAGGAGGTGGCGCTATACCAGAAGCATCAGCTCTGCTTCCTCTAGTGCTGGCTCCAGTGCTGCGCTGAACCTAATTACACTTCCAGTCAGAGACTGAGTTAGTTACATGCTGCAGCCTGCAGAGCATGCAGACGCGGAGTGAAACCAGCGGCCGGGCGCCCCTAGGCAGCAGTGCACCCTAGGCGGCTGCCTAGTTTGCCTAGTGGTAGCACCGGCCCTGCACACCATAATCCCCCCTCCACCAAATGATTTCGATGAGCAAGTTTTGGGGTGGAGAAAATTGACTGGCCTGCACCGAGTCCTGACCTCAACTCAACAGAACACTTTTAGGATGAGCCAGGCTTTCTCGTCCAACATTAGCGCCTGACCTCAAAAATGTGCTTCTGAAAGAATAGTCAAACATTCCCATAGACACTCCTAAACCTTGTGGACAGCCTTGCCAGAAGAGATGAAGCTGTTATAGCTGCAAAGGGTGGGCCAACTCAATATTAAACCCTATGGACTAAGACTGGGATGCCCATTAAAGTCCATATGCGTGTAAAGGCAGGTGTCACAATACTTTTGACAATAAAGTGTATGTTACGGTGCAGCATGTGGGTTTCTTTAGCAGACTCTCATAGGCGTTGGAATGCACATTGTTGAAAATTTTTTTCAGTAATTTTTCCTTCTGACCTTACAAAATAGATCTAGACTTTCTCTGTGATCTTTTCTATATCTAAAGGATAGACATCATGGTCCTCAATGGTGCCCAAGAGATAGAAGATCTCTTACCATCCATTGTTCCATGTATGGAGAATCTAGGAGGCCTCTGTACCGTGCACCCATAACTTGCGCCGGTGTCCTCTGAACAGACCAATCACGTAGGAAGCATTATCATTCCTCTACATGGTAATACGGAGTCCTCTTGGCACAGGTGTCAGGAATTATGATCTAATCACTCTGACAGGCAATCAGCTCCTGTCTATCTTTCCCTTTTCTTTGTAATCAGTGATCGGAAGATATTGCCAGAGGGGCAAATGCAAATTTTCTCCTGATTCACAAGACTTGGCCTCGTTTTTGGATAATTGCGTATTAATGACGGCTTTGCAAATTTTCGACAAAGTTCCTCCAAACTTTTGCTTAATTTATCTGGAATATCTGCCAAGTCATTAACGCCGTTCCCTATTTTTGAGGAATTATGGTAAGGAGCTGTCCAACTGTCAGCTGCCGCTGGTTTTTGCCTTCAGTCAGCAAAAGGACATATTACAAATACATTCAAGTAGATTGCAAGCTCTTGTGGGTTGGTGCCCTTAACGGTTATCTTAGCTCGAGTCGAACGAAAGAAAATGACCAAGAAAATGTATTGAGGAGATGTGACCTGAAGCTTCTGACCACGCTGGCGTTGAAGAGGTAAGCGCGCAACTTCTCTACATAAAACACTTGGGTTGCTGAAAACTTGCATTCTGGGAAATGCTAATTACCAGCAGGCCAACTCCATTATGCACACCCCAGATCACTAAACAACACAACCCCACCCCACTGAAGTCAACTGAATTTTTTTGCTGTTGGGCAGCCTATTTACTTACCTGTTGGCTCACCTCTTTCTGCTGACCAACGTCACCTGACTAGTTTGCTTATTTACCCCTGTTGCTGACCTTTGCTATGTTACTGGATACCTCTATTGTCTGTTGCATGCCCTGACCTTAGCTTTGTTACTGGATACCTCTACTGTCCACTGCCTGCCCTGACATTTGCTATGCTCCTGGATAACTCTACTGTCTGTTGCATGCCCTGACCTTAGCTTTGTTACTGGAGACCTCTACTGTACACTGCCTGCCTTGACATTTGGTATGTTAACTAGAGTTGAGCGAACTTCTAGAAGTCCGGGTTCTGCTGGTTTGGCCGAACTTCGGGACAGAACCCGAACTTTGTCCTGGACCCCGAACCCAATTGAAATCAATGGGGACCCAAACTTTTAGGCACAAAAATGGCTGTAAAAAAGTCCAGGAAAGTACTAGAGGTCTGCAAAAGGAAGGAAATGGGGGTAAGGGTGGGACAAGTGCCCTACAAAGAAATGGGGACAGGGAAATAACTAAAAGCATTTTTTAAAAAATAAAAACATAAAAAAATCAAAAATGGAGGTGGATGTGGACCATCTTCAAACTGTGTCTGAAAAGTATTAATTAACGGTAGAAGCCATATCACTGTTCTAAAATCATCTTCAAACTGTGTCAAAAAAGTATAAATAAGCCGGGAGAACCCATATCACTGTTCTGCAAACATCTGGAAACTGTGTGTAACACTTTAACTAAAACCGGGACAAACAGAACTACTGTTCTGCAAACATCTGGAAACTGTTTTTAGATGATTTTAGAACAGTGATATAATATCACTGTTCTAAAATCATCTAAAAACTCAATGTGAAACTATAGCAGAGCGAAACCATATCCCTGTTCTTCTCTATGCTACAGTTTCACACACAGTTTCCAGATGTTTGCAGAACAGTAGTTCTGTTTGTCCCTGTTTTATTTAAAGTGTTACACACAGTTTCCAGATGTTTGCAGAACAGTGATATGGGTTCTTCCGGCTTATTTATACTTTTTTGACACAGTTTGAAGATGATTTTAGAACAGTTATATGGCTTCTACCGTTAATTAATACTTTTCAAACACAGTTTGAAGATGGTCCACATCCACCTCCATTTTTGATTTTTTTTATGTTTTTATTTTTTTTTTAAATATTTAAAGTTATTTCCTGTCCCCATTTCTTTGTAGGGCACTTGTCCCACCCTTACCCCCATTTCCCTTCCTTTTGCAGACCTCTAGGACTTTCCTGGACTTTTGTACAGCAATTTTCAGAACTTTTAGTAAAATTACCAGAACCCTGGACCCGAACTCCGGGTTCGGGTCTGGGTCCCGGACACCCCAAAGTTCGGTACAGACCCGAACTTTACAGTCCGGGTTCGCTCAACACTAATGTTAATGCATACCTCTACTGTTTTATACATGCCTTGACCTTAACTTTGTTACTGGATACCTTTACTGTCCTCTGCCTGTCCTAAAATTTGCTATGTTACTGTATACCTCTACTGTCTGTTGCATGCCCTGACCTTAACTTTGTTACTGGATACCTTTACTGTCCACTGCCTGCCCTGACCTTAGCTTTGTTACTGTATACCTCTACTGTCAGCTGCCTGCCCTGACCTTTGCTATGTTACTGGGTACCTCTACTGTCCACCGCCTGGCCTTTGCTACATTCTCAGATTTCTCTACTGCCTGCCCTGATCTTGGCTTGTTGCTAGATACCTTTATTGTCCTCTGCCAGACCTGGCCTTTGCTACATTCTCAGATTCCTCTACTGCCTGCTGCCTGTCCTGACCATGGCTTGTTGCTAGATATCTCTACTGTCGGCTGCCTGCCCTGAACTTATGTTAGCTATTGGCTACCTGTACTATCTGCTGCCTGACCTTTTTGCTATATAGCTATATATTTTCAGACTCTTATACTGCCTGCTTCCTACCCTGAACTTAGCTAAGCTATCGGATATCTCTACTATACGCTGCCTGACCCAGCCTTTGATATATTCTCAGATTTCTCTACTGCCTTCAGCCTGCCCTGACCTTTGCTTGTTACTGGATACCTTTATTTTCTGCTGCCTGCCCTGAACTTAGCTAAGCTAAGCTATTGGATACCTCTATTATATGCTGCCTGACCTCTCCATTGCTATATTCTCAGATTCATCTACTGCCTGCACCCTGCCCTGACCTTTGCTTGTTACTGGTTACCTTTACTGTCCACTGCCTGCTTTGAACTTAGCTACGCTATCAGATACCTCTACTGTCCTCTGCCAGACCTGGCCTTTGCTATATTCTCAGATTCCTCTACTGCCTGCAGCCTGCCCTGACCTTTGCTTGTTAATCAATATCAACTGTCCGCTGCCTGCCTTGAACTTAGCTACACTATCAGATACCTCTACTGTCCGCTGCCTGACCTAGCCTTTGCTTAATTCTCAGATCCTCTCTACTCCCGGCTGCCTGCCCTGACCTTGGCTTGCTACTGGATACCTCTACAGACGGCTGCCTGCCTTGAATTTTGCTAAGCCATTGGATACCTTTACTATCGGCTTGGAAAATGTGTCTGGTTGCCGTTTTTGGGATCAGCATCACCATTGAATGGCCCTGCAAATGCAGCACATATTTTTTGCGTGGTTTGTAAACGCGCGAAAAAATGCAGAGTTTGTGCGCATTCTCAAAACATTCTCACATTAGGAGGTAAATCCTACCATTGCCTGGCCATGAGGAGTTTTAGTCCCAATGTTTTCATAAAACTTTGTTGCGCAAACGAGATGAAAGTAAATATTAATACAATGTAATCCCATAGTAAGAATAATCACACCTCATGCTATAAATTCATGTCACTGACTGGATTGAAGGGAAGTTTGCTAATCTCTATGTGATTTATTATTCTTCAAAGTGTTAGTTGAGGTTGTCAGAAAAAAAAAAATACAGAACTAAAGGCAAATCTTTTTTTGATATTGGATAGACTAAGGGAGAGTTATAACCCTGTCAGCTTTTTTTCCTGTTTTTTTACCATCTGCATCCCACCACCATGGTTGACTGTAGGCAAGGCACACTTGTCTTTTTGCTCCTCACCTGGTTGCCGCCACACACGCTTGACACCATCTGAACCAAATAAGTTTATCTTGGTCTCATCAGACCACAGGACATGGTTCCAGTAATCCATGTCCTTAGTCTGCTTGTCTTCAGCAAACTGCGGGATTTCTTGTGCTTCATCTTTAGAAGAGGCCTCCTTCTGGGACGACAGCCATGCAGACCAATTTGATGCAGTGTGTGGCGTATGGTCTGAGCACTGACAGGCTGAGACCCCACCCCTTCAACCTCTGCAGCAATGCTGGCAGCACTCATACGTCTATTTCCCAAAGACAACCTCTGGATATAACGCTGAGCACGTGACCTCAACTTTTATGGTCTGTTCTGAGTGGAACCTGTCCTGTTAAACCGCTGCATGGTCTTGGCCACCATGCTGCAGCTCAGTTTCATGGTCTTGGCAATCTTCTTATAGCCTAGGCCAGTGATGGCGAACCTTGGCACTCCAGATGTTTTGGAACTACATTTCCCATGATGCTCATGCACTTTGCAGTGTAGTTGAGCACCATGGGAAATGTAGTTCCAAAACATCTGGGGTGCAAAGGTTCGACATCACTGGCCTAGGCCAACTTTATGTAGAGCAGCAATTCTTTTTTTCAGATTCTTGGAAAGTTCTTTGCCATGAGGTGCTATGTTGAACTTTCAGTGACCAGTATGAGAGAGTGAGAGCGATAACACCAAATTTAGCACACCTGCTCCCCATTCACACCTGAGACCTTGTAACACTAACGAGTCACATGACAGGGGAAATGGCTTATTGGGCCCAATTTGGACATTTTCACTTAGGGGTGTACTCACTTTAGTTGCCAGCGGTTTAGACATTAATGGCTGTGTGTTGAGTTATTTTGAGGGGACAGTAAATTTACACTGTTATACAAGCTGTACACTCACTACTTTACATTGTAGCAAAGTGACATTTATTCAGTGTTGTCACACGAAAAGATAGAATAAAATATTTACAGAAATGTGAGGGGTGTACTTACTTTTGTGAGATACTGTATATCTGAAAATCAATCAACCCTCATGTACTGACGATCTAATTTTGTGAGGCCCGAAAATGCCAGGACAGTACAAGTACCCATCCAAATCAACCCTTTTTTTGGAAAGTAGACAGTCCAAGGTATTTAGTAAGAGGCATGGCGAGTTTTTTTGAAAATTTATTTTTTTGTCACAATTTTTTTGTAAAATTAAGAAATTAAATAATTAATTTTTTCACTATTTTTTTTTTTTTTTACATACTGTCACCGGTGCAGTACGGCATCATCATATGACTGGTGGGGCGTAAGATCAGGGATACTGACTGGTGATGTTAAAAAAAAAACAATTTTTAATCACTTTTTTTTTCAGAGTAGTTCAGTGTCACCAGTGTACTACTCTGGCGCGGTGATCAGAGA